>NW_021011587.1:384442-490557 GCF_003987935.1 Bombyx mandarina | reverse complement strand
TTTTGTATTCATGTCTATGATAATAAAATCCTTTTGTTTAAACTTTATCTAATTTAACTTTTTTGTATTCATGTCTATGATAATAAAATCCTTTTGTTTAAACTTTATCTAATTTAACTTTATTTAACCAATTTCTAGAAAGTTGCATGTAGATCATTTTTCGAAAAATAAGGCCATAAACAAGTTTCACTTCTTACGTGTGTACACTAGTACACGCACACATTTTTTATTACAAACACACTCCAATAACAGTATATACAACAAATATTACACTCCAATTTTATTTATTTGTATAAATTAAAAATACAGCTACCCCTCAAGAGGGTCTGAATAATTTGGCCTTCGGAACAACTTATTTTCGTTATTTGTGATCTTGGCCCTGGATCTATCTATCGTCGCTTTAGAAGTCACATAAATGTATTTCCAGATAAATGACGTAATGAAAGTGTTTTTTTTTATCAAGGTTAAGATTTTGATTAACTTAGGTCAACTATCTCAAGTTTTGTAGACAGCGTGTAATTACTTTTACTGGTGGTAGGACCTCATGTGAGTCCGCGCGGGTAGGTACCACCACCCTGCTTATTTCTGCCGTGAAGCAGTAATGCGTTTCGGTTTGAAGGGTGGGGCAGCCGTTGTAACTATACTTCAGACCTTAGAACTTATATCTCAAGGTGGGTGGCGCATTTACGCTGTAGATGTCTATGGGCTCCAGTAACCACTCAACACCAGGTGGACTGTGAGCTCGTCCACCCATCTAAGCAATAAAAAAATATATTTATTTTTTGAAATGTCCTTACTAGTATTACTTAACTTAGGCTAAATTGGCAATGGTAATATTGTATAGTTAAGGGGTAAATCACCACTTCGATAAAGCGGCACGACATGATAATCCTCTGATCGTGGCCGTCGGAAACTACATAGCTGATCCTGCGGACCAAATGTTAAATAGTCGACGTCGCCCAAAACACGTCATTTCGGATCCTCCCGATCCACTAACGGTGTTTTTAGGTACCCCAAGTACCGGTCATCGTTCTCGTCGAACCCGTCGCTTGCGACGAAGGGCTCGGCAAGTAAATTAACCCATAGACACAGCCCACTGAGTTTCTCGCCGAATCTTTTCAGTGGGTCGCGTTTCCGATCCGGCGGTAGATTCTGCGAAGCACGGCCCTTGCTAGGGTTCATTGTAGCAACATCGTCAGGTTTGAGCCCCGTGAGCTCACTTAATAGTTAAAGTTACGTTGATATGGTCTCCATAGACCATCAGCTTAGGTAGAAAAAAAAAAAGGTAAATCAACGTGCGCATTAACTGAATATTTATTATTAGAGAGACAAACATAGACAATACGAACAGGAAGTAGGAAAACGAAAAAATGACGCAGATAAAATAATAAAACACAGATTAATAATTGTAGGTCATTATTGTGAGACCGGCAGTTTGTACTGTGAATCAATCATGCGTTGCGGTTTGAAGTATAGAAACTTTATTCCAACTATAAATGTATATCGGTAATGTAGATTTACGCAATTACAAGAAAAATCAATAGGGACCAGAAATGAGATCGACCTTGATCGTGCAGTACTATAGGCGACATAAGAAATTAATACAAAATCAAACATTTAAAGGACTACGGTTCGTCTTGGCGAATACGACACTCAATCTGACCGGGATTGTGTTGACAATGTGTGTGCGGATCCGCCGCAAGACATCCCAGTACTTGCCGTCTATCCTCATCAGGGATTTAGCGACCAGAATAAGAACAGAAAAGATGATATTGGCTTAATTCGATTGGCGAGGAGAGTTACCTATTCATGTGAGTCTTATTGTATACTTCTAATTTTGTAACTGGATGGATTCTTAATTAGAATTTTAGTGCTTCAGCACTGACTTAATATGTAGTTAGAACTGAATATAAGTGGGCAGCAACTTTTCCTTTGGGATCTAGAAATCAGCAGGGGGTCAATAGAGTTATAACATTGGAATTTGGGAGTCATGCTGAAATTATTTAGAAATCAGTTATGACTAAAGTCAAAACAATAATCTTTAAAGAAATGTGTAATTAAGAAATTATGTCCTACGAATTCATTACATAATATTTTAAAAAAGGTGAAACAAAATCCTTTTTTAAAATACTATGTCAATGAATTCGTAGGAATATAGCTTATTGGAAATTCAATGCCTTAACAATATAAATACTAAAATTATAAATACAAGGTTTTTGTAGGTTTGTGCCTCGATAACGCAAAATGGCAAAGGGAATTTGGATCTAATTTTGCACAAAGATAGATTGTAACAGGCATTAAAACATATGATACTTTTTATCAATGCTATAATAAATATGTACGTGCATAAACATTTATTGATAGTTTATAGATCAGAAAGAGAGGCATAAATAATTCATTTTTCCGGGAAAAATGTAAAATACCGCATTCTTTCTGAATGAGATATTCAACGTGGAGTTACTTGATAATATATAAATGTATATCTAAAACACATTTTAATACTAGCGAATGATTTCGTCGTCGTAAAGTAATTAAGTTCTCGGCTTCCGCCGGTCATTCCACTTAATAGCGCGTTTTACAAGTTTTTCATCAATTTTTTTGCAGATTACGTTCAACCTATCTGCCTCGTCGAACCGAACGGTCGATTGGACGTAGGTAATGACGTTTTCGTTGCGGGCTGGGGGAAAACCTTAAACGGTAAGTCCTTATTGATTTTAGAAGTTTTCATAGTTACGTGTTTTAGAAATTCCGAGAAATAATTATATCGAGGTAGGTACATGGAATTTACGTTCGTGTCGTTCGATTTGTGTATATAGCCATTGATTTTTATTGTTTGTTTTTTACTTGTTAAGCCATTTTATCCTTAACCTTATTCACTGTAAGGTCTAAATTACTATTTACGAACATAAATTATCTACATTACAGGTCGCAATAGCCCCGTCAAATTAAAACTCAATGTTCCAATATTCGCAAAGAATGATTGCGCCTCAAAATATAGACAATTAGGAGTTGATTTGACTGATAGGCAGATATGTGCTGGTGGTGTATTCGCCGAAGACGCTTGTAGAGGAGACTCCGGCGGACCTCTTATGTTGAGGAGACCTGATGGCGTTTGGGAAACAGTTGCAGTTGTCTCATTTGGTTATGGCTGCGGACGTGATGGATGGCCAGGAGTTTACACTTCGGTAGCTAATTACATAGATTGGATCGAGTCGACTTTGCAATCGTCGAACGAGTGATAAATTTGTGATAAATACTCAGTTTTTTTATGTCTAAGTCAGTGGAAGCTTCACAGTTTTCGATTTACTGTCTATTTGTTATGATAATAATGATATAGCTTAATATTAATGACAACTATTTACCATATACTACGACTGTAAAATTATAAATTTGACAAATAACATTGTTTATTTGATTTATGAATTTTGTTGTACTGGTTTTAATATCTTTAAAATGAAATTTATTGGAGGTTTTATTGTTAAAAAATTATGTCCAACAAAACAACATGTACATAATAGTTGCTGGACGTGGAATATTTATCCAGAAACCGAAACCTAAATAGATACTTAGGTAATTATGTTACATCATGCCCAAATCCAAATAATTGGATGTAAAAATCGCAAGCTTTGTGTGTGTCTGAGATTGATAAAGGAGCCCCTCTTACTGTTAGAGAAATAGCAACATTATAATTGATGTTTAAAATAATCTGGTTAAACTTGGCGGCAAACTCGAAGAATACCCTATCGCGGAAAAAATATATAAAAATCAATTTTTTTTTGTTGTTTTCTCAAGAGATATATCCAAAATGTATTTTGTAAAACTGATGTTAACGGGAATCCCAAACCACGGCACTAATGTTTTGATTTGCATATATCGAGTATCTTGGATGCTTAAAGGTTCTTCAACTGTGAAACTTATAATCTTAAATAAAGCAATAATCATAAATTCTCGTGAGTGATAATACGAGGTTGATCTTTGGACTTGCGATAAGAATCTGTTTAATTTAATCTCTGACACTTTCTAAGATACAATCTTGTTATGATTTGTAATGTTATTTATTAATTGGTATTAAGATAGTAATTTTCCTTCTTAAGATATAAGTTTTTCCTTAGAGATTCAAACGGATTCAAATTTTGAAGTTTGAAAAGGTTTGCCTGTTGATCGTGATTAATTAACTATAAATTTGAAATTGAAATACTCTAATACTTAGGCCAGTAATGCTTGTGAAATGATGTATTGAAATAAAAAACAAATATGAAGGCTTAAATTATCTTTTAATTTGTTATCGTATAAATTAAGTTTATATTATTTTATTATATGCAGGTAAATGTATGATTGAGACCTGGACTCTTAAAGAAAGAGAAAGGATAAGGATCGATGCACTAGAAGTGTGGTGCTGGAGAAGGATGCTCTGCATATCTTGGACTGAGTATCGCACCAACACCTCGATTCTAAAAGAACTTAATATCTCTCAAAGGTTGGCGTCAATGGAGACGTATCGCGACGGCCAGCAGAGTCTTTCGAGATACTTGTTGTTCAGGGTAGGGTCAATGGTAAAAGATCTCGTGGACGAAGCCCCATGGGATGGGCTGATCAGATGAAAATCCTTACCAAAACCCCACTTAATGAATGCGTGCGCAAATACCTAGTTCGCGAACTATGGAGAACAGCTGTCAAGGCGTTAATAAAACAAGGATTCAACATGACAACGACTGCTCTGCCAAGGGTAGCCGACTATGATGACGACATGTATGAGCAAATGCCATTGAAAAAAATAAACAGCCCAATTGGTTGTTGGTGCCTATAGACATCACTACATAATAGCCTCCGTCTACCTTGAGACATAAATCTCGATTACATTTCTTAACGCCTGCCCCATCCTTAAAATCGAGTATAAGTTGGGTTGCTTTGTACATATTCGAGGAGGCTCACATGACGTAATAAGAAAATGCTTTGCCATCTTAGTATATATCCCAGCTCAGTACACTGGGAAAAGGATGCTGCCCCTATCTATGCTATCTGATATAAATTTTAATTATCATTAAATTACAAAACGTCACTTAACCACAATGTCTGTAACACTTATATAACTAGATCATTTTTATACCTAATTCCATATCCTTGTACTCAATACGAACATTCCATTACTTTTGTATTTTCTCTGCCCTATACCACGAACCCACACTTTTCGTTACTTTTATCTGGCTAAAGGTCAAGTACAAATCTTGTGGGCTTATTTTTCTAAGAAGTATAATTAAAATTGTAAATAGAACTAAATCAAGCAATAAAAATAAAAAAGACCTCTTTTATATTAATTTATTTTCGAAATATTATATGAGCGTATTTGGAAAGGAATTAATTTCTTGACGGTGAATGCACGAAAGCATTTTTGGCCAGAATTTTTCTAGCAGAATTTAATTCAACAATTCTGTGCCTTGTTAGAACTGTGAGAAATTGAGCTTCTGAAATCTCTGTAAAGTTTTAGAAGCATTTATCAAATAAAATCACGTAATATTGGTTGCTTCACTAAGTCTTAAACTAACTTTTTTTTTTTGCCCTTGTAGGCAGACGAGCACACGGCTCACCTGATGGTGAGTGGTTACCGTCGCCCATGGACTTAAGCAATGCCAGAGGCAGAGTCAAGCCGCTGCCTACCCTTCAGAGACACTAGATACAACAGTCACAAACACGTTTGACACATATTATAGGTATAAAAATTACGGCACAAACTAAAAAAAAGCTAGAATAGCAATTCAATGAGCTTACAGTGGTATCCAAACTTTAGCAACAGAGTTCTAATCATGAAAACAAAAGCCATAAAACACATTGTGAGTAAGTAGTATAAAAACACAAAATAAATCATAAATTGAATATAATCATTTGTTACCCTCCGAGATAACATATACGGAGAGGGGAAACTACAATCGGAAATGCAAAAATTACGACAGTTTAAAAGTAGGCTATATTTACATAAAACTACTGTATTTGAAATGATATAGTTGTATTTCAGCTCCATTTATTTGTTTTCTGATATGGTTATTAAATTATCTGACTTCCATCAGCGTTTTCTTAATATTTGAGTATCACTGTTTTTCTTCTCATTTCTTTATTATTTTAACCCAAATTTAATATTGAGTTACAGAATTGTGTAACAAACCGGTTTTTTTTTGGAAAAATATTTTGTTACAACGCCTTTGTTACAACTTGCTATTCAAACTCACTGGGCACCGGAGTTCACAGGTACCTCATCGCAAATGTAACCTACCTATTGATGATATTCAAGATATACTTCTAAAATTAATTATTATTACGGCTTTTCTACTCTACGAATAGAAACGCAGATTAGCTATGCTGCGAAATGACTATTATATTGATATGCCCCTGCGCTTACAATACGCCCTACCGTTAGTATTTAAGGGGCTATGAATTAATATCTTGGTAGGAATCTAACGAAATACTCTTACTACGAAAGTATGATTGTATATTATTAGATAATACTAGATAATATGTAGTTCTGGGAGACCGCTGCATACTCCCGTCTTCAAATTTCGGCGGTGTGGTTTAGAATAGCACCACCCCATCTCATCCCGTGGCTGTCACCTCAAGTATCAGTGTTCTCCTGTGTATGCAAGTTAGGAAATCATTTTTCTGCTAAAAAAAAATTTATAAAAAAAATTTCAATTATCCAGATAGGATTCTTTTTACGTTTTGGCATACGATGCAGGGTAGTGATAAAAATCGTGCTTGCAACTCGTGGTTGCAACAGAAAATTTTGAAATGATCTGTTCCAAAGAGATAAAATGCGATTTAAATAAAAGTGGATTGCGACTGCACCAAAACTAATCGGAATGTATATTTATTACTATCGCCAGTCGCTTCGGTCACTCAACAACGACCCAAATAATAACATCTTCGGAGAACAGGCACCTAATGTAGCAAAAGCCTGTCTTATGACATTCTCATAAATAAGTAACAGTCTCTTGAATAAAATTTAAAAAGGTTTCAACTGGAACTAGTTTCTTTTGCATTTGACTTGGAATATTTCTAAATCCACAAGATATTTAAGAAATAATGAAATCAGAATCATGTTATTTAAGACATTAATTTATTACGTACAAAAACTCAGTCTCTAATTATGCATAAACATCCCATTTTCATCTGCAAACGACAACGCTCGTAACAAAACATGTTTTCATGCAAACTATTGATCTCGTACAAATGAATTATCACAGTACGATCTATCATGTTTATGGACAATAAAGATTGCAATCGTGTTTAGTATAAAAACTTGCTCACGACATGAAACAGCGACTGCAGATTTTTAGTAACGACTTTGTTCATTATAATGACCAAGATATTTCTTGTTTTTTTGTGGCTCGATTATGTTTTAACAGAAAAATGTGTAAGTATTTTTTTCTCGTATTATTTAATTACAAATATACTTTTTGTTGCTTGTACTATAACAAAGTTCTTAAGACAATTATTTAAAAAACCCATTTCACAAAAGTTTCATATTTAAAAGATTTGGTATAATTCAAAGTTTAGGTCAAAACTTTTTAATTAACCTTTTATCTAATAGGTCGTATACAAAGCGATGTTTCTTGATAAAATTAACGACTGCGACGGCTTCGAAAATAAAATATTGAATGCGGAAGGTCTCAACTTTGCTACTGAGGAAGGCGACGAAGACGGAGAAGGTTCCATGACTATGCAAGGGCAGATAAAACTTAGTTCTGCTATTGAAAAAGGCGATGCGGTACGTACAATTTATGTAAAAATAGTATTCCATATTTTTAAAATAATGAATTATTTACAGTTTATTCAAATCAAACTGGCCACTATTGCAAAACAGCAATAGCATAGGTAAAACAACTTTCAAAAATACTAATATCCCAAAATAATCAGTCGTGAAGTCATGTCCGAAAAATCCTGGCGATATTCTCATTGTGATGCCAATTTGCTTCCATAACTACTTAACCCAGTTTACTATCACCTACAACAATAACAAAACTTAATCTACTATAATCTACTATTTTAAATAAGGAGGTACATAACTAAAAAAAAAACTTTTCTTCAGATAGGCTAGTAGGGTATTTTAAAATATGCATTATAATTACAGATACAAATAGAAGTGTGGAAAGAAACCGAAATCGGACAAAAAGAATTCGTGAGCAGTGCAAGATGGGACATTTGTAAGAATTTGCAGAATGCTGAGGCGCCCTGGTACCCTTTGCTGGAATGTCTAAGGATCAGCAAATGCCCCGTGCCCGCGGTATGGATTCACATATTTTCTTCAAAATGTGAAAATATGAATTTTTGAGCATGATTATTGAGGCCTAAAAGGGAAAAATATTCACGTTTGCGACCAAAACAAATGGTATACATTTAAAAGAAACAGATTGAAGACATTTTTCGACTAGTAGTAACTACAGATATTCGTAAAAGAAAGATTTTATTAAAACTTTAAAATTTATTCTTATTAAAATTTAAATAAATCCAATTTTTACATTTTCAGGACGACTACAACATCCAAGATCTGTCGATTTCTCTTGCGGGTGTCAAAGATGTTCTCCGTCACGAATTCTGTGGCAGCTACACCACGGAACTGAAAATAGTGAACTCTATGAATTCTATTATCAGCGATAAGTCGTGTCATGTAATTGGTCTGGCTATTGTTGAAAAAGAAGAAGAATGTTAAAAGAAAAACCTAAAACTGTTGTGTTTTCATTACTTAATCAAAATATATAATTTAATGCTGTGTTGTTTGTAGCGCTATGAAATGTCTTTCTTGTAGATAATGCCTTAAGGAGTGGCTTGGTGCCTTTTGAATTTTGTTAGTTCGCTTAGAAGCACGTCTGTCACTTTAATAAGATCCGCCAGCTACATAGGCTTCAGATTATGGATTTAGTAGGTGTAAACAAGACAAGTATTTGGTTTGGAAATAGTTTTATTTGTACATTATCACCTGATAATTTTTTTTGGAACTGTTTGAAACTCTCGTTTAACCACTGCAAATTATTTTGTATTTAAATAACTAACTAGTTAATAATACTACATAGTGCTTGCAATAAAATAAAAAAGCTTAGTTCTCACTATATATTTCCCCTCTAACGTTCATAAAGCTAGAAAAACATACGTGAAAAATGCATTATGAGTAGTTTCATGGGTCAGCTTCGATGTAGTCTAAATCGATCTAGATATACAACGTGTTATCGTACTCAATTGAAGATGATTTTGCGGGCTTATGATAGAAATTAGGCACCTAGATGCCTTTTCGAACATGAGTTTTGTTTTTTTATAGTGTTCTACTTGTTGTATGCCAATAATTACCTGTCAGTATGACCTTTTTTGAAGATGGGGTAGCTATAAACCAAACGTTTCATCCGGGCCAAAAAATATTGTTAATTATTATGAAGGCCGAGATTATTTCTTTTGTAGCCATCACTAGAAAAATTTATTCATGTTAAACTTTTCTCTATTATTTTATATAGACCACACTATTTTAGATAGTTAAAAATTCAAGAAATAGTGTGCCTGCGAATGCGAGTATTAATATTGCTTATTTGAAATCCAAACTTCCAGTAGCGACAAGGCATTTTGTATTATTTATGCTATGCTATGCCTATTACGCCCGATTATAATCAGAGCATTTATGCTTCATATTGTATCCTCGAAGACAGCATTCCATGTAAATGTTTAACCATAAGATTATCTGATCAATTAATTATTAGACTAAATAATATTTATTTAACGAACGTCGGATTTAGTAATTTGATATTAACTAAAGTTCCCTGACGTGCATCATTTACTTTGTTTGTATTTTGGAATTAATTCGCTTATTGGAAATTAATCAAGTAAAGATATACATGAAATTAACCAAATAGCAAAGTTGTTGCTATTTACTCCAAAACTTATGAATCTGGCCGTATACTTTTGTTTCTGGAATTTTAGCTTTCTGATATTTTATAAAATTCAAAACAAAATCACTGGCTGTCCTTACTACTTCATTTTTGCACTATGGTTGTAGTATGCAAATGGAGTTGCCAACTCGAGGTTCCAACGGTTCCAAATTGTAATATTATTCAAATAACACATTTATACGTCATGCGAATTTATGTACCCACAGACGGTATTAAGAATTTAATTATGAGCAGGATTTTTCGTATCTCGCTATTCAGCAAGGTATATTGAATTAAGCTTTTAGCGCAATTAAGTTATTCTCATAAAAAGCTTTATTGTATATTAACATTTTCAATGTGAACTTTGACAAGCACAAGTCTTAGTGTCACTGAAAATGTATAGGTATTGAAAAGTACCTACAAGTTTTGGTACTATCTGTCGAAAAAAATCATAACTTGGAACACTGTAGTGATATGAGTCGACTATTATCAAAGCCGGCAATGTGACTTTTGGACAATTATTGGTAAATCAGAAAAACGAATTATTGACTTTGTATTCTATTGGCAGTCACAAAACTCTTCTGAACGACATTTTAGATAAATAGCAGGTTAAGTATTAACCTTTATTTAATGCAGGTTTTGAACCGTATTCTTTGAAGGAGACCATTATATTCAAATCAATCTGTATTGACATATCAATAACATTTTTTTGTCCAAATGCACAGATTGCCACCTTTGATAATAGACGACTCATATATATCGATCAAAACAAACAAATAAAAACGTTTTACGCACGTAAATTACCGAAATTCAAACCTCCTACTTATAAAGTATGCGAACAATTGGACTTGGTATGTTGCCCGCAAAACAATGGCATCTCACAGTCAGACTACGTAAGAAAATGCTTGAATTCACAAGGGTTTCATCACAAGGAAATATTTCAGAATTCAGACTCTGCTTTATGTTTATCTTAATACCGTTTAAATTATTATTCCAAGAGGTTTTGATACTAAAATAAATAATAAAAATAATAATCAAGCAAGCCAAACTAAAAATAACACTTTTTTATTTCTTGATAATCCTGGTCAAAATATTAGTCCAAATTATAAAATTATTCCGTTGTCATCATCCACGATAAGGAAGCAATTTTCACATTGTTTGGACGTCTTAAAATTTGTAACATTTACGTTAAAAAGTTCTGTTACATAGATAGATTCATTTTCGTAGCCAAAATGTTAATATTAGATTAATAATTTGACACATCGTTTTGTAGTTGACAGGAGTTTTCAGACAACTCTCACGAATAATAAAGTTCATAAGATTTCCTTTGATTTTCCCTCTTTGGCAGAGAGGAGCGTCCTTTTGGACATCGTTCTTCAATTTGGCAAAGAGCTTTGAACATGAGAGGCTATTTGTCGGGAAATATCCAAGGATTTTTTTGCAAATGTCGAAACATAACTTTTTAATTTTAATGTTTACTGTAACTAAAAACTTCGAATTGTTAAAAAAAGAACCAAACAATATAGACTAGTTAAAGAAACACTGGATTTCCTTTTACCAAGACCAAACACGTATAAACTGGAATTGTGTTACTAATACTATTACTTTGTAGACAATTCTCTAACAAACCGCCGTAAACACGAAAATATTGAGCACACAAAAGGAAGTGAAGTGGGCGAGAAAAGACGCAGGCACATCAAAAAATGTGATAACTAGCGTAAGGGAGATGTTAAGGGCCCTCACACACTTTCAATAATACGCCGCGGAGTTTGCAATAAAATTGTCAAGTGGAAACTGCTAACGACGCACTTTTGGATCCGAATCGAGGTAAATACACGAAATTGTATTTTATACGTATATTTTAGTGTCCATTAAGGAGACTTTGTATTTATTATATTGAACGTGATGCAGACATGCGGCTTAATACTTGCGTTAAGTGGATGAACTAGATTCTATGAAGAAATTGAGTACATGCGGTACATACAAAACAACATTCTATCACTTTTTTTTTGTAATTCTTGAATATGTATATCTGTATACGATTTTTTTTTGTAATTATTGTAACTATACTGAGACCTTAGAACTCATATCTCAAGGTGGGTGGCGACATTTACGTTGTAGGCGTCTATGGGCTCCGGTAACTATTTAACATCAGGTGGGCCGTGAGCTCTTCCACCCATTCAAATAAACAATAAAAAAAATTAGCTAAATTGTACCAGTAATTATCAACCGACATTAAAAAGGTTTTAATTACGCAGTTGACGAAACTTATTTGAGTAAACACAATAGAACGTCCAATTTAATTTCGCATCCGGAACCTTGCGATGCAATCATTTACGAAAAAAAAGTTAATGGTGCTTAAAGCTCGGACGCAGTCCTGTAATTACAAATTAAAAACTTTGTCCACTGGACCCCACTTTTTTCTCATTTATCTGTATGTAGAAGATAATATTGCACCCCAAAGGTAACTTCATTTTGCAATTTTGAGCCTTATTTTTACCCATTCAAAATATGCTTTCGAATGTAAAAAGACTTAATTACTTTTAATGCTATCTCTGTATTAGGACGTTTGTATACATGTGTACGTTGAAAGCGACAGAAAATTAACTTTTACGAGTAACATTCGAAATAATTGGAATGTAAATGTATTGGTCAGTTTCCATTTTCTTAAATGGATTTGAACATAAAAAAGTCCTCTCTACGGAATATATCTTTTGACTATGTTTGTTGTGACTCATTCTGATTCTTCATTAGTTAATGTAGTAGGGTAATACAAACAATTTATATTTAAAAAATACTTAAAGTTTTTTAACATGTCAAATAATTAATACTAAACTTTAGTTAATCTTTAATATTACACTAGAAAGAAAAATATCCATATCGAAGAGCTCTCAATTTTTAATTACTTTTTAGTAATGTTTCAATTATTACTCATTTTATTTTTGTTCATTAAACTGATTTGCGGCCTTTTATTGTCAAATATAACACAAAATGCCTTAAATATTTTTGTAATGAGATATTCTAATGAAAATTCGACTTTTTTCAAAAACAGTCTACAGATTACTGGTGGTAGACCCTCTTGTGAGTCCGCACGGGTAGGTACCAACGCCCTGCCTACTTCTGTCGTGAAGCAGTAATGCGTTTCGGCCTGGGTAGCCGTTGTAACTATATTGAGACCTTAGAACTTATGTCTCAGGATAGGTGGCGCATTTGGGTTGTAGATGTCTATGGGCTCCAGTAACCACTTAACACCAGGTGGGCTGAGACCTCGTCCATCCATTTAAGCAATAAAAAAACATTCACAATACTCTCAATGTTCTGAATAGTCTATTATTAACAGATAAAATAATTTGAATTTAGTTATGATTCGTATTCCGATCAGCATAAGTCATAAGTTAACAGCGCGTAAACTTATGGCAAGACAATATAATATAAAACTTTTACTATTACATACCATTGTGACGATTGTCGCCAAAGTCACGCTTTCATTTAACAATAAAACAACCGCATGTGGCTGTATAAAAATGAATTACAATGCGTAATAAAAATGTGATATTGTGAGAATCCGTCTCGTCGAGATTACGGGGCGACCGGATTATTGTTACAATATTATTTTGTTGTTTTACGACGGGAAAAATAATAAGCGCCTTGACATTTATGATTCGATAGTAAAACTCTTGTTAGGGCACCGCCTTTTATGTTCTCCTGGTATTCGTTGATAGGAAAAGTTGCTTGTAATTAGATACAGGGGTTCAAAAGAAAGAAACTGGTGGTACTTTACTGGTGGTAGGACCTCTTGTGAGTCCGCGCGGGTAGGTACCACCACCCTGCCTATTTCGACCGTGAAGCAGTAATGCGTTTCGGTTTGAAGGGTGGGGCAGCCGCTGTAACTATACTTGAGACCTTAGAATTTATATCTCAAGGTGGGTTGCGCGTTTATATCGTAGATGTCTATGGGCTCCAGTAACCACTTGACACCATCCACCCATCTAAGCAATAAAAAAAAACTTTTCAAATTTAAAAATCTATCTTTTATTTTCGTAATTCGATTATATTGACTTAGTTGGGTGTCCGGCTAGGGGCCTAGCCGATTAAGTTAACACTTAGTCCGAATAGATTACCGAAGCAAATAGAAGTGAATGTACTAAAAATTTTCATTGAGATACCCAAGGATTAAAAAGGTTAGCCCGTGGTTGGCCGTCGGCTCTGGGTGTATTAGGGCTTACTGCGCTTTAAATTTGATGATAACAGAAATCGCCTTCGGCATTCGAGTCCAGAATTTGTTTTGTAAGAGAATAAAACACAAAGCTATAAAGTCGATGAAAGTCGTTTAAAATCCATTTTAAACTCTATTTTTACAGGCATACGGCGCAATATTATCGGCAGTTTTACAGAGCTCGGAAGTAGATGCAGGAATTAGTTAGAGCAGTTTTTTCACAAGCTGAAATGAATGAGCTAGCTCTTAGTGCATACATTATAAAGAAGTTATCTCCGCTCAGCTTAAGACTTAGAATAAAGGTGAGTGGTTACCGAAGCTCAAAGACATCGAATTCCGCCTTCCTCTTTGAATTATAAGGTTTAAATTACAATTGTATTGTATAATGGCTGTCATACGACCTTTCAAACCGGGACGCATGACTACTTCGTGGCAGAGACAGGCACGGTGGTATCTACCAGTGCGGACTCGCAATACTCACAACCTAGTTACTGCGTGAATTATAATTTCCGCTGCTTTGCCTATGCATTTTTGCACGATATTACTCATCGTGGAAATCGTTCGTAAGCACGTGTTTTTTTTTTATTGTTTCGATGGGTGGAAGAGCCCACAGCCCACCTGCTTTTTAAGTGGTTACTAGAGCCCATAGACATCTAGAGCGTAAATGCGCCACCCACCTTGAGATACAAGTTCTAAGGTCTCAGTATAGTTAAAACGGCTGCTCCACCCTTTAAACCAAAACGTATTACTGCTTCACGACAGAAATAGGCAGGGTGATGATACCTACCCGTGCGGACTCACAAGAGGTCCTACCACCAGTAATAAAGTAAGTATAAATAAAGTACCTAAGTACGTATTTCTTTGTAAATAAAAGTACTTACCTGTGGGATTTAAAAGGCGGCTTAATCGCATTGCTCTATACTACGGCCTTTTTTTTTAAATCAAAGACGTCTTTTTAATTTGAGTTACTTAAAAAAACAGGAATTTTTTTTGTTCAGCTAAGCATTTTTTCTGCGGCAGTTTTAAATAAAATAGCTGTACCGATCAGTCTAAGTTCAAAACATGCGCTGTCTAACTCGCCAAAATCTGTTTTGTATAAAATAAAATCAAGAACTAAATAAAGAAGCTATGAACAAAGAGATTAATTCGTCGGAGCGAAAATACCAAGTACAAAATGAATCTTAATTTTCCCGAACACTTAACTAGCACTGGTTGTTGCGATTGCAGCTATATCTCACTAATTGTGAATAAGAACACTGAGAATTGTTCCCTTTTATAACTAACAACTAAATTAAATTAATTGTTAGGAAATATTTAAATAGACGAAGTTGGAGTCTCCCTGGTGCGATTGGCAGGAAACCTCTCGACTCGTCTTTTGTCTAGACGCAAACCGGTCGAGACGCTTCTTTTAAATTAAGCTATTGTACCTCTCGGTAAAATGAAATTTAATTTCAATAGCAAAATAATTTTATTGCTAGTGGTGGCAATGTTAATGCCACTTTTTTTAATATTGTTTAGATGGGTGGACGAGCTCACAGCCCACCTGGTGTTTAGTTGTCACTGGAGCCCATAGACATCTCATCATCTAGGTGGTAGGACCTCTTGTGAGTCCGCACGGGTAGGTACCATCACTCTGCCTATTTCAGCCGTGAAGCAGTAATGCATTTCGGTTTGAAAGGTGGGGCAGCTGTTGTAACTATACTTGAGACCTTAGAACTTATATCTCAAGATGAGTGGTGCATTTACGTTGTGAATGTCTATGGGCTCCAGTAACCATGAGCTCGTCCACCCATCTAAGCAACAAAAAAAAAAAGATGTGTGGTGTCATGGGACACCGGACAGGAACGAATTTCCTTATTATAAAAATATTAATTTTAACTTATAGTCGAGGTATAAAGAAAATAATTATTCGGGTATACATTTTTTTTTTGATAACAATAAAAAACTACATTATCAACTTCATTTTATTCACAATGATTTATCAAAAATAAATATAAATAATATACAAAGAAACAGCTATTTATGTGAATAATAATAATGACCGTCAGCATGTAGACTATACATTAGACACTAACTATATAGCCATTAATTATACTAAGACTATACATAAATAATAAAAATCTTCTGCTGTTCGTTCCAACAAGGATTGCTGCCTGATTTTTTTAATTGCAAACAAAATCTTTGTACGCCCACCAAATGATTTAAAGTTTGTTTTTTTGTGGCTCACCAAATTTTATAATTGCTAAACATTTCATTACTTCTCTATTATTATTGTGTGACATTCATATTATAATATAATACAGATGTTAGATGCGTTAGTAACTGTTGCACTCATTCCATAATTTCAACAGTCTAAGTTGTTCCCATAAAAATTGATAAATGGCAGTAGTATCTCTAAAAATAAAAAGTGTCGTGACAACTTTTCGTAACAATTTTTTCCGTCTAGCCCCCTTTCACAACGCGCGATAAGGAACTTCGTTCCAATAAAAAACATCTACGACGTAAATGCGCCACCCACCTCTAGTTAAGTTCTAAGGTCTCAAGTATAGTTACAACGGCTGCCCCACCTTTAAAACCGAAATGCATTACTGCTTCACGGCTGAAATAGGCAGAGTGGTGGTACCTACCCGTGCGGACTCACAAGAGGTCCTACCACCAGTAAAATTGAGTCATAGTAAAGTGAAATTGAGACATAAGATTTTAGTCTCAATTGTGTTGTAAGCGGCTGTCCTGATCCTTCAAGTTAGCATGCATGACTACTACGCGACAGAACTAGGTAGATTTGTGGCGAATACCACTGCGGGCATACAACACGCACCAACACCAAATTACGGTCTTAAAAAAAAATATCAAAACCGCTACTTTAAAAGTACGACTATGAGGCAAATTGTGATTAGTTTTTTCTGTCATAAATATAATATTTTGAAACTCTTAACTTCTCAATAGAATGTTTCAAGGTTTCGTCTTAATAATTTAATTAGGTTGGTTTCTCAATAGAAAATTGCGTTACTAGGAAACGAAAAGTAAACTATAAAGACTCGCAAATTCTAATTTTTATTTAATTTGATAGCAAGGTATATTATAATATGATTAAGTAACCAAATTACGTGTTGAACGTAGTCTATAGACATCAAGACGTGAAAGTCACCATTCAGCTTGAGACATGGAGTTGAAGACTATTTTATTGCGTAGCGATTCTCTCAAAATTCAGGGTTTCATGGTAGAAATAAGCCGAATGGTAGCACCTGTTCATGTCGGCTCGAAGTCCTGCCACTAGCAATCAATCACCTTAGATTTTTTTCCTACCTATTCTAGTAACCTCGAGGGGTTATTCTAGATTCGCCGAATTAGTAGGTGAGCTCACGAGGCTCAAACCTGATGAAGTTGCTAACACGAACCCTAGCAAGAACCATGCTTCGCAGAATCTACCTTCGGATCGGAAACGTGACCCACTGAAAAGATCCGGCGAGAAACTCAGTGGGCTGTGTCTGTGGGCTAATTTACTCGCGAAGCCCTTCGTCGCAAGCGACGGGTTCGACGAGAACGATGACCGGTCAACTTAGTGATAATTTATCAATGCTATAGAGTCACACTCTAGTATGAGTACAAAATCATCTGAATATATAAAATGCATTGTGTCTATCGAACGTTCAAGCGACACGAGATTACAGTACAGTATGATAGTTTCATAACAACATTAAGCTGCTTCATACAACTTCAGATAACTGCGTTCGTAAAAGCCAATTAAGCAACCCGCTGTATATAGTTGACGTCACACAGAATACAGCCAGTTCGTATCCATTGCGGTTAAATAGATTAAAGTGTACTCGAAGTGCAGATCAAAATTTATTAAATGCGAAAACTGGAGGGCTTTTAGTTTTGATTTGGGTTTTAAAATTGAAAGTGCGACTAGTTTAGTTGAATTATGAACCCATTTCTGACGTGAAGCCGTACAAAGTGTTCGCTCTGTGACCGTAATTAAAAAATAAAGTGTCATTTAAAAGTATTATATTCTTTGTTATACATTACGTTGTGAGGTTTTGCGGGTCAGAGATAATTCAATCATAAATAGGGTATAAGCGTTGTGTTTTAAATTTATGTATACCGATTTTGAATATACCACTTATCTTACTATTTTTAAGATATAACTGCATAGACGGATGAAAGAGCTCTCGGCCTACCTAGTGTCAACTGAATACCGAACCATTATAACGTAACCTGAATGCTGCCACTCAGTTTGAGGCTTGAGTTCTAAGTCTCAATACTACACTACAACGGTTACCCTACCCTTCAAAACGAAACGCATTACTGTTTCATGGTAGAAATAGGGAGGTTGGTGGTACCTAGCCGTGTGGGCTCTCAACACAGGGAGTGTTACCATCAGTAAAAAATATTATCCCTTCATTGTAGAAGTTTTTCGTGAATATGAATTAAGTATGTGATTCATTGGAAAAATTGGTACTTTTTTTTCACGCAGTGACCCGAAATTCATACGAAGTGTCCGCGCTCACTGGGGTATGTGGAACTTGACCGTCTGCGGATGTTGGGAGTAAACCGCAGTTCCAAGGTTATTTTAGAGCCCTACCCACCAAACGATCCTCCTTGCATTCTCTCACCTGACGTCCGATCTCCGCCCAGAGTTAGAATCTAGTCAGAATAGGGGGGTTCTGGAGGTTAACAATACAACTAGAATCGGCGCCAACCCTAGGACACCCGACCGACAGGCGATTGTCGACGAGTCTCATCGACGGTCTCGGTACAGTAGCCCGTCATTCCGTCCTAAGCAGTGCCGCTGATGTCTCTGAATACCTCATTGGACCTGAACCAGCTTACCGGGTCAGAACGCGATACACTGGCAATCGTTTGCCCTTCCATAGCAGTACCGTAGGACTACTGTCATGTCGGCCTCGCCCCCGCAAGTCGCCACGTAACTTTCACCGGGGGGAGGTTGCCTCCTGCAAGAGCCATAGCCGGACGAAAGTTTCTCTCCGGCCTCCGGCTCGGCGACGACTTATCTGTGCGGAGAGGGGTGATAGAAAAATTGGCACCTGCCCTTTTACTTACTTGCACTTCACACTTACAGTTCCTTTCACTTTTACTAAGTCTATTACTGAATCTGAAATTAACACGTGCGCATAATTAAAATTTTTAATTCACATTATTCCTAATTCCCCGATTTCCCTGGGTAAATAAACACGAAGCACGAAATAAATTCAAATCCCTGAGATTTGTTGTTGTTCTTTATTGTTCAAAGTTGAGATTTAAGTTCCTTTCTTACGCTTTACAGAGGATCTTAAACAGCGCCCGAATCACTTTAATTTATTACAGAAAAATAATAATCTCCAGTATTAAAGTTGTCTAGATATTGCAACATAAATTGTATCAACATTTTTTTCTGAAAGAAATCTTGTTATTCCTCGAAATATTCGATATTCAAGACTTTAAAGTTTTTTTTGTATATGTATATGTGACCATATAATCATTACCGTTAAGACAGCCTGCGATTACCCACACTTGGATTTGGCTCAAGAGAAACCAACTAAATCGGTATTTGGCTCTTCTCACCTAGGTGGAGAGTATCTTACTTTCGCCATATGAACTAACGAATCTTTTTTGTGAGCTAACATTCCCCCATCAATGTCATTCCAAACCACCACAGTTGTTTGGCGAAGTTAAATTTTTCACAAATTTTACGACAGCTCTATAAACAAACTTAACTCGAACAAGATGTTTTAAGAAACATCACTTGAGCAATATTTATTTACGATCCCCAAACGTTAGGTACCTAAAGCGTTTGAATTTTACGGTTCTGTCGAAACGATTTGTATTCCTAACGTATAGTGGTTGTAAAAGTTGGCTGGAGTCGGATTGGGTTTGTTTAAATTTGTCCAGGTGTACAATCAGACTGGCAACAATGCCTAAATATAGGATTCCTTTCGTTAAACATTTTTAGTGAACTTTAAGTTCAATGAACGCATCGAACTCGGCGTGAATAAGGTCGGTGGTGACGTAAACGCATCTACGTCATTCGAATCGGCACTTAATGCGCCTACCTTACATTATACCTATATTAAAGGCATGACTGCAAGTAATCTAAAAAACGGGGTTCAAGTAAAACGTATTGACATTAGCAAAGATTCGACGTGTGTGTAGGTGGCTATAGGACGTCTAGAAGATATTTCGAACCGTTCGTGGCTTAATGGAGAAGATTCCCGCTAGAAGATTCTAGATTGATTTAAACTTATAGTTAATGCATGATTTCCGACGAACGAATTCCACGGTAAAAGAACAATAAAAATCTAACTGGCGCAATTTACGGGTTTATGTAGTTACGTGTATTGGGAACCCTAATTGTTAGATATCCCAATTCTGCCTATTTCTACGGCGAAGGAATCATACTTTTTGTTGAAGGGTACAGCCTAGATAAAATATAACGTTGTCTTCTGCTCTTCTTTTTTTTTTATTGCTTACATGTGTGGATGAGCTCATAGCTCATCTGATGCTAAGTGGATACTGAAACCCATAAACATCTACAACGTAAATGCGCAACCCACCTTGAGACATAAGTTCTAAGGTCTCAGGTTTAGTTACAACGGCTGCCCCACCCTTCAAACCGAAACGCATTACTGCTTCACGGCAGAAATAAGCAGGTTGATGGTACCTACCCGCGCGGACTCTCAAGAGGTCCTACCACCAGTAAGTCCAGTACCTTCTTCCAGTTACCTGGGGTCAGCATAATATGTTTTCTCTTTCCACACTCCCCTATCATACACAATTTCTTCGCTCACTCCTCTCTTACACATATGGTCTTTCACGCAATCCATCAATTTCTTCTTAGGTCTACCTCTTCCTCTATATTCTTCCACATTTATAGTTAACACTCTCTTACCAACCTCATTTTCATTTCGTCTCATGATATGTCCATATCATCCCAAACGCGCACTTCTCAGCTTCTCGGTCACAGGTACCACTTTCAGACTTCCTCTAACAAAATAATAAAATTTAACGTAGACTGTACAAATTTCGTCCTCATGTTAGGAGGAGGTCATTCACGTTGTGATGTCCACAGTGCCCAGAAACTTCAATTGTTGTTCAATTAAATAGCCTTTACTTAATGAAATGCCCAACTTTTAAAATCCACTCATTAATTGAAAGCGGTATGAATTGTTTTTGTAGCTAAGCCAGCATGAGTCTGGAGCTATGGTTCCGTCTAGCTTTTACTATTTATTACCACTTTTGTAGCAGCTTAGTGCTCTTTATCTAACTCCACTTTATTCTTGTTTTGAGTACAGGTGATACTGTGTTCTGCAGGCACGAAATGATATCAACGATCTGCATATCTCATTAAAAAAATACGAGACCGCGACACTCAATATATAGGTAAAATCTATCGCATCAAAAGAATTCATTTCACCTAAAAGTAATATAAGTTTAATAACTTCAGAGAATGCGTTCCTTTTACGTTTTCGCGAAAGTTTTTCAAAGGTTTCTGATCAGTAGTTCTGCCTGTGTGTGCGAATTTAATCCGAGTGTGAGTGAATCGGTACAAAAAAAAAATATATATCTCCTTAGCAATACTCTTTTGAAAGCGTTCCGGTGTATTTTCGTTGAGCTGAGAACTTTTGCAATACCGGCTCAAGTTTAAACCTACGGGGAAAAAGGAGATTCTACTATCATCTTGCTGTCTAATAAAACACTCGACGCTTCTCAAAATATATTGTCACTGAACGAAGATTATGACTTTAGTTTTGTCATCATTTCAAGACGGAGTTATTTTGCAGTCCATTTTTATCATATTCCAACGCGATGCTCGAATTCAATACATATTGAAACACAGTTGTTTGAAAGTTAAGTGTAATATCAAAAAAATATCTATTTTCGAATCACAAAATTGAACTAACAAAACCGTTATTTCTGTTTTACTTGCATAACACATAATAAGGCCCCGTTGATGTAAATTACGCTCTTAAAATAATGAAATGTCACATTAAAGCAGCTATTCTACGAATATATCGCTATCCGGATAATGCTAAGCAAATTTTTATCGATAGCTATTCCGATAGTGCTCCGAATGCCAGTTTTAACGAGATAAAAGCGAACAAAGGCTGTAATTTTTCGATATTGAAACGAAATCTCCATAATTCGGCTTATATTTGCCATGCCGTTTGTCAATAATGCCCTCGCTTTGTTAAAGTATGACGCTACGTTGTTTTAATGCATTGATTTATTTGTGCTCCCGTGATATAGCGAGAATATAAAGTGGAACCCAAATTTAATATTCCTTGAAGCGTTGTTATGTAGATCATAATGGCGTGCTCTATTGCAACCGTTTTGAAAATTATATTTATTAGTTGTATCTTGAACGACAAAGAGGCACAATCGGCCTCCGCGCTCGGCAGCGTTCGACATCTGTATCTCTCCTACTTGAGTGAGCGATGCATCCGCGTGGACAGCTGCTGTACAATAATACATTTACATGTTTTCGTCAAGTATGAAGTTCATTGAAAAGTGAATGTGGTGTCAATTGTTTATAGCAACGATAATTGAAAAATTAAGCCATTCCATCAGTATTTTCTTATGACGTTGTCACGTTCAACTATCGTTCAACGACTTTACAGCCAACCGATTTTTTTTTTCATAACAAATCATCGTTCAATGTACGAAATACAAAAATACAATTGAAGACCCCTCGATATTTAAATGACATCACTTAATATTTGGCGAATCCTACGTCGTTCTCGAAATTCGTATCAATAGCTGTGATTTAAGTATTTCCCGTGTCATTTGTTTTTTCCTGTTCCCTATTTCAATGAAACGATTTTTTTTTTTTTTTTGTTAAATTGCTTTTCTTTGTATCGCGATCCCCTTCATACACACACGTGAGTATCTTACGCAGATTTGTTCTTAAGGAACGACGTTTATTTGTTTTGCGCTCGGGGCCTATACAGTTCAATTTTGAACGATGGTTTCATAACTTTTTTAAAAGGGCTTCGATGGCTCAGAGGTTTTCTGAGTGCGATGTTCATAGCTATTGAACGTTTTAATTTATTTGATTAAATAGTTGAATTGCTATAATCAAATATTTTAAATTTTCATTCGTGTTTCATTGTGTATAAATATTACTTACTAGCTGACCTGGCAGACTTCGTAGTGCCTCAATCGATAAATAAAAGACCTAAACTTTTGTATAAAATAAACGTAAAACAAACAAAAGGAATCCGACCATAATTATCTACCTTTTGAACCTTCTCTGGACTTCCACAAATAATTCAAGACCAAAATTAGCCAGATCGGTCCAGCCGTTCTCGAGTTTTAGCGAGACTAACCAATAGCAATTCATTTTTATATATATAGATGTATATTTTGTTCGATAGCATTATTAGATTCTGTCGTTACCTTTAATTGAATTCATTGTTAAAACAAAGTGAAATGAACCCTTTGATTATATTCCGCATAAACGAGTTTTTTAGGGATCAAGTCTCAAGAATCAACCTTGGGGTGGACATTATGCTCATCACGATTGATGCTAACAAATCAATATCAACTGTATATCAACAGCTTAGAATAGTTCTACCATTTCTGTTGCTGCAGTTACCGTAAAAGATTCATCAGAGAATGTGCACTAGTGCCCACCTTTCGACACTCATTAATGGTAAGGCAATTTGTAAGTGAGTAGCATAATTTTTATTATTTTACTCGCATCATTATCAATGCACTAAAGTTGAACAAGTAAAAACAAAAAAGGGAGTAAATATTTTATTAAAATCCAAACACGGAGTCAATAAATCCGCAGAAACTCTCGCAATCTAAACTCATATTTCATTACGCGTTCACATGAAAGCATTTTCGTATCCGGCTTGTGCCTTTTGACAAGCAGGCACACACTCATGTCGCCAACGATGCAAAACATCATTCATTACGCGCCCGCTGACAATAAATAGATTATATGACGTTACAAAAAGTGCAGAGAACACAATTTTTCCTGCCCTCGTTTCCCGTAACACAATAATCAAAGGAATATGAGGGGCTGAGCCGAATCAAACGTCTACATATGCGACAAACGATAAAAGAAAGATTCGGAATCGGGGTCGCGATAGGGTGTGTCGCTTACACGTTTTCTTAATGTACAATTTGTGTAATTGACAGCATTGACAGTCTCTTCGAGATTAGAAAACGTTTAATAATTTCATTAAAATTTTGAAATGAAAATGTTGCCCAAAGAAACGCTCTATAATTGAAAAAAGAAACATTTATTTTTGCAAGTGTGAATTGCTGAAATTTAAAGTTCGAGCAAATTAAAAAAAAACATTATGATAATTCGCGTTTAAAGTTTCAAAGCTAAAATCGATTTACTGTAGATAGTTTTCACATAATTTAATCAGATTAATATTTTAAGTTAATTAATTAGCAGAGGACCGGGACCGTGGCTTGTAGCGACTGTCACGCTTGACATAATCCATCGACAAGCAAGCGGAAAGCGCACCCCCGGGGAATCGTGAATTTCCCCATTGATCCCCCAGAGTCCACCAGCCACACATGGTAATGCAAAAAGTAATTTTTATATTAAAGCCTTTGCCAAAACATAAAAGAGCGATTTCCGCGAGCATCTTATACTCTCGCTGAATGCGCCGTATAAATTAGTTTTGCCGGAGATTGTTTGTTCAACCGAGGTTTTTTATTTATTTTTCGTTAACATTTATGAGTTTTTCATCGTCGGAGTCGTTATTATAACGTGGCGTCGGGTTTTAATGTGTATTGTAGTGGAAAAACGAAAATGAATATTTCGTAGCGCCCGTCTACTGTTCAAATATGTACATTATATGGGTTTTTAAAGAAATCTACGTAAATCGAAAATTTCATGTTGTTAATGCACAATTCTGCTGCTGTTGAAACCTGAAACGTATCGAAATTTGGCTGGTAATTAATTAAAGGCGCAAGCGATGCCAATATTGGTTTTATGCGTTTATACCCATAGACGGTGGCTAATATGGAGCCTTCAAAGAGTCTGCCGCCCGAACGTGGTCTAAACATTAAATTTCAGCGGAGCGTGTACCACAAAGCATCGCCCACCCAGCTCAGTGGTGCGTTCGTCTGTATTTAGATTCGAGTGCACGTACAGATTTTGTTTTCTTTTATGAATTTGTTGTCGCTTAACAACCTTTGAAAATATAGTTATATACTTGTGTATATAATGTGTACTTAACCTTGAAATTTATTCCAATGAGTTTCGTCAACGGACAAAAGATTTTAGAAAACCAAAACGGAGACTGGTGGTAGGACCTCTTGTGAGTCCGCACGGGTAGGTACCACCATCCTGCCTATTTCTGCCGTGAAGCAGTAATGCTTCTCTGTTTGAAGGTTGGGGCAGCCGTTGTAACTATACTGAGACTTTAGAACTTATATCTCAAGGTGGGTGGCGCGTTTACGTTGTAGATGTCTATGGGTTCCAGTAACCACTTCGCAAAAAAAAAATCGTGCTCAATTTTATGTAGGTTTTCTTGATTTTTCTCTTAAATTTTGCTGATTAGTTTTTATTTAAGTACAGGAAAGTATTTAGGAAATTCAGTATTTTAGGAAATAATAAATTACGTAAATTAAAAAAAACCGTTATTTAAATTATCAATTAAAATAACAAAATATGTCTCTTTATTTTTGTTTGACAACATAAAATTACATAGAAATAGAAATATGTAATTACAAAATAGAGAGAGAAGGGATGAGAGAACGAAAAGAAAGAGGGAGAAAGAGAAAGGTATTATACACTACTCGTTTGTGTATACGACTGTCGCGCTTGCACACGTCTGATTTAACGGTTTTATTCCACGGATTTTTTCTTACGGTTTTACTATCACATTTTTTTCAGTTCGGTCGCGCAGCAAAATCCCTATCTCCTCCAAGCCTGCCGTAAGGAACTTCGTTCCAAAAAAGACTATATTTTACGTGTATCAATAAAATTCATTTTAATCGACGCGCGTATCGTTTCATTTTCATACATCAGCAGTTTCGTTTCGAGCCAAAGTTCGGTTATTGTGTAACGAAGTGTCATATCTGCAGTGATTGTGTGGTGCATGCTGCAATAAGCGCACAATATGCGAGGGGTGGCAGCCGTGAGCGCCAGTTAAATTGAGCAACGCCCAGACTCTCATTTCCTTCCACCATTGTGCGCGACTCACAATACAAAACATTTTTTTTTAATACGAATTTCGACAAAAGCCCTTTGAATATTTTTTCCAAATCTTCGCTACTATTCAGCCCGTCAAAACTTATTGTCTAACTGCAGGACTGTAGGCATGTTTACTCTTGTACATAAAGTGCGACAATAAAACTCAAAAGTATAATTTAGGCGAACGTTCAAATTTGAAGTTTCTTAACTTTATTACTGCGGTAATTATGATGATAACTCTTTTAAAACATTCGTAGCTCTAAACTTTGGAGATTTGTGTCTCGAATTGCCGCATTATACCAATTAATTGTGTTAAGTAGGACTTAACGATCGTAATATGTCTTGAGATATGCCAGGTTTCCGTTTGAACCGGCTTCAGTTAAAATTCTGAAATGTTAATTATTTCGTTTTTGGTTCGTTATTTTGTTGTTTCACTTTCAGTTAAATCTTATTTTGAGTGAATAGTTGTTTGAAAGAGATAACTTTAGGCGATAAAATAATCAGTCATACTTTTATGTTCGTGATGTACAATATTAATTAATTAAAATATTATTTTCCTGTTTGGTCTACAATAACATATAAGTTACATGCTGTATCCAAAATCACTATCGACTAATATAAAGTATACGTAAAAATATGTACTGGATTCATTTTATTTATTAAAATTTTAAACACTAAAATATTTAAAACAATGGTGTCATCATTCATAAAAATTTTGAATAATTGCAATCACTGCATAACAAAAAGTTTGGAAAGCATAAATTTTGATTAAATAGCTAGTTACCAGATAGATGTTTTTGGCAGGCTTAGATTAATTGGGATCTCACCCTAAATTAAAATGTAAATTTATCTTTAAAGTATTAGACCGATATTTCAAAAAAATTGGCAATAACAATTGTAAAATGATGTCCCAAAATTTGCAAAATATGCTATAAAATATGTATTTACTTACAATTTGGGTATAGTAGAGTATATTAGTAAAACAAGATTAGCGCAAGACGATTAAAAAAAAAATATATTACTCAGTTTTATTTAAACGTAGTCAATTTGGTTTAAGAACCACAAATCTAATGGGGGTTATTCTAATCAGAAGACAGATACAGAGACAATAACTTAACACACATTACGTTGTTCGTAAAATGTTGAATTGAATTTGGAGTTCCAATCTATAATCGAGTATAATAATAGGTTTTTTAAAATGTCTTAGTGCTAGTTTCCGTATGCATTGCTTCTCACCAAGTTAAATGAGTTAGGCTCTAGGGAACGCCTGCAGTGGTTTTCTCTGAAACTCAATACTGAGACATGCATGCAACGAATGGCAAACACAGGTGTAGAATCCAGTGAATGTAATAAATCAGAGTCGATCAGGTTATCGACTTCGGATCGAATTCTCTCAGCGTCTGCAAGTGAAAGGCTTATTACCTGTCTATAGAGGTCCTAAGACGTGTGTTTGCATTAAAAAAAAAAGTGTGGCATTCGGGAACTACCGCGGTAAAGCTATTGCATAGCATTTTTTATCAACTTATACAATTATAATTAGACAATAATACACAATAATAATTAAATATTAAAACAATAATAAAATAAGACCACGGTATATTTATAAATATTAACAAATGCAAAACATTTACTGTCCCCTTCATACTCATAAGCTAGAGCGCGCGGGAGAGAGATGGGCAGAGTTTTCATGATTCGCATGAAGTGTGACGTCACGCCGCGTGCTTATTCACAAACACTACATAAGCGTCGAGCTACATGGTAGGCAGAGAGGGGGTGTTAGGTTTTATTTTCGTTACGGAATTTCTTGATTCGGTTGCCGCGCTCAAAGCCCGCGATAAAAGCTATGCAATAGTTTAAAAATAGGTATTAATCTCAGTTCATTAGGTTTTTGTGCACACACATTCGATACATGAATTTTTTAAAAATTATGGTACTATGATGTAAATTTAATGTCGCTGTTTCAAAAAGTAATCTTGATGAAACTATGTCAATAAGTTCATCTAGACGTATTTAAATACATAAATAATGCCCCGGAGAATAGTAAATATTTATTCAGTTTAGTTTCCTATGTGGCCCAACTGAGTGAATTTAATCAAAAGGATATAGTGATCGGAAACTTTGTTGATTTAATTAAGATATACAAAGTTCTGGAATGTAAATGGAACGACAGGTTAAAGAAACCCAAAAGCGAAATACACTACTCAAATTATGGACCACGAAAACTTAACATATTGTGCATTGATAAATAATTTTAATACTTAGGTTTGTAAAATGTTCTAGAATCTTAGTCTCAATAAATGGTTATGTAATCATCTATCATTGCAATTTTTTTGGCAAAATACTACGGTTACATTCGTCTACATTCGAAGGCTTATAATTTTCTTTGCATTACACGAGTCTATTTTTATAACTGTCAATAATATTGTTTATCTCTTATAATCTTTCAAATAAACACCTTTAATTTATTTCGTGGCCATTCTTTTATAGTGCTACAAATAAAAACTGTCACTGCTTTAGTTACTACCCCAAACATGGAAACACTGTACTTAAACTCATTTAAAAAAATATCGTTAAAACTGGAATTAAAAGAAATATCCCCCAAAAAAACTGTTTAACCAAAGAGAAAAGTAATAAAAAACATTTTCTTCGTAACGAGCTGGATCCCAATGAAATATTAATTTTTGAATGAGAAAATTTAATAAACTTAAGTGAATTCAAGTAATTCGTGTTTCGGTCACGTCGCCGTTACGCCATTCAAATGTTACTACAATATCGCTACCGAACGTTTTATGACCATTTCTAGACGAAAACTCATATTTTATAGGTGATTCCGTCATATTGGAGTTAAAAGAAACCTCTTTACGATTGTACGTGGTAAGTGTTGGACTGTTCAATTGAGGATCGTGTGACACTTGCAAACTCAGAATAACTGTCCCTTGAGCAACGTAATAAACTCACCATTTTTTATACTAGCAGAAGTTGTGGCCGAAGAAATTTATTATTTTTGTAAATATGATATTTTATGGTGACGACTTCATTTTCAGCGATTAGAAATTAATAACTGACCCCCCAAACCGTAGCGAGTGACGAATTTGGTCAATCCCTCTAGGTGACTTCCTCTTTATGAAGGAATGAATCATCTAGACACACCAGTCACCGTCCGAATCCGCTTGCGACAAAGCTTGCGACAAAGAGCTCGACGAGCGAATTAACCCATAGACACAGCCCTACTGTGTTTCTCGCCGGATCTTCTCAGGAAGCACTGCTCTTGCTAGGTCCAGTGTTAGGAACACTCCGGTTTGAACCCCGTGAGCTCACCTTCATGTTAGATAGAAGCTGAAATAGCCTCTCAAGGCTATCCAGCATAGGTAGGGGAAAAAAATCTAGA
This sequence comes from Bombyx mandarina, assembly GCF_003987935.1. Next base: position 460,891 of record NW_021011587.1, on the reverse strand, counting down.
CACATTGATACTTAAACAAAATTATCATAAAGCAAACAAGCACAGTTATAACGGTGGATGTTTCAATAACAGAACGGAGTTACTAGTATAACTTCAAATTACTAGCACATAATCATTCCTCTTCCAATATTTTCTTGACCTGTCGCGAGTCGCAGCCAGATTTAAAAACTACTAAGATTTAATCTTACGTTTCTTTTTTTCGGTTCATTATTTCCGATGTTTCAAATGCTATTAAATATTTATTAAATATTTAGTTCTCTGGTTTTCACGAACGACTGTTATTGCTACGCGTCCTCATTTGAATAGTGTGCTAATTACCTTCTGATAATAATAAACCCCAGCTTAAGCCGTATAAATTGTTTTAATTACATTTTCTTTCAACATATAATTTCATAAAATATATCACAATTATCTTTTACAACTCAGGCGTTTGTTTACGTTATACAAAATCTATATATGTATATACCTATATAAATGAATTGCTGTTCGTTAGTCTCGCTAAAACTCGAGAACGGCTGGACCGATTTGGCTAGTTATGATCTTGAATTATTTGTGGAAGTCCAGAGAAGGTTTAAAAGGTAGATAAATAATGCTCGGAATTAATTAAAAATAACAATTTTGTTTTCCCTTTGATGTGTCCTCCGTCGGACGAATTCCTTTTGTTTGTTTTAAGTTTATTTTACACAAAAGTTTAGGTCTTTTATTTATCGATTGAGGTACTACGAAGTCTGCCGGGTCAGCTAGTACAAATTAAAATCCGCTCGGAGTCGGAATAGCGGGAAAGTTGAAGGTTATTGATGTTGTCGATTTATCCAGGTATACCAGATACTAAAAAAATACAGTGTTTACTGACTGACTGAATAACTCAACAGAACCGAATTAAAATTTAATGACTGGTTTCTAACAGTTCAATTTGCAGCTTACAAATTAGCAGTCAAGAAAAAATATCTTCCTAAACCTGCAATTAAACGGTTCTTATCAGAGAGGTTGGGCCAATTTCGTTAATTACAAAGACGATAAGTAGCCTTTTCAACTCTTTACGAGCGCGCTCACGGACGAGATAACGTTTCTAATTGTCGAATAAAAAAGGATTACCCTTAATCCTTGTTTAATAAAAATGTTAATCATGAGATTTTCCTTCGCAGTATGCAAATGTTATGGTGCCCGTCCAATCCGCAGCTCCGTGTTCCGATGTATCATTCTCTGCACCCATCTACGCGTTTCGTTAAATTTGATTTGTAAGTGGTATCACGAATTGGACGATACAGGACTTTTATGGACTCATTGGTCAAGCTTGATAAATATTATATTGATATATTTTACACAACTTTTTGTGTTGTCACAAATTGCACCAAGGTTCAATTAAGCTACGTCATTATGATTTTTAAATATCTTAAACAAAATTCTGTTTATTTTGTAAAATACTTGCAATATACCCTTTTTAATAATAATTTGCCTGTTCTTTCATTTAGATAAAAAACCTGTCGGAATACCATTTTTTATAAGATAAATGGTACCTCATGTTCTTTTCTGACTCCTTGACTGTGTGTAAACAAATTTCATGCTGGCTGATTGAGTAGATAAGACGTAAAAGTGTAATAAATAAACTACTGGATTACTTTAATAAATGCATATGTTCTTTCTCGCATCTGATTAATAAAATGCAAACCATAGAACCAAACATGGATACAGTAAAAGAAAGACAAAAGAAGAAACAAAAAAACGACCATCCTTTTGGCATGTTGTAATGGATTCACGGAGATATAACCCAAGGAGGGTTGACCTCAGGCTGGCGACCGGTCGTAAAACTCATGTCAAATTGCTATGCAGCATGATAATAGAACATTCTACGCCGACCCTACATAATGTGTGGTCTTGGGTGGGCAAGATGAAGAAGAAGAAGTTATTTTGAAGAAGACGATTTGCCACCTATTTTTCTACCTAATTACCAGTAGCTTTAAGGGGCTTTTCTGTGTTCGCCGAATTGGTGGGCGCGCTCATGGGGCCTAGCCTGAGAGACTTTGCTAACATCTGCCCTAGCAAGATCAGTGCTTCACTTAATCTATCGCCGGATCGGAATCGCGACTCACTGAGAAGATCTGGAGAGAAACTCAGTGGCTGTGTATTTGGTTTAACTTAGATAAGTTCCACGTCAAACTCTTTAGACGAGTTGGACGATAACGATGACTGGAGTTTCGAATATCTAAAAGCACCAAAAACGACATGCTTAGGACGATGGCGTTCATGTGCTGCCTTGTCGTCTGGGTTCGTAGTATTTTGTTCTTTTAGTATTTGAACAATTTTTTTTTCATTAAGCCAATGAGGTTGTGTGTGTAAATATTGATCTGACTATGGTTTATTATTTAGTGTACTAATTACTGATTAATCTATATATATATATATAAATGAATTGCTGTTCGTTAGTCTTGCTAAAACTCGGGAACGGCTGGACCGATTTGTCTAATTTTGGTCTTGAATTATTTGTAGAAGTCCAGAAAAGGTTGAAAAGATATATAAATGAATGAATTTGCTCGGAATTAAATAAAAATAACAAGGTTTTTTTTCTTTTGATGTGTCCCCCGTCGGACGGATTCCTTTTGTTTGTTTTAAGTTTATTTTATACAAAAGTTTAGGTCTTTTATTTATCGATTGAGGCACTACGAAGTCTGCCAGATCAACTAGTCTTAATAAATAAGGAATTCTAGTCAATGTCTGTGTTTGTTGATCGAAGTTTTGTTGTACTTATTTTTATCGCAGGTAAGCAAGATATAATTGAGAGCCTTACTGTAGAAAATATCACCAAGAATTAAATACACAGTATGTCTAAATACTATAATACATAAATACTTTATACAATAATACATGCATAATTCATACACAAGCTTAAAAATTTAAAATATAAGTAAATAAATAAATAATCTCGATATTCTATAATGACGCTTTATGTTGTAAATAAAAAAGCAGTTTAGTAATGGCCAATTAGTATAATATAACAAATTCAAATAAAAAGAAAATCCATATGAATGTTGGTATCATTACTGAGAAAATTCTAAAGGATTATAAAAGGGGTCCGTGGTCTGAAGAGTGAGCACGTACCTAATTTTTAAGCGTGGTTTTACGATTCACATACGTAGGCGAGTATAGAGTTGTTCTAAACAATTCGATTATATCGAATTCTGGTATTCTGGTGTCTGCGATTCTTTTCTTTTTCTCCACCTTATCCCACTAGGTGAGGTCGGCACAGCTAATTTTTCTCTTCCATTCTCTTCTATCAGCCGTCATCTTAACACTCACTTCTCTCTCTCTCTCTCATATCGTCATTCACACACTCCATCCATGTCTTCTTTGGTCGACCTCTTCCCCCTCTACCTTGCACTACCATTTCCATACATCTCCTAGTCACATGCATCTTCTCTCTACGCATCACATGTCCATACCACGCTAACCGTCCGCTCCTTAATTTGTTGTTTACCGTTGGTGTTTGCAATTGTAAAACAAAAAAAAACTTCAAGGGACCTAATTAAGAGAAAATGTAACTGTTGCTGAAGATTTTAACTTGACATATTTTAGGCAGATGAGTTCTAAGTTTTTAGCCATCAAGCGGTTACTAGATTTCATAGATATCACGCGATTATACTTATATTTTATGTATATGGAAAATATTTGTCAAGATAACTATTTGCTAACAAATAATTTTGTAATCAATAGGGGCGCATTGTGCCGATGGGTAGTAGATCAATCTGCTTATGTATTTCTGTCGTAATTCTTATGCAATTTATACATAAGATGGATGGCATTCACATTCTTGGGGCGTGCTGATTAAAATTAGGAGTACCAGAGCTGCTCTGTCAGTCTAAAGTATTTTATTATAAATTAAACATTATCGACATCACTTGCAGTAGTACATCTCTAATCTCTTGCAGGTATGAAAACGAAATTTATTCTAACAATTCGAGCGCTCTCCCACAAGTCGGATTATTGTAAATAAGTATTAAGACCGACGCCTGAATTAATCCTCGTTGCTTTTTAACGAATTTCAAAAAAGTTTGTGAGCAACTTCCCTTTGCCCCGCGCTACGAACCTTCGGTGAAATATCGTTTTCCCTCACAAAATTATTTGTATCAATAGAATGTTTGAAGGAAATTTGCCTGTTCAAATACACATAGTTAAATTCGGGGTCTGAATTTAAAAAGTTTTATTTGAATCGGCTAATAAGCTCTCGGGTGCCGCACAATTGAGAAACATAAATCTTGCAGTTTTACACATGAAACAAGTTTTCACATAAGCGCTGACTTTTCGAAAGAGAATTCAATTGAAAAGTTCAGTTCAGTTTGATTTACTGAAAAAATAATAATAATACGATTTTAAGAACTGGTGAATTTTAATGAACACATTCAGTACGTTTGTTACGGCTCGGGGAACGCGTCGCGACCTATATCTCGGCAAAAGCTATCTCGTTAATTGACTGCTGGAATAATTTAAATAAATTGCTGCCAACGGCTATATTTCAGCGGTATATTATAAATCAAAGGATTAGGAGCGAACGGAATCGCGTAAATGGATACTGGCAATAGAGATAATGCATGTTATACCTCTGCATACGTTACGGGGCGATAACGACAATATAATCGGGAGTGAGGGTCCGTCCGTGCGGCGGGGAGCGCTTGACAAAAAGTACTAAGTGCGAGTTAAATACCCTTTGTGTAGCCATGCTCTCCTGGTCGCCATTCATCGACGAACGTCGAGGGTCCTCTCATTATTCAGTCGAAATTCGATTATTTTCCCATTTCACAAAATATCTATAACGTCCCCGGCTTTCAGTGTAATTGAGAATGGAGGAGTATTTCGGACGTAGCTGANGCGGCGGGGAGCGCTTGACAAAAAGTACTAAGTGCGAGTTAAATACCCTTTGTGTAGCCATGCTCTCCTGGTCGCCATTCATCGACGAACGTCGAGGGTCCTCTCATTATTCAGTCGAAATTCGATTATTTTCCCATTTCACAAAATATCTATAACGTCCCCGGCTTTCAGTGTAATTGAGAATGGAGGAGTATTTCGGACGTAGCTGATCGCTCTTAATTTATTTACATTCGGGCTACTTTCCGCACGCAATTTCATTACGTAGTACACAAAATAATTTTTGCACGACGTTGTTCGAATCAACCGCAGCTATTTCCTCTGAATCCTTTTAATAAGAGCCGGGTCGCCGTCGTATATCAGTGGAACAGACGGAAGTAAATATCCTGTCCGAAAATGATTACTCGGCACGCGCAGTTAACCGACGTTATGACCGGCTTATTCGCCATTCCGGGGGTATTAGTCTCCTGGCCACCAATTTATGTAATTTATTAAGAATTTCGCTTACATTTAGACCGGCCATTGGTGGCTTCTCTTTTTCTCGCTCGCGGGTGGGCGCCGTAAAGAAATATAAGCATTTGCTCGACGTGATCAAAGACCTTCGTCGGCCGGACTGATCCCTAATATTTCACTCATAATTGGTTTATTCTAAGCTCCCAGCGTTTCCGTATGTGCCTCCTTTGATCCGTCCACTGTATTAAGTTGTAACAGGAGATGTATGGAGCATATTATTCGTTTGGATCCGAAGCTTTAACATGATGGTCTTATTTGTCATTTGATATTAGGAAAAGAGGGTTGTAAAAGGTATTTCAAAATGATTATCTAAGGTAAAATATTATGTAACGATGGTAACCGTCTTGAGAACGTTAAATTGTTTTCAATGTGCTCTTACTAACGTGACGTTACGAAATTTTGCAACGCAATTTTCATTTACTTTAAGACGTTAAATTAACTGGAAAACAATTCAGCCCTTTTTTATTGCTTGCTGCTTGTGACTCAGCCCACCTGTGTTAAGTGGTTACTGGTGCCCCTAGACATCTACAGCGTAAATGCGCCACCCACCTTGAGATATTAGTTCTAAGGTCTCAGTATAGTTACAACGGCTGCCCCGCCCTTCAAACCGAAACGCATTACTGCCTCACGGCAGAAATAGGCAAGACGTTTCCTACCCGTGCAGACTCACAAGATGTCCTACCACCAGTAATTACGCAAATTATAATTTTGCGGGTTTGATTTTTATTACATGATGTTATTCCTTCACTGTGGAAGTCAATTGTGAACATTTGCTGAGTACATATTTCATTAGAAAACCTCATGTCATAGAGTACCTCATGCCTCAAGATCGGTTTTGGTATTCACGCTATGATTTCGGTCACCACCACCACATCTAGTGAGATGGACCGTGAACTCGTTCATCCAGGCCAAGAAAATAAAAATAAACATCATTTAACCTATATCGTGGCAGCTTTGATTAACGTATCTCAATTTCCTCCCATCAGGGTCAGTTTGTTGTTTTTGCCGAGATGTCACATCGGTTGACCGGAAGCTGTCCGCTATTGTCCCTTCCATTTCCGACCAGAAAACTCGACGACGTACGTAGTAAAAGTTAATTCTATTATAATAATCAGGGTAAGCTAATAAAGTATACATATGTGATGAATTTTATGACAAAAAAAACACTAGTAATTTTTATGCGGTAACTAGGTAGAGAAGCTGGAGATCTCTCTGTGAATGCCATCCATCCTGAGATCCAATTTTCGATTGAATTGTACAATCAAAGCGTATTAAATTTACTTTAGACTGGAATGTTTGACCGACTCGTCATGACTACTTCAATATATCCTAACATCATGTGATCATCATCATTCTTTCCTATTACCCTCAGCTGGGGTGTAGGGCTCGAATCAAATTTTTCCATTTACATCGGTCTTGGGCAGTCTGTTCTAGCTCCTCCCAGGTCATGCCCAAGACCCCTAGCTCCTGCTCCAACGAGCGACGCCAAGTTGTTCTGGGGCGGCCTCTCTTCCTCTTGCCAGACACTTTCCAGGTCAGTGCTCTCTTTGATAGGTGGGTATCGGGCTTTCTCAAAATGTGACCAATCCAATGCCACTTCCGCGTAAGGATCTCCTTCTCCATTGGTGTCTGCTTAGTGAACCTCCACAGCTCTTTGTTACTGATCTTCTCAGGCCAAAAGATTTTCAAAATCTGACGCAGGCACCTATTCATAAATAATATAAATAACCTAACATCATGTACAAATAGTTATATTTTTACGATATTATTCTTTCATCGCGAGCTCGTATGAGGTACTTAATATTTGGTCTCATCAAGATAATTGAAGTTCTTACACTTACGTTGACATATTGTATACATACAATTGACGCATTGCTCGAATAAGCATAACTCACAAATTCATCACTACTAAAATCGATCCAGTCATGTAAACTACGATGTCTTCGTTAGTCCACCAATCCAACAAATCTTCCATCTTTGTTTAAATGGATGGATATTTGAAAAACATAAATTAATACTTTCGCTCAATAGTTGTTCAACCAATAAGTCAAAAAGCGTTCAATGGTTTCTTTAATGTTTTATCGAAAAACTATGCTTATAATGTGTATTGTAAAACATTCTCATCGACTCAATAGTTGTTCAACTGTAATGCATCGAGCATCATTTGATTTTAAACAAAAAAAAACTTTGATAGGTTAAAAACCTATGAATAAATTTTATCAAATAAATTTACGATTTTCAGAGAATATTTCTAGAGCTAATAATCTCTATATCAACTTAATGGCGCCTGCTTGGGATTTTACAATAGTAAATTAATAAGCTTCAGAAACAGATGATAGTTTTCATAGATGGATCTCGTTTCGTATTTTATTCGGAGTCGTCCATTGTGTTGGGAACGAAAGGTCGCCGGGCGTTGATTAGAAGCATTTGTGAGAAGCACGAGCTTCCTTTACGTTCAGTAAAAGGTTTATAGCTCTGATTAATATTTACCAGTGCAGTTAATGTAGAGGGCAATCCGTAAAAGGATTTTATAATAGGAATTTTACAGTTGAATAATATGTTTTTTTTTAATTGCATTTTTTGTCGTTTTGTTTCACTGATGTCTCGATGGTAAAGTTTTTTGTACATTCATTTTAATTTTGCTTTGAATACTTATGGTAGTTGAGAAAATGTATTACGCCCTCCATGGATTTGGTGAATTTATTTGTTTCTAGTATCGTGTGCACCTGTCTTATTTTTAAGTTAAAATATTTATTTATGTTGTCGTCTTCCTAAAAACAAGTTCACCAATAAATCCCAACTAAAACAAAACTAGCAATTTGGTACATTATTGTTTTCGCTCAGATAAAATTACAAAATCGTCGGGGTGTTTACAGCCCACAAATTTGCCTTATTGTCCAGAGTCCCCTACACCTTATTTATATCTTGCCAGGATAGTTGTTGGTGGAAATAATTACGCATCCGTTCGTAATTGGGGCAAAAACCCTTGTTTAAACCCGGTCCAAGATCTGCAAGGGACAGTATTGTTCAACCCCGGGGTCCGAATGACCGGGAAATTTGAAAATGTGCGGCAATCAACGAATACGTGATTCGGTCTATTGTCAAAGCTTCAAATTGCGCCCGTGGAATTGATTTTGGATTTTCTTATTATAGATTCAAAGAAGCTTATTTGAAACCATTGATCTTCGTATTTGAACGGTTTTGAATTAAAAATTGACATGAAAGGCACGCGAGCAGAGGCCAACCTAAGTAAGACGTCACTAAGTAAGTCATCACTGTTGCTAAGCATCATTCGGAACGTTCGAGGCAACACAGCGCAGTTATATTATAAATATAACAGTTAGTACCCCTGTCTCAAGGTGGGTTGCGACGTTTGCGTTGTTGATATTGTCTATGGGCTCTGGTAGCTATAATATTTAACACTAGATGGGCCGTGAGCTCGTCCATCCATCTAAACAATAAAAAAGCTAATTCCAGTTAATGTAGAAAAACAAACGCTTGAAAAGTGACAACTATAGAATTACAGAATATTTATGTTTTTCTTTAGCATTAAAAAAAATCAAGATTCTTAAATATTTGTAGAATATTATAACGTTTCTGGGTTCACAAAGTTTACGCAAAAGAATCGATATATCATTTTGTTTTGGCTACAGGAAAAGTCAACTTAAAAATATATTTTTAAGACTAACTGAATAAGTTTCGTTAAATATTTTAAAGCTGACAAACACCACTTTTTTCAAGGAACAAAATAATTATTTAAATATATACATATAATGTATTTTGAAACAAAATATCGACACGGAATAGTTTTGATACAGTGCTTATAAGTAAGTATATAAATAATGAATAATGTTTACTTTCATATATGAACAAAATAGTTCTTATTCCTAATTTTTAAAATGTAAACCATTTTTTTTGTTTGAGAGATTACTGGTTGCCCAGAAGCCTTTCCAGTTTTACCAGGGCAGGTGGGGAAAACAAATAATGTTACTATACGTATAGTATATGTGGTATGACAGGGAGAACTTGAATAGCAGAGGCCGGAACTTATACTCCCTCAGCCACTAATTCACTTAATTTGGGTCTTAAATCTCATATTACAAAATGGACAAGCAAATAATTGCGTTTCGTAAACACCATAGAGCTTTACAACCATTATTAGGTATTACAATGGAGTCGTGCAACTTGAGTGAAATACGAGAACGATTGTTGAGAAAGATCTGTTATCTTGATGCAGATGTTTATTTAAAATAACAGAAATAACAGAAAGGCAAAGATTGTATTGTGAGGAAGAACAAAAAGGCAGAGATTGTATTGTGAGGAAGAACAGAAAGGCAGAGATTGTAATTTGCATAATTATTGTAAAATTGAGACCTAGAACCTCAAAGTGAGTGGCGGAATTCACGTTGTGATGAGTATGAGTTTCGGTGACCACTTAATAATTGGTAGGTGTAAGCTCATTCACCCGTCTATATCTACCATTAAAAGATATCATAAAATATCTTTGTTTTACATTATATAGTGTACCTACATTAAATAGGCAGAGAGGCTTATAGAAACTTTTTTTAAGAACAACCTAACTCTTAGTATAAAATATATACATATTTCTTCGATTAGTTGCATGATACGTTGGCGACTGTTTGTAAGTCGCCGGTCGCTCGGTTGCTATTTAGGGAATAACCAAGTTGTAAAATGAACTCTGTTTCCATTAGGGGGCGTTTCTAACAAGCTGACTTATTGACGTAATTACATTGATTTCGTTGGTTCGAAAGTGAATTGACGAACAAATTAAAGATGAAACTGGAACCGTTAACGATATTTCTTGAAACATGTTTTAATTTTATCCCGATTTTCTGTGTAAACTATTGCTATTTCCATTGGTTAAAATTATGTAAGTTATGTAAGTTGACATTCTGATTTTTATTTTATTTTTTATAGCTTAGATGGGTGGGTGGGTGGTATGTTAAGTGGTTACCAGAGCTCATAGACATCTACAACGTAAATGCCGCTACCCACCTTGAGATATGAGTTCTAAGGTCTCAGTATAGTTACAACCGCTGCCACCCTTCAAACCAAAACGCAGAACCAATGCTTCACGGCAGAAATAGCCAAGGTGGTGGTACCTACCCGTGCGGACTCACAAGATGTCCTACCACCAGTAATTACGCAAATTATAATTTTGGGGTTTTGATTTTGATTACACGATGTTATTCCTTCACCGTGGAAGTCAATCGTGAACATTTGTGAAGTACGTATTTCATTAGAAAAATTGGTACCCGCCAGCGGGATTCGGACAGCGATGTATCGCAAGATACGAACGCACCGAACGTCTCTTATCCCTTAGGCCATGACGACTAATATTCTCTAAAGTAACATGAAGTTTAATTTCAATCTGGTGCCATGGACCATGTGCGAACGCCTAAATTAGCATCAAACAAAAAGCCACAAGCCGACGTGTTATATCCGATTGAATACATGCATGATGAATTTGTACCGGTTTGTCCTGTACTGATATTGCAAGGAGCGAGGATGAATCTTTTTGAATAGGCGGGTTATGGGTTCGCGAGAATGCGCTTGAATGATTTTTAATCACTCATTATCTTAGCTTCATTGTATTTGTACTAGTCGAGTGATTTGATATAACTTTTGTCAATTTATATTTATTAATTCGATGGGTGTTAAGTGGTTAGCAGAAGCCCATAGATAAGGACATTGTTAGTGTGGTCACCCACTTTGAACCATAGGCTCTAAATGTAAATTTTATAGTACAACAGCTACCCCACCCTTCAAGTCGAAATACATTACCGTTTCACGGCAGAAATGGGCCGTTTTTGTTACCTATCTCTTGGGGCTTAGAAGACGATCTACAACCTAATAACGCAAATTATCATTTTTGCGGGTTTGATTTTCATTACACGATTTTCTTCCTCAACCGATGAAGTCATTCCTGAATATGCGTTAAGTATGTACTGGACTAGAAAAATTCGCAACTGCCTTCGTAATTTTTTTTTCTTCTTTCCCTACCTTAATGGCTAAAGGGCCTAAAGGGCTATTTCAATTTCGCGCGGACCGGTAGATGAGTTCACGGGCTCAATCTGAGAGAACTTCTAACACTAGCCCTAGCAAGAGCAGTGCTTCGCTGAATTTACTACCGGATCGGAATCGCGACCCACTGAGAAGATCCGGCGAGAAACTCAGTGGGATGTGTCTATGGGTTAGTTCGCTCGTCGAGCCCTTCGTCACAAGCGACGGGTTTGACGAGGACGGCGACCGGTGCTTGTGGTGCCTAAAAGCACCGTTAGTGGATCGGGAGGATCTGACGTACAAAGATGTGTGTGTGTGAGGCATTTATTGTATTTTATATATAATTAGTGATAGTTACACGGAAACCTGGCTAAGAAGCACAAGTTTAAATTAACCTAAGACTAACTAATTTAATGAAATTTATCAAACGTTACTAAAGACGGAAATGATAATGATGATGGTTGGATTAACTATATATATGAAGTAATAACGTATTCGTTGCTTCTTATTGTTGCTGAAATAATAACGTAGTCAAGAACAGCCTAATCTTTAGGCTAGCTTTACACTTTCCCGTCGACCGGTTAAATAAACAATGAAATAATATTGTTTCATTTGGTGCTTACGCTATCCATTGCATTTTGTTCTATTAAATACACGGACCGTAATGTAATTTTCCTCATGGTCTCACTCGATCTTGTATTACTTGAAGGGCGATATTTTGTTATTTTCGGGCTTGTCGTTAATTGTACGTTCCTTTGTTGCTGTAGTGCAATAAAACGCAGAATTTGATTGTTTGGGTATGTGTATAATCTATATATATAGGTATATATATAAATGAATTGCTGTTCGTTAGTCTCGCTAAAACTCGAGAACGGCTGGACCGATTTGGCTAATTTTGGTCTTGAATTATTTGTGGAAGTCCAGAGAAGGTTTAAAAGGTAGATAAATGAAAATGCTCGGAATTAAATAAAAATAACAATTTTGTTTTTCCTTTGATGTGTCCCCCGTCGGACAGATTGCTTTTGTTTGTTTTAAGTTTATTTTATACAAAATTTAGATATTTTATTTATCGATTGAGGCACTACGATGTCTGCCGGGTCAGCTAGTTGTGTATATAAATCTAGGCCTTGCAGGCATAAGGTCGGTATATCATTGAGTTCAACTTTAAAAATAGAACGTAAGTATACAGCGCATTCGAGTTTCAGATGTAAATAAGTTGCAATAAAAATCGGGACAAAGACTTGCGTAGCTCAAATATACCATTTAAACATTAAATTATTATTTCCAAACAGTTCGTATGTGAAATAGCTTTTTTTTTTTTAATTTCGAATAAAATAGTTACTGAGTTATTAATATACAATGTGTTGTACTATTTTATTGTATTATCATACAACGTTAGTTGTTCTACGCTTTTGGCGTACTGTGCAAATAAAATCTATCAGTTGACTGATTTTTGATGTTAATAATTATGTTTGGATGTACAATAAAGTATATTTTATCTCTCTCTCTCTCTCTCTTTCTCCCTCCCTGTCTCTCATTCTCTTTCCCTCTCTCTCTCTCTCTCTCTTCCTCTCTCTCTCACTCTATATGTGGATGGACTAGTTCCCGCTCTGTGACTACAGGAGTCCATAAGGATCACAACATGTATGCCCCCACCTTGTACCGTAATGTAATAGTAGTTAGTAGATATCACTGTCTCACCCATCAAACTGGAACGCATCCATTTTTATAGATCCTCTTTGCTAACTTTCAAAATATATTAATTAATTAAACCTAATAATTTACATAAAACCGCAAAACGCATTGCATACATTAGCTTCCGTAACCAAAGAGCTATGAAATTATTTGCGCATTTTGTTTAAAAAGAGAACGACGTAAAACAAAATAGGAGAAAAAATAAATTAACTTCAAGACAAAGTATAAGGGACAATACTTATCAAATAATAGTCTATTTTATCATAAAATAAACCGATATAAAACATTTTAAAGGGTCCTTGCTTCACCCTTGACTCCTCACAATACCAATCAATGATACGTCAAATCCGACTAAGCAGATGCAGTGATTCTTTTCGAACGCTAAATCTACTAAAAAGTTCCACAACAATGAACTTTATAGAGCCCGTTTTTAAGAACCATTCTTCACTGATTGCTTGATTCTTAAACCTGTGTTGCTAGGTATTGAGACCACGTTAATATCTTTAAAAAAAAATACAACGTAATATTGGGTGTATTTAAGAAAGATAGTTTACTTAATTGAAAGCGATTGAAATTATAAATTAATGAAATTATTGCTGCAATGTACTTTTGTAAAACGCTTTTCTAAAATTATAGATTATTCTCACTCACTCGGTTGTATGCTTCGTTTTAAAAGAACATAAACTTAATATTATCGAGCATGTCATTGATTCTGTAATATTTTAAGTTGGCAACATTAAGCCTCTGAACGGGGGTATTGTGAAAGTAAAGCTAGCCAATCCGTTCCATCAGCACTCGAGAAGCCAATGAAACGTGTCTAATTCCTCACTCCACGAGGGCTAAATCTTTGCTTTTGGTTTTGTCATTTTATCAATACACCAAGCTATCTGTTGCGCTCAAAGTAATCCTGAATAGATTCAATAATGGCTACTTTATTTAGTTGAGTGACTCTATCCGCTGTGTTTATGAGCTGATGTTTGATAAAACGTGATTGTGAAAAGAAAATACTCGTATTTCGTTTAAACATTTTATCTGCTACATTTTTTTTTTTGTTAAACTAGTAAATATACAACATATAAACTTAATCTATACTAATATATAAATCTACAGTGATTTTTACGGATGTTCCGTTATAACTACTGATCCATGCATCCGATTGACTTGAAACTTGGTATCCATGTAGAAAATACATGTACTTAATGGATAGGCTAATATTTATATGAGTGTTGGACTCCCTAATAATAATGAAAATAGATAATAATGTTAATTTTAAATGCCAAGCGAAGCGGACGAGTACGGCTATTTTGTTATATTATTATTATGTTATTACTTATTTTTTACTGTTGGTAGGACGACTTGCGAGTCCGCACGTGTAAGTATCACCACTGCAATGAAGCATTAATGCGTTTCGGTTTGAAGGGTGGGGCAGTCGTTGTAACTATACTGAGACCTTACAACTCATGTCTTATGATGGGTGGTAGCATTTACATTGTAGATGTCTATAGACTCCGGTAACCACTAAAGATCAGGTGGGCCGTGTGTTCGTCCACCCATCCACGCAATAAAATATATATTCCTATATAAAAAAATACTTCCAATATAGGATCACCTAGTTTGTCTAGTGGTGACTAATCGGACTACCAGACCGTGTTCTACTCCCGGTCAGAGTCTCTTTCTTTGCCAAAGAGATGTTATATTATATTTATCTATGGTTCTATATACTATATAACATAAAAATATATATTTGATACTGCAGCTCAATTATTTGGGAATTAGTCAAGTCCTTGGTGATGACGCTTACTATGTGCCTGCGAGAATAGATTTATAGTATGATTTAGACTTCGTCCTAAAGTTTTGAAGTGGTTGACGGCTTGTATGCTCGTCAATGATACAATGAAAGTTATTGGAACGAAACTATCTAACTTAAACTTGATAATACAATTCTCCCATCTTAGGCAAAATTGCTTTGTTTACTTTAAGTACTTACAACGTCTGCTATAATAACGAACTTTAATCCGAAATGACGTGCGCTACGCGATTTTGAATATACAATGAGCTTGTAAGATCATTGTTTAAAATTCAATAGGCAACCATTCGTATATGTATCATGAAAATTTCTTTGTTTAAAATTAACGAAATTATTCATTATTGAATACGAGATCACCTATTGTTCATGTTATAGGTACGTTCAAATACATTATGATCAAAGGATTATTGGAAATAGAAGCTCACGTCGAGCCCACGAGCCACGGTGTCTCGAAAGTATTTTGACCTATGCCCTTTATCGATACAGGTCATTCCACCTTCGCAAATTTTACATGTTTGATTGTAAGCAAATGTTTTCGACTGAAAATAATTTATTTTGAACTTTTTTTTCGGGGATTTATAATTGCAACAGTGTCTTTTTCGAAAGCAAAATATATTTTTAATTTTAGTAAATAGGAGGTTTTCTAAGCATGTGATTTTATTTTGTGTGACGTGTATGGGCGGATCCCGAATTTCAAATATCTCTGACAAGCTACTGAATGAATATGAATCGTTGGAAGCTTTGCATCATCCACCATTCTTAACAGATCTTGCGCCGATAGACTTCTACTTTTTCGAAAGCTTAGACAACTTGCTGATTGGCAAAAAATCGATACTCGAGAGGCAGTATAAAATATTTTTGAAGAGTTTCTTTGGCTCCCGTACATCTGACTTCTTCGAGAAAGACATAAAAAATTACCATTGCAAAGACAGAAATACATTGATACCATGGGTGCATATTTAGTTTGACAGAAATAAGAAACAAAAAAAACTAGCTTTTTAAACTGGTCTTCAAATTCGTAGGTAAAGAAGACCTAACTTGAAATACCCAATCACATGTTTCAATGAACAATGTAGAGTCATCGGCCACGCGTAGGGATTATGGGCCTCTGCGAATACTAGGAGACGATACATTTTTTTTACGTTTTTTTTTGTATTAATACATGAACGATATCATAGCCCATTGGATATTAAGTAGTTATCGAAGCTTATGGCTATTACCATCCATCTCGAGACGCGACGTTTAAATGTCAGTTGTATTGTAAGAAGACTGGCTCAGGCTTCGAAGCGCTATGCAATGATTCATGCTCTGCTTATTTCTAGTACCTGCACTTTTCGGTCGTCTGATTTGGTCTTGTATCCTAAAATTCTGGAATGGACTCCCTTTCACAGCTCACTACACATATCTATTCCTTAGTACTCAATCAGAAACCTATCCTTGTTAAATTATTCGGAAATTAAATTACAACACAAATTGTTTTTTTTTTTTATCTTAGTTGGATTGACGAGCTCACAGCCCACCTGATGTTAAGTGGTTACTGGAGCCCATAGACATCTACAACCTAAATGCGCCACCCACCTCGAGATATAAGTTCTAAGGTCTCAGTATAGTTACAACGGCTACCCCACCCCCTTCGAACCGAAACGCATTACTGCTTCACGGCGGAAATAGGCGGGGTGGTGGTACCTACCCGTGCGGACTCCCAAGAGGCCCTACCACCAGTGATTACGCAAATTATAATTTTGCGGGTTTGATTTTTATTACACGATGTTATTCCTGCACCGTGGAAGTCAATCGTGAACATTTGTTGAGTACGTATTTCATTACAAAAATTGGTACCCACCTGCGGGATTCGAACACCGGTGCATCGCCTCCTACGAATGCACCGGACGTCTTATCCTTTAGGCCACGACGACTTCAAAATCCGTATAATTTAATCACATTTCGATTCAACCTTTATAGAATATTTAAGTTTGCAAAATAAGTATGCTTTTTATTAAGCTACGTAAAAATCAGAACAATTTACAGAATTCTTTCGACTTTATTAAACTATCTGAAGTCTTAACTCAAGTAAAAAAACAAACTCTTAATCTCAAATTCAGTGCTTTTAAAGATATTCACACAATTCTATTCTTTAAATAGTTTTCGATGTTGTTGTTTTTGTGAATTCTTCATTCATATTAATAGATATTTATTATTTGCAGTGAATCAAAATTAATCTAATATTTTCATTCCTTAACGACCTTGTTTAAAAAAAAGTTTTAATCTACAATTATTGCTTGACTGGTATGTTAATGGGTTCATGTAATCCATTATGAAGGCAATTTTGATTCATCAAAATACGTTTAAAGAACCGACGCACCTTTCTACCGTAGTTTCGTATTTATTGGAGTAAATCATGAAACGGGGCAATTACGTAGAGGGATTTAGTGGTTTAGTTGCTTAGTGACGTCACGACGTAGGAACGTAATCCGATTAAGATAATTGGCGAAAATCTTATCGAGCGGTAGATTACGGTCTGGCGTATGTTGTTGAACGCTTGAGAAATCAAAATGTGTATATATTAGTTTATATAGGTAATCTTTGTTGTTGCTTCCGTTTATCAAGCGTTGATGAATAGAAAAAAGGTAACGAGGAGTCCCAGGTATTAAGCTGATGCTGGAGCCTTAAAACAAGATGTAGATGTCTCAGAGAAATAAATGCGCGATAGTAAATACCTGTCATGAATAGCGTTATTTTTTATTATGCGGTTTCATTCCAATCAAAAAGAAAAAAGTCCAAAATGGAACGTTTTTTATTCAAGTAGGTCTTTCAAATAGTGATGGCTTAATATAGGGTAAATCATTATTTGAAAACCATGTAATCCCGTTATTTGTGAAAGAAAAGTATTAAAAAAAAGACTTATCATTAAAAGCCTCTCACATACACTAAGTACACTTCTCAGGCTCAGTAGAGAATATATACTACAATTTAATACACGCCAAATTATATTGAAAATCAATTAAGAGGCCGGTATAATCTGTAAAAAGGGCGGTCTCATCACTCAAATGAATATCTTTCAGACTTCAGATATCATCATCATCATCATCAACAGCCCACAGTCGTCCACTGCTGGACATAGGCCTCTCCCAATCTACACCACTGAGCCCGGTCTGCGGCTCTCCTCATCCACTTCTTGCCGGCCACCGTGCGGAGGTCATCGCACCACCATCTAGCCAGGGGGCGTCCCACGTTACATCTTCCGCTGCGAGGTCTCCACTCGAGAACCCATCTGCTCCAGCGATCGTCAGTCCTACGGCATATATGGCCAATGACTTCAGATATGTATATTTGAAATTAGGCAACGATTACTTTCTGTAATTTCGATGATGTTCACGTAGAGAACGGTTTTAAAAAAAAAAACCTCTTTTTAATCTTTGCAAAGTTCGCTAAACGTAATCCTCGATAGATTGAATCCTTTGTGAACGTATCTTTTCAAAAACGAATCGCGATCTAGCTTTTACTTTCTAAGTACTCCTTAGAATACTCATTGAACTCTCATTTCAAATGTAAACTTTATAGTCTACACCTGATTTAGGTATAAGACTTGAAGATTGAAATCTTTTTCGGGTTTCTTTTTCGGTCTGTATTTCATTTAAGATGTACAAAAGTATATAAATATCTATGCATAGAAAATGTTTCCATGACATATTACGGTGTGGCCTTTAGTTTCGTGAGCCCGACTTCAAATGACCGGCTTGTAATTAATTAGTTTGTCCGTTTTTGTGACTAGTGTTGAAACTTGAGTTTGAAACATTTAAGTTCACAATTTTTAAAAACAAATCTTAGGATAATAATAAAAACCACTTGTGCTTAATTATTGAACGAGTTATTGTTCATGTATTTTAGAACACAATACGCATGAAGATAATTATTTTATGGTCTGGTGAACCCAGCCAACTAACTTATAACTATACTAGGCTTATAAAATTATTGAAGTACATTTAAAAAAAACATTGAAGTACATTATTTAAAAAAACGACCAAAATGTTTCAATGTCACTAAAAAATCTACAGCATGGTACATCCCAGTCGTAAAAGTAGGTAAATATCTATATTAATCAGGAAAGTTAGTACTCGCGTCAGGACTCGCGTTGTCTCCTAACTTTCTTGTAGCATTATTGTCGCCCATTCATAATTATCTTCTCCTGCCCAAATTCATCTTTTTTCCCACCCTATTTAATATTAATAGAGCATGCCCTACCTATTTCAGAACTAAAGCTTTCGTTAGCTTAGGTTAGGAGTTTTTACTTTTTTTTTTTTGACCTTGTTGGCAAACGAGTATATGACACCTGAGCACCTGATAGTGAGTGGTTACTGTCGCCCATGGACGATAGTAATGCCAGGTGCAGATCCAGGCTGCGTTCTACCGTTCAGTACTCTCCATAAGCCTCATTTGAAAAAGGACATGTGATAGTGCTCGTGAAACACCGTAGAGGGGAGCTCATTCCAAATCCGTGGCAAAAAAAGATCTCTGGAAATGCACTTTGGATGAACGCAGTGGTTCTATGGATGAACTATATATACTCCGGTGGCGGGCGGTGCGATGTTGGGATCATCTCAATTATGTTAGAAGCAATACAATTGAGACTGCAATCTCATATATCAAGATGGCAATGTCTATCTTGAGATATGCACTGTCTGTATGCACTGTATGTCTTAAAGCACTATTCATTCAGATATTGGAACAAAAACATAAACTATAATAGAAGAGAAACAGTGGAAAAAAACCTTAAACTTAAAAATGCCATTGAATGAATAAATAATGTTAACTGCGCAGCATATACATATGTTGGGAAATGTTTAAAACAACATCACTGTAATTAAATAGCAATGTCTAAGTAAAACACACTATTTATCCCGAGCTAACGAATGCTAATATATGCAAATAGATAAATGCTTGTAAGATCTTAATATTGTGTTGTAGCGAAACTAGACACCCAAAAAGAAACACGAAAATAGCCAATCGTTTTCTCCGCGGGGCTGGCTATTTCGAAAATAAATAGTATAATGTTTTTTTGAAACAAATAATATTTTATTGTTACAAATTGCGTATATAGTACATGTGTTACGACATGTGTAGTTCAGCAAAATATAGGTACATACATGATCCATATGCTCCCAAAATCCCCCATTTTCACAATATGAACTCACAAATTATTATAATCACTCAGAAATAACTTATATGATTCCTGATAAACTGTAACATTAACATCTACCTATAACCGACAGAAGTTCTCTGCTGGAAATAGGCCTCCACAAACCTCGCCACAACGATTGGTCTTCGGACTTGTCGCTGCCTGGCGTCGTGGCGTTGATGCTTGGCGGCGACGAGTCCTGGAAAGCTATGCTCGACTTCTGCCAGTGCATCCTGTCGCAGAAGGAGGTGACGGGGCGGATGAGGCAAGGCTCTCCTCACTACGCAGAAATCCACCGCCGCCGAGCAGGGGGTCGGGACCGGGGTCCCATCCGTGACCTGGCCCTCTAAGAGCTTTAGGCTCCACTCGCTTTATGCGGGAAGGGACCCAGCCGTGGGGCGGGGTGATTTACACCACGCCCGTAATAGGAAGCCGGGTGATGGTAGACTGCGTTCCCTCGACCGCTCTGGGGGAAGGTGCAGCGTGATGCCATCAAGGTGGGCTCCCGGCCCCTTGACCGTGGGAACCGGTGGTCGTTTCGCCGGTGGCCGCCAGTCCGGCGTTTGGGGGACGGCGGGATGGATGTAATATGCTCTGCGTAAACCCTGTCCCACTGTCTCAATAACTCCGACTAGGCTCCGGCCCGTTCGGGGGTAGGGCGCCGGCTGTGAGCGGCAGGAGTTTTTAGTGAGGTTCAACTCCCACACACCCCACCCGCTGCGCGAATGGGGATCCGGCAATTTTTATTATGGAATTTGATATATTTTTTATCTTGCTACATTAATGAAAACGCAATCGTACCTGTACAAAAGTAATAAAACGGCATTATTTTCCTAAATTTCTCGTGATTAGGTCGTGATGGTTAGGTCGTGAAATTAAATTGATTACAATCCATCTATTTGCTAAAATTTACGAAAGATTTTGATAGTACATGAACGACTTCTAAATTCACTTCTACGCTAAGCTTGTATTTTTCATATCGTTTTTGGGTTTTGTATCTGTGTATTATAATATTTAAATAATAATATTACTAAGTATATGTTATTTATTATATACGTTTAATAATACGTCCAATAATAAGACTTATACGCATCGGCCTTAATCTCAAGGTGTCAACTATGCCCTTGGGCCATGCCGTCATTCAACGAAATGTCATATTTTCCAATAGGCCGCAACATGTAGATATTTCACTTCGATTGGCACGTCTTGTTTGATGTTAATTAAGAACACACGTTGGTTCGAAATGAGCGTCTACCCAAGATCAAAGTGCTGCCAATGTTATATTTACAGGCGTCTATAGAAAGAAGTCATTGGCACCGAAATTGGTAAACTTTGATCTGTTGATGACCAGTTTATTTATGAATTAAGTGATATTCACGAAGTTACTAATTTCATTAAGAGTATTACGAGTTATTGAAAACTGCCATATTCTCTTCTGCCTATATCTGCCGCGTATAGTACAATTAAAATTTCCCCTCATGTTTCAAAGTGGGTGGCAGCGACCACTTCGATGATCGCTTAACGCCAATCGGGGCGTTTACTCATCTATGGTTATGGGCCGATAGCTTACCACTAGAAATAAACCATGGACGATATTGAAAATAAGAGCTCACATCAACTTTTTCCACTTTCTTTTCAACTTTTTCACTGGTGGTAGGACCTCTTGTGAGTCCGCGTGGGTAGGTACCACCACCCCGCCTATTTCTGCCGTGAAGCAGTAATGCGTTTCGGTTTAAAGAGTCGGGCAGCCGTTCTAACTATACTTGAGACCTTAGAACTTATATCTCAAGGTGGGTGGCGCATTTACGTCGTAGATTTCTATGGGCTCCATTAACCATTTAGCACCAGGTGGGCTGTGAGCTCGGCCACGCACCTAAGCAATAAAGAAAAACTAACTTAGGTTAGAATTTAGACATGATGTCCCTGGAATTACTGACTTGTCTAAGCGACGGTTACCGTTCACCATCAGATGGGATTCATGATCATATGAAAACGTACTACTTTCTTATATTGGATATCTTCTTATATTAGAATAAAAGTGAATATAGTATAATGACTGAAGTTGTATAGCCTTATGATTACAATCGGTGACTGCCCAATAGCCTATAGGCAGAATGCTCTTTTTCTTCAAGTTTGTAATTATTTATAGTAAAAAATATTAGTAATCGTTTCAAAATACAACAAACAGGTGCAGATGTTAACTTATTTTATAAGGAAACGTAATCTAAGAATCTAACAAGTTTTTCTTTTTTTTTTCAATATAATTAATTTTCACTTCGCTCTTAATTTTTTGCCGAAATCGAATTCTCTAAAAAAATCAAGATAAAGAAAGCATTGTTCTCTCTTTCGTTTTTCTGCCATCAAATTTTAATAATCTTGACAAGCTATAGCAGAGCATCTCGCATTGAGTCCTAAGAAAAAATAAATCTTATTTTTATCCACATCACACTTTGTTGCTTTTGTAATTTGAATCCATACCTAAAACATAATCACTAAAGGCTTCGTCAAACAGAACGCGTACTTAGCGCTGCGTTTTAACGTCGCGCTCTTTTCATGTCACACAAATTGACTAGATGAGCCCAACGCTCCTTGACGCAACGCATTCGCCAAATTATAGTGTCTTTCGATAGCAGTGTAAAAATTTTAAAGTATTAAGATGAGTGATTCAGATGTGGCATTGTATAAGCATGGGTATTTTCTAACTATTTCTATCAATTTTTCGGGCATTATCTAGTATTTTAATACACATTCACTCGGAAGCTAAAATAAAATTTGTATAAAATTACAACACCTGACGTCAAAGCGTCCTAACGCCGCAACAGAGCGTTGCGTACTTATAGCGCTGGCGCTCTGTTTGACGGTATGTTGCCATAGTAGTACAACACCGTCATGATAATCGCTTTATCGTTGCCGCCGCTGACTACTCCCCGAATCTTGATCACGCAGGAGCCAGTCACCGTCGTCGCCCTAGACACGTCCTTACGGATCCATCAGATTACCTTTGCATTAGACGCCTGCAGCTCTAACACTAAGAGCAGGCTTAGGGACCCCGGTAACCGTACTCGTCGAACTCGACAAAGAGTTCGCCGTGCAATGTGACCCATGAATCAGCTCGCTGAGTTCGCCAGATCTTCTTAGCGGGTCGCGATTCCGATCCGGTAGTAGATTAATTCGCGAAGCAGCTACTCTTGAGTTGTTAGGTTTCCTTCGGAGGCGCTCGGGTAGCTGTTAGCAAATCCCACCCCTCCTGGCTGAGCTTTTGCTCACCCACCTGTCCTGGTGAAACTGGAAAGGCCTCCGGGCCACCAGTAATATTTCAATCTTAAAAAATAAATAAATAAAAAATAAAAAAATAAAAAAAAGTACAACACATCTCGGCGTCATAGTGCGCCGTCAGTTTAGCGCTCTGACGCGCGCTAATTACGCGTTTTGTTTGACGAAGCCTTTAAGGATATCGTATTTAACATTACGTCGTTTACTATCAAATAACGCCCCGTCTGATTGAAACTGTCCCTAAATCCGTCGAAGGATGTGAACACCGTGAAGACACACAATTCCGTGCAAGTTGACACGGACGACGAAATCACATTCTCTATTATGTTTACTGAAGTTCGTACTAAGTTGTCTCGAACGATACTCGAAGACGGTTTGGATAGTACTGGCGGATACTAGATTTTGATTTTTTTGTAACGTTCGTACCTCAATAATGTCATGATTCGTTAGGGTTGTGAATGATGATTTTTTCAAGTATTTTTGACGTGACAACGTCTTATAATTCGATGGAGCCGGCTGCACGCACGAAAAAACATGACTCATGCGGCGTTACCTCGCTCTGAGGCGTATGTTATGACGTTGTCACGTTCAACTATCGTCAGTAAACCGACTTTACAGAAAAACCAATTTTTTTATTTGGTTTGTTTTGATTATTGTAGTAGCATTCGGTTTTATATAATGTTCAAAGATGAAACTTATGTAAAGTACAATTTTATATTTAAATTTTTTAAAGGTAACAATAATTGTCTTCTCCTTCGCAAGAATTTCAATACTCTTACAAATTTGGCAAGGTTTTTAAGACCTTTTTGTTAGTTTCACCTATGTGTATTTATGTAGTCGTTGTTTGAATGGAATGTTTTAACGTTATTTTCACCAGATTGAAAAGATCCAATTAAATTGGAAATCTGTAAACACAGATGAAAATACATTCATACTTTGGCATATTCTCACTGGGATTACCAGCATAATTTTTTCTCAGCCGGTTGCTTTTAAGCTCGTTTTTTTAAACAATGTATATTGTTTTTTTAGTGTTATTCTTGTATAAAACAGCTCATTGCAATAACAATACTTAGCAAAACTTTCTAACACAACATTTTAGTGTAATACGAGACATCGTTTTCATTGTCGTCTAACAATAGAAAAGCATTAAGATAAATTCCAAAATAGAACAATGGGTAAGACCGCAAAAGTCATCGCACGAAATCTCGTAATAAACCACTGAGACGCTCTATACAGCCGGCGGCCACAAGTTTCCAATAAGTAATTAAAATCCGGAGACACGAAGATTACAGGCTCCGCGCTTCAAAGCCAAGTAAGTGTTTGTTCCTTCACCCCACCCGAGTTAGAGTCTCACGATTTTCGGGTGTATTGTCTTCGAAATTTGATAATTTGTTGACGACATTTATTTTTACTAGTGGCTTCGCAGTAGTCGAAATTCGACTATAATTAATTGAAATTATAAGTTTAAAAATTATTATGGTTCTATTGTCAAATACTAATATAATCTATACATATAAATAAAATTGGAGTGTCTGTGTTTAATATTGAAATAGCCTCTTTTCACTACATGCATATGGATATATATACGGTACATACACCAAAATAACATTTTTTACAATTTTTGTCTCTCTGTCTGTTTGTTCCGGCTAATCTCTGGAACGGCTGGACCGATTTTGACGGAACTTTCACTGATAGGTAGCTGATGATATAAGGAGTAACTTAGGCTACTAGGCTAGTCTAGCTTTGCTACGCGGCTTCACCCGCAGTACGAGAATAACTGCGGGTAACATCGCGGGACTCGGCTATTCAATAATAAAATGTAATGCTTCCGAAGCGAAGCGAGGGTGGATCGCTAGTTCGATAATATAATCACAGTATTCACCAAAATGCACTATAGATCAATATTAAAGACAAACAATATTAATCTATTCTCAATTCGACCATAGACTTTAAACAATAACAAAAGTTTCCCAATTGACAGTAAACAAAGAGAATATTTTTATGTATGTATTGTTTCAAATACATAGTAGTGTGTATAATGTTTTCTTTATTGATTTAAAGTACATTTTATGCATTATTTAAAAAAAAAATGCATTGTGCACTCCTTCTCTATATTGTCTATAAGTGTGAGAAATTTCATACTCCTCCGTCCATGCAATTTTCGTAAAAAGGGATACAAAGTTTTTGCTTCACGTATAAATATATAGATATATATTCGACGCATCATGTTGGTGTATCAGCAAAAAACTGGTTTGATTAAATGCAAAACGTTTTTAGTTCTATCGTCTGTTTTCTTTTTCGGGAACGTGCCCAATACACACAGTAATGAATACCACATATGTACCGTATGCTCCATGGAGAGTGCTCTAAGGAATTTTTTTTAAATGATCCCGTCATCTCGTTTTTCCCGTGGCACTGCCCGCCACCGCAGTAGACTTCATCTATACTTCCTGGAGCCACTGCGTTCATCCACAGTGCGTTTCCAGAGATCTTTTTGGAAACGTACTATCCGGCTTTGGAATGAGCTCCCCTCCACGGTATTTCCCGAGCGCCATGACATGTCCTTCTTCAAACGAAGTTTGTGGAAAGTATTAAGTGGTAGGTAGCTTGGCTCTGCTTCTGGTATTGCTGACGTCTATGAGCGATGCTAACCACTCGCCACTAGGTGCTCAGGTGCTATATGCACGTCTGCCTTGAAGGGCAATAAAAAAAAAAGACATTTATTATCTTTGGCTTTAACGACAACAACAATGGTTGCAACAACAATAATAGCATACTAAGCTTGTAAAAAAAATCGTATATATCATAACCCCAATGTCAAACCACGAAAAAAGGATAACACAAGATAACGCAATAAAACACACGAAACATTATTAAAGGGATACCCTTGTTTATCGAACCACTGTTTTCACTGAGCATTTTTATGAAGTACCGTGTAAATAGCCATGTACAAACNAACAATGGTTGCAACAACAATAATAGCATACTAAGCTTGTAAAAAAAATCGTATATATCATAACCCCAATGTCAAACCACGAAAAAAGGATAACACAAGATAACGCAATAAAACACACGAAACATTATTAAAGGGATACCCTTGTTTATCGAACCACTGTTTTCACTGAGCATTTTTATGAAGTACCGTGTAAATAGCCATGTACAAACATTAATCTGCTTTGAACAACAGAAGATGTTAGGGACCTCGTCGAGTCAATATTTTGTTAGGGGACATAGCTCTTTCTAATACTCTGGGCGCCAATTAGAGCGTGATATGATTTTTAAAGTAAACTTAATTTACTTGATTCGTCCAAGTTTATTCTGTCTTTAATTAATGTGATCGCAAATACTTTACTGTCTTTGTAAATGAATGAAAATTTTCTGTTAGATTTAATTAAGTTAAGGCAAACTAAATTGGTTTAAGATTTACTTAGTATTCAAATATTTCATTTTCTTGTTTTTCGCCGATATTTAAAGGAATATTTAATGTTTTATTTGAAATGTTATTATTAATTAGCTTGATAGGTATCGCCTGGTGATTCCTCTGGGTTGCTGACGAACTTAACCATTTACTATCAGCATAGACGTATGTACGAATATTTACAGAAAAGTTATTTATAATATGTAAAGTTAGTTATAGTGAATAATAGAAAGCGAGTTAAGGGTTCACGCATGAAGAAATCTAATGCATAACTCAATTCAAGTAATGAAAATAACAGTCTGTTGAATCTCATCGGCAATAAATATTATAGTCGGATTCTTCACGGGGATTATTAAGCTGATAACATGTACAAAGGCATCACACATCAATGGACAGATATTACATAAAAGACGTTATAGAAATATTTAGACAGCTCGCCCACCAAGAGGGCTGATAGCCGGGTTACCGACGACCGCAGGTTTTTTTTTAGGATTAAAGGATTACTGGTGGTGGTGGTGATTCTTTTTCGGTGCTGCACCAAACGGCGATGACGGGATGTGATGAAACAAAATATATTTTACGTTCATCTTCCATTTAACAACCACCCTATAGACTTAAAAATAAAGTACCCAATAAAATTGCATTTTGTTAAATAAAATTCACCGATAATTATAACTTTTTTTTTAAATCACTCAGTTAATTTGAATCATTGGAAGAATATACAGTACGTATATTTAGCAGGCAAAAAGCCTTACTTTCCTCGACAATACATTATCAACGATTTATAGCGAAAATATAATATTTCATTCGGTTTCAAAGCCGCCCTCCAATCCTTTAAAACGTGACGTCAAAACGCAAGTAATTCAATTAAGGAAGTCGTTAAACGATCGATGCGTGTCTTCATTATTAAATTCCGTTTTAGTTTAAAATGTGGTTCGCATAACTATAATTTATTGTTGAGTGAGCTGATTTATAGGCGCCGTCTCTAGGGGTCGGGTTATGGAGACTTCACGCTTTGCAACCTGGCTTTTGAACACTTATGTACAGATGAGATTACTTTCCCTCCAAAAGTTTATGTCCGTGGCCATATTATACTTTATTATAAATATTGCTTTATTAAAGGTTAAAAAAATAGGTATCATAAGCGTGCAAAAAAGTACACGTACTAAATTGCTATTCGCATTTATCGAAAAATGAAATAAAAATGAGGTAAGCTCCGCGAAAATGAGGCTGTAATCCGATTTGGGGATAAAAGTTATACTGCAAATAACAAGATAATAACAACTAAAATACATAGTAGCATTTAAACCAACCAAAAGAAAATGAAATTGACACCTGACTGGACTTAAGCAACGAAGGTTAACGCATCTTAACGCATTTTTTTTTTTCATTGCTTAGATAGGTGGACGAGCTCACAGCCCACCTGGTGTTAAGTGGTTACTGGAGTCCATAGACATCTACAACCTATATGGTAAATGCGCCACCCACCTTGAGATATAAGTTCTAAGATCTCAGTATAGTTACAACGGCTGCCCCTCCCTTCAAATCGAAACGCATTACTGCTTCACGGCAGAAACAGGCAGGGCGGTGGTACCTACCCGCACGGACTCACGAGAGGTCCTACCACTAGTAATTAAGCAAATTATAATTATGCGAGTTTCATTTTTATTACACGATGTTATTCCTTCACCGTGGAAGTTAATCGTGAACATTTGTTGAGAACGTAATTCATTAGAAAAATTGGTACCCGCCTAAGATTCGAACATCGGTGTATCGCTCAACACGAATGCACCGGATGTCTTATCCCTTAGGCCACGACGACTTTAATCTTTTATGAAAAATGCTAAAATGCTGCCACCTACCTTGAGATATGAGTTCTATGGTCTTAGTTTTAATAGTAAAATGACTGCCCCACTCTTAAAACTAAAACGCATTACTGCTTCACTGCAGAAATAGGCAGGGTGGTGGTACCTCCCCCGTATGGACTCACAAGACGTCCTACCACCAGTAAATCTTATCATAGCAATTTAAATTTAAAACAATAACTCGTGCGTACATACATTATGCTACAGGAATAATACATGTTCCAAAAGATGAGCCTAAATTACTAAGTAATTTTTAGAACTATGACTATTACTTATTCATTAATTGTTCAGATTATGTATTAAACTACTGATTATATGTGCCAAATGTTGGTAGACTAACTCAATATGTAGCAAAATAGATATGGCAACATGATGTAAATATGTGGGTAGACATTTGACTAGACAGTAGATGGGCATGACAATTTAATACAATGTTGTCGTCGTAGCTACATAAGGACAAGACACCAGGTGCATTCATATCGAGCAATAGGACTATGCCGGTGTTTGAATACCGCAGGCAGGTACCAATTCTTCGTGATACATTAACTCATGTTTACGACTGGCTTTTTAAGCTATTGCATAAGTTTTATCGCGGGCTTTGAGCGCGGCGACTGAATCAAGAAATTCCGTAACGAAAATAACCTGACACCCCACTACGCCTACTATATAGCTCGCGTTCAACACAATCACACGTTGCGCTTGTGTAGTGTTTGTGAATAAGCGCGTGGCGTGACAGCACACTGCATGCGCATCATGAAAAGTCTGCCCATCTCTCTCTCGCGCGGTCTAGCTTATGAGTGTGAAGGGGACAATTAATGTTTTGCTTTTATTAATGTTTAATATAACGTGGTCTTGTTTTATTATTGTTTTAATATTAAATTATACATAATTGCATAAGTTGATAAAAAATGCTATGCAATAGCTTTATCGCGGCAGTTCCCGAGTGCCACGCGTTTTTTTTATTGCCCTTGTAGGCAGACAAGCATACGGCCCTGATGGTGAGTGGTTACCGTCGCCCATGGACTTTAGCAATGCCAGGGGTAGAACCAAGTCGCTGCCTACCGCTCAATACTCTCCACAAGCCTCGAAATGGAATACGAAGATGGAATAACATCGAATAATAAAAATGAAATCCGGTAAAATTATTGTTTGCGTAATAACGGGTTGTCGGGAGTTTTATAAGCCTGCGCGGGTAGATATCACCACCCCGCTTATTTCTAACGCGAAGCAATAATGTATATCGGATGAAAGGCGGGGTAGCCGTTGTACTATAGATCTGAACCTAAATCTCATTTCTCAAGGTGGGTGTGGGCATTTACGTTGTTGATGCCTATGATCTTCACTAACCACTTAACACCAGGTGAACTCGTTCACTCTATCAATCCAAACAATATAATTTGATGTTTAGATGTTATGTGACACTGTTATTATATTTTGAAGAAAAATATTATCAAGTTTTGGGCACCTAGTGATAATATGTTTAAGAAATCTAAAAGGTATATTTAAATTTTTGGTAAACAAAAAAAATCATGAATTTCAGACAGCATACAATTTTTAAATTCAATTTTCACGTCTTATTCATATTCAAGTAACGTTCAAAATTCTAATTACTTTCTTGAGCAATTAAGCAGCTTAAAGTAACGCATAAATTAGATTTTAAATGCCCTACAACTTTTGACTATTCCTCGTAATTAGTATAATTAACGTATATAAAATAATTAGAATTTCCGAAACTTCAATTTTATCATGTGTTAAACGATGTATTAAAATTCTTCTGTCAGGACAGCCGCATAGTAATTGTGTCATCTAAATTATTCTTTAGTTTAAGGGACAGGATAGCAGTTATTTTATTACATTTTCTTTAGACTTTACGAACCGTAGTCGTCGGAATGAAAAATGTTTTTTAATGATATTTTTTTTTTATCTACAAAAAAAATAGAGGTTAGCTAGCGTATTATTTAAATATTAATGAATAGCATTTTAGTGCACCGTGACCACGTAAAGTGTAAAGTATTCGGAACGTTGGATATATATAGTATAATAAAAATATTATAATAAGCCGGAAATTAAATCGTAAATGTAGTTTTAATTATTACTTACAGCCTTTTCATGACAGTTGATCTCCGCCCACGTTACAATTGTTGATCGAAGCCGCCCACCTAAAATACATAGTTACCAAAGCCGATAGACATCACTACAGCGTGAAAACCACTACCAGCCTTGACACTTAAAGTCGTAGCTTCAGCTGTATAATGGCATTATACTGGAAGTCATTAAAATTGAAAATCACGTCTGCTTGACGCTACAATTTAAGCAGGATAGTGGTGCCTACCCGCGCGCGCTCAGATTATGTCCTGCCACTGCAAATGAGGAATGGTGACGTCTGGTGAAGCGCACCACTACCCGAAATGATGAACATGACCACTCTGCCAAGAGTGGAAGCGACTGAGAGTAAATGAAGCAACATTTCCCGGTTTAATTTTTATGATAGCTCGATTTTAGTATACGGGTATAATACTCGGATGTAATACTCTAGCCAATCTCCATTTAATCCCTTACCGCCTTTTACGACTGCTTCTGGAAGCTATGGCTGGTGCTATTCCAGACCTCACGGTAGTTAAGCGACCCGAGCTGAATTAAATAAGTAGTTAATCGCTCGTTTAAGTAAAAAAATACACATAAATAACGTAATACGCTAGCTGGTTCAAATTGAACAGCTTTTATTAGTTTTCAGTGATATACATATCTCCTTAAATCGAATTGTTTCCAGTACAAAAAGGTTACTTAGGCTTTTCTGAGTAAAGTGGTGTGCTAAATGAGTTATTTTCTTCGACTGAATTTATTAGATGAATTTTAATAGTCAACATTTTAATTTGTGCAAAACACCTTAACTTCTAAGCTAAAGCTAAAAAGATTACATAACTCTAAATAGTATTTATGGCTTTTTGTGCAATGTCATCATTTTTATGTGTAGATGAGTTTTAAAATCCATATTATATTGTCAAAGACATAACTATGGGAAGGGTAAATCTATATTCGTATATCATTTTATGGAAAATTCCATCTGAATAGAAANTTTTAATTTGTGCAAAACACCTTAACTTCTAAGCTAAAGCTAAAAAGATTACATAACTCTAAATAGTATTTATGGCTTTTTGTGCAATGTCATCATTTTTATGTGTAGATGAGTTTTAAAATCCATATTATATTGTCAAAGACATAACTATGGGAAGGGTAAATCTATATTCGTATATCATTTTATGGAAAATTCCATCGAATAGAAATGTAAAAAAAATTAGCTTACCCATACAAACTCCGTGCCAGACAAGTGCAATGACGTGGCACTCCAACATTTATTTAAAGGCGGTATTTATTGCGTGCAGTGCCGATTCTTGGTAGACTGACGGTCCGAAAGCTATTGTACGGAACTTGCAAGCTTATCTTGTACATATCACTAGCACGATTCAGTTTTTTGCCCTAATTCTTTTAAACAATAATTCTAGTTTACTACAGCTACATACATCATTCTTTAATTTTTTTGTTTCAATCGTAATTTCTAGAAATTTCATGGTAGCCTGCAGTCATTTTCCCATTAAATAATAAATAGTAATACAAGTAGTAATTCCTAGCCAACACTTGCCTGAGCTAGATTTGTTTATCAAAATCGAAGACCGATTATAAAAAAAAAAACATAATAAAGTGTATGGACAGTCACAGCAGTCAACTTTCAGTTGATAAGTGAACCAAGAAGATATTTATAGATGCTTAATCTAGGTATTTGTATAAAGCAGCTCATTGAAATGATAAACACAGTCGGGCATTTAGAGCAAGATTACGTCGAGTTTGGCAACTAAAGCTAATTGCGGTTGTTAGAAGATTTGCCAAATCCGCGAACGAGTGTTGAAGATTTATATCAGTGAGAGCGATCTCAACGTCTAATCCATGCCTCGAGACAGGAAATTAAAGCATTTAGGGAATCTTGCGCGTTAAGCGGAATAAAACTCGTCTTTTATTGCATTTTACGTTTTTCCGATGTGGTTAGGTTTTTATTAAAATTGAAGCGACTATTAAATTATCAAATTTAATGTGAATTTAGGACGTTTTTTTTTTTTCGATTCACTTTTCTCTCGTTGGCTTGGTCCCGCTGGTACTAAGCGGAGTCGACAAATGTAGACATAAGAATGCCGCCACCTAAACTGAGACATAAGCTTGAAGTCTAAATTAAGCTGGGACTGACAATCGTATGTTGGAAGTTCAAAAAATCAAATTATATATATATTTTTTAATGCTTAGTTGGGTGGACGAGCTCACATCCCACCTGGTGTTAAGTGGTTACTGGAGCTCATAGATATCTACGACGTAAATGCGCCACCCACCTTAAGATATAAGTTCTAAGGTCTCAAGTTTAGTTACAACGGCTGCCCCACCCTTCAAACCGAGACGCACTACTGCTTTACGGCAGAAATTGATGTGGTGGTGCTAGTAGGTTAGTCACAGATTACCTAACGACTTTAGGACGTAACGACTTAAGAAAGATCTTCCACCGAGCAGATGATATTGCTCAGTAGAACGACGGTCCAAATGTTATTGCTCGGTACTTGTTACGCAAGCTTAGCTTGAAGATGTCATTGGCTAGATTTAGGTATCTAACAAATACCTTGTGTTCTATGATAACTATCCGCTAAACGACTTTAACGACGACGATATCAGGCAGGTTGCGGGCATAACATGGAGTAGAGTAGCCAGAGAGAGATCAGAATGGAGTAGGTTAGAGGAGGCCTTTGCTAACTGGCAAACGGACTTACAGAGAGTAAACAAGCACCAAATACACCAATTTTAATTTTCTAAAATACATATATATATGTCGCCGCAACGATTTTTAGAAACTTGATTTTAAGTTTATTCATTATAAAATTATTGTTTAAATTATTTAATGACTATTTGTTGATTTGTGAACAATGTCGCAATGTCAATGTCGTTAATAATTAGGCGTTGTTTTACTACGAGGCCGAATTCCTTTAACTACTTCCATTTTTGTAAAAATGGTGGTAGTCACATTTATTGTAATTGGTCAATTCTAAGACATTAATTACTTTCGCTGATAGATTATTTTAGTGCTAATATTTTAAAATCAATTGTAATAAAATCAAATCAATTTAACAAAGTAAAACTGCATCGATTACTTTAATAATTATTTTGTAAAAATATTGTGGGTAGCTCTAAATGTTATGGTGTTGAACAAATGGTATAAAAAGGGAGTGACCTGCGTCACACCGGCACTTTTGCTCCAGCTCTCGGATAGGAAACATTGTGAGTACAATCTATGTCGGTTTGCATTTAAAAATGTTTAACTAGGTAATTCTTGTGAGTTCATAATTAAAAGTTGTGAAATAATTATGACTTACTTCTCATTAGTAAAATTCATTTGCATACCTTCCTTCCAAGCCACGATTTAGTGGTTTGTATTTCGTGTAAAATTACATACATTGAAATCACGTCTTCCCTTTTATTTACACCCATAACCTCATTCTATTCGACATATATATATATATATATATCAGTATAACTGCAGTAATATAAGATACTTAATTGTATATCTGTTTTCCGAATAAAGGGCTCTATTATTATTATTATTATTATTATTATTGTTAAACGACTTTAAAACCCACCATCGGTCATCGGAAATCGTAGACGCCGCGTGAAAGCCACAGTCTCTGAAGAAGAGACTTGAATAATTCCATTAGAACAATGTATATTCCCTTTCGAACCGAAATGCTCGATTACCAAAAGCAGAATTTTCAGGACAGTTGTATCATGACGACTGCTAATTCCAATATCCTTATGAGTGAACTAAACTCAAACACTCAACCTAAGTTGTAACATCTCTCGGCGAGTTTCGTTTAACGAAGACGTTTTAGATTATTCTGCATAAAACCAGTAGACTGTTCATAACTCAATGTTTTTATTATCTGTCTACTGCGCTAAGATCTCACAGAAAGTTTGTTTTAAAGAAAATAAACTTGGCATTAAAATGAAAGTATTCAGAAACGTTGAATTCCCTTTGGGCGGGTTTGATAAATAAATTCGTGTTTTTTGTAGCTTATGTATAATATTATTTTTACAGTAAATTCAGGATAACTAGTTTTAAATAGGAATACTTGGACAGACTCGTAGACTACCCGCTTTGAATTAAGTCGTAAATTGAATTCAAAAGTGACCGTTCCTATCTATTGCTACATTTTGAATCAGTAATAAATCAACTGTAGCTACTGATTAAAAAAAAAACAAAATAGGAGAGTCTGCAAATATGCATTTACAAATTTTTATTGTTCAAAATAGTGCGTCTTGTATGTCAAGCAATTCTCGATAGTGTAATTTTTTGAAGTACCCACAGAAAAATACAATATAAATGACAGTCCATAATTTTAATAAATCTTCCAACTGCTTTAAAAAAAAAGTTCTAGGTCACGTAACAAATAATAAATTGGTAAACTTGTAACGTGTAGCTACATAAATTATTAAATTATTCTCTCTGTCTAGAACGTACCTTAGCTAATCGAACGGGATCAAGTATCTTTAATGCCATAAAAGATCTTCATCTTCAATGCATCCTTAATGCCGGAGTAGAGTTCATCCATACTACCTGGAGCCACTGTGTTTATCCACAGTGTGTTTCCAGGGGTCTATTTTGCCACGTACCAACTGGCTTTCGAATGAGCTCCCTTCTACGGTTTTCTCGAGCGCTATGACATGTCTTTCTTCAAACGACGCTTGTGGAGAGTACTTAATGGTAAGCAGCGGCTCGGCTCTGCCTTTGGCATTGTTGAAGTCCATGGACGACAGTAACCAATCACCATCAGGTGGGCCGTAGGCTCGTCTGCCTACAATAAAAAAAATCTTACAGTTCACTTCCTAACAAGCTGTCATTGGACGTCACAACATAAAAAGCTTGTGATAAACCTGACTTGAACTTATAAACGATCATGATAGAATGATAGCGCCCACTCGTGTGTGACATACGCGCTACCGACTGCAACAAAGCCAGTCACCAGTCAATAACCTCAGAAATTGAATTTTAGTTTTCCGATAATTTTAATGTAAAGCTAGTTGACAGTCGTTAACTTGCTTATATTAAACTGTTTATACATTACATCGTCTCCCTTCGTTAGATATAGAGTGAAACCACTAAAGCGAGACACTGATTCGATTTTACGTCGAGCGCCCATAGTTGGTGTCATACTAAATCTTACTCGCTCATCTGATTTACGATAATTTAATTTTGTCTCGGCACTTCGCTACGCTTGATAGTAATGCACCTTAATTATGTTAAAGGTAATCGAAAAATATCAATTACAGGTTATACGAAATTGTTTTTCAGTGAATTTTTTTTTTTATTGCTTCGATGGGTGGTCGAGGTCACAGCCCACCTGGTGTTAAGTGGTTACTGGAGCCCATAGACATCCACAACGTAAATGCTCACCCACCTTGAGATATAAGTGCTAAGGTATCAAGTATAGTTACAACGGCTGCCCCACCCTTCAAACCGAAACGCATTACTGCTTCACGGCAGAAATAGGCAGGGTATACCTTCCCACGCGAACTCTCAAGAGGTCCTACCACCAGTTCACTTAATTAAGTAGTGTCATCCAAGTTTTTTTGTTTTACTTTACAGATAAGCTTCCCACGGACCACGTGGAGTTATGAGATCGAAGTCACAAATATATTGTGGATCGGATATCCCACTATTAGATATGGTTGTAGTACCTACTAATATGGGCTAAAATACACTTTATCAGTGATAAGATACATTAATATACTAAGTTTTTTTGAACATTATATTATAATAATATTTAATGCCTTACCAGTGATAAAATGTATTGATATTGATATTTGAAGTCGTCGTGGCCTAACAGATATGACGTCCGGTGCATTCGTGTTGAGCGATGCACCGGTGTTCGAGTCCCAGGCGGGTACCAATTTTTCTAATGAAATACGTACTCAACAAATGTTCACGATTGACTTCCACAGTGAAGGAATAACATAAAATGTAATAAAAATAAAACCCGCAAAATTATAATTTGCGTAATTACTGGTGGTAGGACCTCTTGTGAGTCCGCGCGGGTGGGTACCACCACCCTGCCTATTTCTGTCGTGAAACAGTAATGCGTTTCGGTTTGAAGGGTGGGACAGCCGTTGTAACTATACTTGAGACCTTACAACTTATCTCAAGGTGGGTGGCGCATTTACGTTGTGGATGTCTATGGGCTCCAGTAACTTAACACCAGGTGGGCTGTGAGCTCGTACACCCATCTAAGAAATAAAAAAATAAAATAATTTAACATAAGTTGTTTTTGAGCATAAAATTATAACAATATTTAATTATTACGCAGATAAATTATTCACGTATGTTTCACACAACGTATTGGAACATGTGTACGGGAATACTGCAAGTTATGCATCTATGCATGTCTCTTTATACCCCCACGAAAACATCTGAAATGCAGACACGCTTTCAAACAACGAAACCCAAGACGCTACCAACATATGCATTATAAAACAAGAAAACAATAAATAATGAATGAATATTATATTCGAAGCGGTATGTCCCAAGACGGTTTTATGAAATAGCTAAAACGAACGCTGCCTCCGCGGCGTTTGCAAGTATTTTCAGTCGCATTACCCGGCGAATGCATTTTGTATGAGCTCCTGGGACGCTTTAGATTAACTTGCCTTAATTATAGTCTACGTAAACACGGTTACGAGACGCGTATGTAATCACGATTAGTAATTAGGAGTATGAAGGGTGTTTTACAGCTGAAGCGGGTGGGTAGCGAGTAACAGCGTTTAGCGATTTTGTAGCAGCATGAAATTTTTAAAGTACAAGGTATTTGTCGTTCTCCACGCACGTCCTAAAAATAATTAATATATTTTATCACAACGCTTTAGAAATACAAACGTTCAGATAATTCAAATAAAAAGAAGTACTATGATAAAATGTCTCTTACGTTCTGCTTTAAAAAGCAGAGAGACTGCAAATTTTACAAATTTCTAATATTTAAAATAGTATAGTGCTTCTTGTATGTCAATTAATTCTCGATACTGTATTTTTTTAAGTACCCGCAGAAAGATACAATTAAGAATAACCACTCCACAATTTTAATAAATTTGCCATCTTCTTTACAAAGTTTCAAGTTACTTAACAAATAATAAACTGGTAAACTGTTACGTATAGTTACAGTTTTAAATTTTAAGTATCACTATTTACGACACATCTCAGCGAATCGAAAAATATATCTGAAAAATGTTCTAAATGCAATATGATGCGATACATATGTACATTTTATCAGGAAAGTATCTTAGCATGTACCTGAACGAGTAACTCCTTCAGTTTATAATTTATTTCACATAAAAAAAATACATGTGTGCAATTCACACGTGGTAGAAGTGAAACCTTCCAAAATTAAAATACAATTATCCTAAACGTCTTAAGTATATGTAAAATTTTGTCATTAGTAAATAATTGTAAGGTAGCGCCCTCTGCGAATTGATATTTTAATTTCACGTATAATCCTAAATTAAAATTCACTACAAGAGCTTTCATACACACGTTAGTATTAAAAAATCTCACAGATTGCGCTGTATTAAATAGTATGTATATTTCTGTCTCATTCTTTGCTGGCTTCATCCTACACATTTTTGTATTTGTGTCTCTTACCTGTCGTTTTTTCCGTTGCATCCGGTTTGAAATCACAACGATTCTAAAGAAGTTTTCACTTCAAAAAGTGTTTAATATTTTTTATTCGCTAACACTGACGACTCGCACATGTACCTACTCGCGTTGTTAAATCATTGCGTGCGAGTCAAGAACACATGTTATAAGAAAGTTAGTTAATATTTAATGAATTTCCCTTATTAACGTGTTGATTTGTAGGCGCTTTGTGTTCAATTTTCACTCAACAGCCGCAAGCCGTTAATTCAATAATTTGACATGCGGTTTCGGGTTTTAGAGATAAATAATATATCGTGAGCTGATTATACAAAATTAAATTGCATTTTTTTGTCTTTGGTGTATTTGCGATAATTTTATCATTGTTTTTGACATACTACAAATTCATATAAAATTTAAATCATCCAAACTGATAGACTAAATGTTAACTTTTGTTACGAAACATTAGTTGAAGCTAAGTCCCGATAAGTTTACAATTTAAAACCGACAAACCCTTTTCAGTACGTAATTGGAAAGTTAAAATTGAAGTAGTAAATTCAAAGTTCATTGACTCTCGATATAATTATATGTATCGCTGTCGGCCGTTTTCAAAGTTTTGTTTATATAATGTGTCTCGAAAGTTCTGGAAGGCGTATTGGAAGAGTCTTCGGTACACATTATCATAAATGTTTACAATGGCTTTACAACACCTAACCGCTTCGTAATTGTATTGACGAAAGTCGAATCATTCTAAATATAAATTATAGGTACTAAATAATTTGATTTTCGAGCATCAACGAAGAAAAACAGCGTAAATAATGTTGAATATATATGTATGTACGTACTTAGCAAAGAGATATGTAATTTAACCAGAACAGTCAGACGCAGTAATGAAAAGCTTAATAAAGGGGTGCCTCGCAAAAGGGCTAATGCGGTAGAGATTCGCGAGGGGATTTCAAGGTCAAACAAAACCCTACAGTATATGACGCAACCGACCCTAGAAACATGTACTTTAATGCGATATAATATAATTATAACGTTATCCCCCTAACACAGACAAAATCAATAGCGTCTACATGGGAGTATACGGAAAATAAAAGCAAGCGACAAAGCCCGGCACGAGAAAGTTCCCGAACGAATACGCTACGGCGCAGTTTTACCGAATTTTTAACGAGCATGTTAATAAAAATTTGAACTTTCCGTATGAGTTTTCGGTATTATGGCTATGCGAACATTAAATGACTTATCAAAAATGTATAAATAATAATGTTGTAACGGACGTCAGATGGTTTTGAAATACGTTTGCATTAATTACATCAATGTCTAAAATGGAAATCCTTAATGCTGATGACTTGGTATAACCCATAATACCACCACGGTATCTCTTGTTGTAAAGGCGACTAAGGGATTCGTTACGACGTCCAGTACAAGGTCTCCACTCCAGTTCTTTTGTCAGTGCGACGGCATATGTGACCAGCTCACTTCCAGAAGTGGTTAAGGAATTGGTAGAAATAAAACAAAAATTGTTAGTAAGACGATCGAGCTGACGTGTGTTAAGTAGTGGGACTTATAGGCATCAAAACACGAATACTGCTTCTACCTTGTTGCATAGGCCGACGTTCCAAATTTCATGTAGAACGGCTGACTCGCTTCTCAAATGATAGTGGTATCGGATTTTTAACATGGCCTATGTATATATTAATACGTGAAGCAAAAACTTTGTACCCCTTTTTACGCGGACGGAGGAATATGAAATTTCCCACACATATAGAGAATATAAAGAAGTTGTGCAGAATGCTAAATTGTTTTTTAATTATGCCTTAAAAATACATTAAATCAACAAAAAAAAATTACACACACTACCATGTTTTTAACACATACACACACATAAATATATACTCTTTGTTTATTGTTAAAATCTGTGCTCAAATTGAGAATAGATTAATAATGTTTGTCTTTAATATTACTAGACGATGACCAAGCTTTGCTCGTTTTTTTATTTATTAAATTGTGTTTTTTGAAATTATATTTAAATAAAATGATGAAATATTTCAAGATCGTTTAGGCTTATTTAAGTGAACACGTGAGTTAAAAAGACACAAATAATATAAATAAACAATTCATTTTCTTGGTCTAAACTTAAACCAAACACTCATTGGCTTCAGGTTGTTTAACAACGCCATCTTGTTGTGTCTTTAAATCAGTCAGTTGCTCTCAATTAAGAAAAATAGTATTATTATTTGCCAATAGATGTCGGGAAGAGTCATAAAGTTGATTATCGATTAAGTTGATTATTAAAAACACGAATAAAACAACATTTTCTGAAAATAAATCGTAGCTAGATCGATTTATCGCTCCGGAAATCCCCTGTATACTATATTTTATGAAAATCGTTGGAGCTGTTTCCGAGATTCAGATTATATATACAAGAATTGCTCGTTTAAAGATATAAGAAAGATAAGATTTGTCTATAGTCTAGCCTTAGCGAAATATGTGACTATAGAAGTATTTGAGAATAGAACCATAATAATGTTCAAACTTATAATTAAAATTTAATAATTATAGTCGAATTTACAACTACCGGGCGACCACTAATTATCAGTAATATACTAAGCCCACCGTCGAACTTAGAGGAGTATCTGTTAGTTTTGCATACGCTACACTCGGTCACGTTTCCTAATATATCTGTACACAGCGGTGCTTACATCGATTGCCGTGTCGTATTTATGCGAAGCGGCACATCGTCCGCGACCGTGGCGCGTCCAAAACGAAGCTTATTTATATAGACGATTCCAACTCGCATCTCCGGCTTGAACAAAAACGCTAGCTAGCTATTCGTTACGGATTGTTTATTTTTTCATTCTAGTCTTAGTTGAGTGCCAGAATTCGTTTCCAGACTCTATTTGGCTAGAAAATGGAGCCTTGTAGACAGTTTGGGTGATAAACGGTTGGAATGCCAATTGCTAAATGAAGTTTTAAATCAAAATTAATGTTTAAAATATTTTGTGTTTTACTGGTCCTTATCCCAACGCTTCGGTACTGAATGTAGAAAATAAAAGAATTTAATATAAAATCCTTTATTGAAAAAACACAAGCATAAACCAATGGCTATTGTACATAACAATGAACACGACTTAGAACCTCTTCCATGTAACCTTTTACCTCTAAAGCTTATTTAGTATAAAGGTTGATGTTTTCCTGTCATACAATTTTATGAGTATTCACAAAAATTTATGTACTTCGATTATGCATAACTTTAAACTTATTGGGATTTTTTCAAACAAGTGTTACATTCAAGCTTTTTACTTATTTATTTTAGATGGGTGGACGAGGTCACAGCCCACCTGGTGCTAAGTGGTCACTGGAGCCCATAGACATCTATAACGTAAATGCGCCACCCACCTTGAGATATAAGTTCTAAGGTCTCAGTATAGTTACAACGGCTACCCCACCCTTCAAACCGAAACGCATTGCAGCTTCACGGCAAAAATAGGCGGGGTGTTGGCACCTACCCGTGCGGGCTCACAAGAGGTCCTACCACTAGTAAAAGCTAGCATTCAATCTGGTATTAAGTGGCTACCGGAGTCTATAGAAATTACAACATCAATGGCGCATATCACTACAAGATATGCGATGTTAAAATTGTAGTTCTCCTTTTTCCGAGTCGGTATCTTCATTCCTGAAGGTTGTGTTTAGTTCATAGATTGTTCTTTGACCATTCGTTACACTATTTTTCTCCACACATTGCTGACTTCGGCAGTCTTTATTGCTTCCAGTACCGGTTAGTGCCGCTGTCAGTTCTAGTCAAAGAGGAGCTGATCGACTGTGTGATTTTTACCATTATCAGCTTCTCAAGGTTACGCGAGTTTCTGCGAGAAATGCATCTAAAATAGTTAAGTATGCGCTGGTAATATTTTGTAGACAACCTAGTTGTTATGCCGAGCACTTTGGTAATGAACAAGTTTGTTCCTACATCCGCCTCGAACACTGCATCTCAAACACCTCGAAGCGAATCGCATAACTGCTTCGCTGCAGAAATAGGCAGGACAGTGGTAGTGCCTAGCTGATGCTGCTGATAGCTACTGAAATTATTATTTTTAAGGATTTGATTTTTATCATTTATTTATTTATTTAGCTTCCTGTATATAAGTACAATGGCGGACTTAATGCCTGAGACATTCTCTACCAGTCAACCAAGGGTGGTGTAGAACATCATGTGGTAGGTGCATTACTTAATGTGAAAATAACCAAACTGCTAATAATATTTCATACATACACAAACACATACACGGTATACAAATACACATATATCATCACATACAACGACGTTCACAATATTATATCATGATAACCATATAAAAATTACACATATATCTACATATATACCTATAATCACACACACTTAAACACAACATAAAAATATAACAAATTTATCAGAGAAATTACATGACGTTATTTCTTCACCGTGAATCTTATTCGCGAATGTATACTATATACCTGTTTTATTAGAACAACTGGTACTCGTCCGCGGGGCTTAAGCACTGATATAGTTGGCGGCTGTTTGCATGAGTGTACCAGGCTCACCACAAATCGGGAGGAGTGGCGATTGATCGTGAGGCGCATAACATCTGCCCACAACAGTGATGCTGGATGACGACCACGACCGCTCTGACAAGAGTGATACGATATACGAGATAGTCTCATCGCTTGATACGAGTATACTGGACGCCTTGTCCTTTAAGCCCCGATTACTTCTATCATTATTATTACTGTACCAAAATACACTCCAAATTCAAATGATTACAAGTAGTAAATACTTTTTAGTACGCACGCTCTAATCAGTTGTTAAATTCGTTTGGTGATTGGCTTACTTTGAACATCATTTTATATTTCACATCATTATCCTGCACTTCTCCCAGTCACCTGAAGTCGGCGCAACATGTCTTCTCCTTCCATACTCTTCTATCATATACCATTTCTTCGCTCACTCCCCTCTTACCCATATCGTCTTTCACACAATCCATCCATTTCTTCTTAGGTCTACCTCTTCCTCTATATCCTTCCACATTCATAGTTTACACTCTCTTACCAACCTCATTTTCATTTCGTCTCATCACATGTCCATACCATCCCAAACGCGCACTCCTCAGCTTCTCTGTCACAGGTGCCACTTTCAGACTTCCTCTAACATATTCATTCCGTATTCTATCCATTCTCGTTACTCCACACATCCATCGCAACATTCGCATCTCTGCTGCATGCAATTTATATTTCACAATAATGTTTTTATTCGCGCACCGAGAAATAGATATACAATTCTGATGCACATGAGCGATGATGAGTACTTGCCATTAGAGTCACTCTAACATGATAAAATTGTTAACAAATTTCACTCGATAAAATTCGAAAAAAAGAAAAACGAAGGATGTTTTTTAAATACGATTTTTTGCTAAAGAATAGAAAAGAAATTCGCTATCTCTAAATCGAATACGGTTTTTACTTTAAATATCCCTTGACGACTATTCCTTTTGAAAAATTGTACGCTCGAGGTAAAGTTTTTTTTTTTCTAATTCTAGTCTGTTGAAAGTAAATTAAGTTTTATTTGTTAACCTTTAAATTACAATAGTATGGGTATTCTTAATTCATTTGACATAGAACCGAAGATCACAATCAGTTGTTTTAACACAACTTTGAACACGAACAAAATAAAATAAATGTCAGTCGATAGTTGAACATCTTTTAAAAGTAATAGTTGAACACAATCAAATGGCTTGGAACAAAAACTTTTGTTAATTTAATTTAGTTCAAAACCTGACTGTAAATGTTTTATCAATATTCTTGTACTTTCCTAAGCAATAAAATATTTTATTATATAATAATAATTGAAACTATAATAATTCAGCCAGTAATATATATGCTTCGTAGTTCAATATCTTATTTTAATAATTTTTTTTTTATTGCGTAGATGGGTGGACGAGCTCACAGCCCACCTGGTGTTAAGTGGTTCCTGGGGCCCATAGACATCTACAACGTAAATGCGCCACCCACCTTTAGATATAAGTTCTAAGGTCTCAGTATAGTTACAACCGCTGCCCCACCCTTCAAGCCGAAACGCATTACTGCTTCACGGCAGAAATAGGCGGGGTGGTGGTACCTACCCGTGCGGACTCACAAGAGGTCCTACCACCAGTAATTACGCAAATTATAATTTTGCGGGTTTGATTTTTATTACACGATGTTATTCCTTCACCGTGGAAGTCAATCGTGAACATTAGTTAAGTACGTATTTCATTGGAATTACGGGGAATACGCTCACAAGTGCTCACGGCAACCTTCTAAAGTAAACAACAAATTAATCCAGCTTAATGAGCTCACATGCGTGAGAATCACTTGCATATTAACTAAATGTTAGTGTTAGATCCCTTTTGGAATTTTGCCTCCTAAATAAGACCTGAAACATCAAATATGTGCTATGTAGGTCATATTATTAAACACTACAGGGAGGGGAAGTTACGGCG
Organism: Bombyx mandarina; assembly: GCF_003987935.1. Next base: position 416,039 of record NW_021011587.1, on the reverse strand, counting down.
TAGATCGGTGCTACGACGTAGGCGGCATTCTACGCCGTAGGCAGTTCTCTACGACGTAACTTCCGGACAAATATACTTTTAATTCAAGTAGGTTTTTTATATAAATAATTACAAACATCATTGTTAATAAGGAACATATTAGAACAAATCGTTTACGTTTACACAAATCATCTGTAAATAATTGTTGTAAATGCTCTAAATTTCTTCACACACATAAACGCGGAGGGAGGGAGTTTTCAGTTGAAAACAAAAAATAACTATGTATTTTATCCTCAATCGATACATTAAAATCGTCTATAAAGATACGTCCATTATGCGGAATTGCGTAACATTGTCATAATGCACCGTTTCAAAGTAACTCCAAGACAGGTATAAGCCATTAGGGAATAATAAAACACCCTTATCGGACCATTAGACGCTCATAAAATAACAGTTAGTCATAATATTACAATAGGATTGATGGTAATGCTCATGTTTTTCGTTTTAGATTGACGGACAAAGGTACAGAAGGAAATGTAACCAAGATTGCAATAAAATGCGTATAATGAGCTTTTTTAACAAAGACATGGAAGGTTTCTTGCAAAAATTCGCACGATCATGGTTATGCAAGTATAGTGTTCGCTCACGTGGATCCTATACACATAAGCACCCTTTACGTGATATAATCCATGTTTTAGCAGGATAGCCGTCGGAGTGTCTTGGTGTCACGGTCTGGTGCCTGTATGGTTAGCACGTCATTACACCTTAAGTATTTTTCTTTTTTGATTAGTATAAAAAATATAATTTCTAGTTCAAAACAATTGATCGATCTCTCATCAACAACTTGGTAACTATGGCAACGCCACCGAAGATTTTTAGTTTTTCGTAAGAGGTCCGATTGGATTCGAGTGTGTCACTTGAGATACTTGCAGTCGTCTGCATCTGGCGTGAATTTTTAAACGTGCAAATAGAAATATTTTCGGGACGATACATATGTGAGGATGTAGTACCCATAACTAAGTATCTGAAGACAGCGTCAGAGCTTTTTCTTTTCGAAAAAAATAGCGCGACACGATAACCCTTTTATCGTGGGTGTCTCTAATTACCTACACAACCTAGACGACCAGACAACATATACCCGCCGTCGCCCAAAAACATGTCATTTCGGATCCTCCCGATCCATTCTCGGTGTTCTGGTCATAATCAGCGAATGCGATGAAGGTTTCGATGTGCAAAACTAATTCCTTAAAACTCACTGTAGATAAACGCAGCGGTTACAGGTAGTAATGACAAATCTTGCTCAGCGGAATACTAACTACAAGTTCATGAATGTTAGCTGCTAACCATTAGGTTGACAAAATTCTTCGATCGATACCTTTTAAAAACCAGTCTGGAGTCTCCACTGAAAATGGCTTTTAAAATATGTGATGATTCCATTGCGTTTTTAACACTGAAAGCAATATTTGTATCTATTAATAATTATTATTTTTTAAATGTTACGGTTAAAATAGAATGGTCTTGATGAGTTAGTCCAAAAATAATCCCCAAATCTTGATAAATCCAACACATGTACATTTGCACGCTTTCAACATAAACTAACTCTTGCAATTTTTCATTTTTCGTATTTACCTCACAATATATTTATTCTAAAGAGTTAAGCGAATTACATCAATCACTATGTCACCTTAATCCCAGGCAAGTAGTTCACTCCCTCGAATTTTGGTGACGGCACACGCCCGTCAAATTTTGCGAAAAATCACCCGTTTACAAAAACGTTATACAAAAAAAAGAAATACAGAAGGATCAAAATTATTTTAGGGGAATATTATGTTTTTTCGTATTGTATAAGATGGGTCAATGAGGTCACGGCCCACCTGGTGATAGTTGGTCACTGGAGCCCATAGACATCAATAACGTAAATACTGCCACCCACCTGAGACATGAGTTCTAAGACTCAGTTTCAGTAAAACGACTGCCCCAACCTTCAAACCGAAACATATTACTGCTCCACGGCAGAAATAGGCAAGGTTCTTAAATCGTACTGAAGTTTTACGAAACAATAAATACTGCAGAATCAAAGTAAACCAAAGATTACACCTATTATATAAGATTATATAAGATATTCCTGTTTGATAACAGGAAATAATTAATTTAATAACATGTGATTTGCAGCTTAAGACATTTCAGAAATACGCGATTCTTAAAATCAAAGAGGCATACAAATGTATAACATTTTAAAAAAATCTTTTCGATTTAACACCGATTGTATTTTTCATAAGCTTTTACTTATAAAAAGTATTTTCAAATAAATAATATACTGTTTTTTGTATACATTCTGAATATTCTTTTTTTTATCACAAAGTAAACATACATACATCATGCGTACAATACTAACGTCCTATAATAGAGAAGCCGATACGGTTTTTAATATTGAAATTCGTCGAATCCTCGCGACTTCCCGTCTGTAACAACAAGTCGGATCGATAAAAGCAATCTATGTTTTTCTAAAAGGTGAAAAATATATTCAAGCTACATTTCACGTTTCCTTCAATTCGTTCATATTCGATCGCACTATGTAGGGAATCATTATCCATGTTATTTCTTAACAGTTGCAATACTTATAACATAATAATACCATTTGAAATCATTGCTTGCTGTCGTGGCGTGCAACCTCTTTGACAGGACATAAGAACTATAATGACTAGACATAGACAGACTAAGACAGATATTTGAAAATAATTCGAAAATAAATGGAACGAGGGCGTGCGTGACCAGCAGCGAGGCAGTACATTTTTTGACTTCTGAAAAGACAGACATACAAAAAGACGAAAAAGAACGAATTGACCGTTCTCATATAAGACAACAATAGTACATAAGATGTTCAAGTGACCTTCGACCGTTCAAGTAGTCATTTGACCGTTCACTTGCGTATATCACTATTAGGAGAGGTAATGTTTGATTCTAAGTACCATAGGTGTATTAAGTACCAGAGCTTATCTTCAGCTTAAAGACCAGCTCTTAAAGCCGTGACGTGTGATCGTATAGAGTAATATGGTGAATAGTTAAGCGGCGGCTTAGCTATGTTCCTAGTGTTGTTCAGCCTGATAATGGATACGAAATATTGTCCTCTGTTTTTCTCAGATAAAATTTTCCTTAACTTATTGCACTAGATGAGGAATAAAATCACGACCGTACCAATGCTGTACAATTTTCAGATATTGTCTAGGTGTATTTAATTAGTGTCTCAATTATACGCTTTCATTAGTTTTTTGAATTTTTTTTGTAAATCATTAAAAACGTTATTGGTTTGTAAAAACAGAAGAAAAAAGTATCATCTTTTGAAAATGACATAAAATGTTTTTATGTGAACACGTAGGTTCTACAAATGCTATGTAGTTATTGGAGCCCATAAACATAACAACTTCCTATACACTACAAGCATGACGTTAAAATCACTATTTACTTATCAGAAAGCTTTAAACAGAAACACAATGCGAACTACAAAAGAATGACCAGTATTTAACAAAACAAAAATGATAAATTCTATTCACACTCACAATATAAATTTACAATAGTCAAATAATTTAAGGCACATTCTAAGCACCCTCTAGAATATCTATTTGGAGACATTTATCACCTTAATGCATTTCCAATCAATACTCAATTTCACTGAGTGTGTATAAATCAAAGAAAACCATTTCGAATAATCTCGAAAACTTTTTCAAATATATAGCTGATGTTTTATTTTCAATTTAATTTAGAATGAGTACGACAAAGTCTTAAGAGGTGTGTTTATTCATTGGAATGGAAAAAGACAAAAATTGTTCTGAGTTGCACTTACATAGTTAAATATTACCACGCGACTATTTGTTCTCGCTACAATGAAATCCTTAGATCACTGGTGGTTTAGAATAATGTATAGTGTGACTCTGTAAAGGTAGCATTCCGATGTTGGCGACCGCGGCCGACGACTGCGACAGGCGACCGCGACCGGGTCGCGCGACTTATTGCTTAGCATGAATTTATATGGAACCCTAAATAACGCAAGCGACCCGGTCGCGCGACCTGTAGGCNTATTTGTTCTCGCTACAATGAAATCCTTAGATCACTGGTGGTTTAGAATAATGTATAGTGTGACTCTGTAAAGGTAGCATTCCGATGTTGGCGACCGCGGCCGACGACTGCGACAGGCGACCGCGACCGGGTCGCGCGACTTATTGCTTAGCATGAATTTATATGGAACCCTAAATAACGCAAGCGACCCGGTCGCGCGACCTGTAGGCGTGGCTAGCAGGCCACCGTGGTCGCGCGACGCTACTGCTACTGGAGCAGTGCTGCCATTGCATGTCAAAATAGCGTCTTTTTCATACATGATGACGATAGATGTAGTGTCTAAAAACCCACCTATATACGATTCGACGCTCCAGTCTTATCGAGATAATATAATTCGAGACAATATTTGGGAAGAAATTGGCAAAGTTCTTGTTTTCGAAAGCAATGTAAACAACATGCGTGTATCTTCTTCTTCTTCTTCTTCTAATATAATCTGTTTAGCTCTTTTCCTAGTTATGGGATAAATTGTCCGACATAATTATACTGAGCACTAGAACACAACTGTATACAAACACTGCGGGCAGACTGGCCGTCGGCCGCGGTCGCTGACATCGCAATGCCACTGGTCGTCAAACGACAGGCGACCAGAGTCGCTAGTCGCGGTCACCTGTCGCCCTGATCGCCAACTTCGGAACGCTATCTTAAGAGCTACCTTCAAAATTACCGTATATTATTTTGAAGAGTGATACAGTCGCTACAGAAGGTAATTGAGACTTCCAGTTAATATCTCAATATCTTAGTATTCATTTAACGCCAGATAGGTCGTGAACTTGGCTACTGATGTTCAAGATTAAATTAATTTTGAATATTATTTTGTTTTCGTACGATTTATTCTTTAAATAATAATCAATTAAAATGTACGGTGTTGATTTATAGCACACACCGAATAAAAATAAATTTACACCTCGATTTCTGAACCTAGACTAATTTCGTGTGCAATCATAAGTCATGTTTTTGGTAACTTTTACTTAAAATTCATGCACAAAATCACTGATTTATTCACAGTTTCTATTATTATATTGAATTAGTTGAAAGGGTACGAACGAGCATACTGGCTTTTTGAAGCGTGTAATGTATTATTAAGTTATATGAAAATCGAATTTAAATTTCATAGTCTTTGTGTTATTCGTTCATCATTTTATTTCACGTAGACAAAATGAGATTTAAATCAAGATAAATATCATCAGTTATCATTAAGCGATAACAAATTCTGGAATACAGACCTAAATTTTATAATGTTATGATAATACCAAAATGTTAATGATATAGAAGTCGTCCGACCAGATTATAAGACGCCTGGTGCATTCGTATCGAGCGATACAATATTCGAATCTCGCAGGCACGTGCGAATTATTGTAGTTAAATACGTACTTAACAAATATTCACGAATGACTTCCACGGTAAATGAATAACATCTATATAAGTATATATAAAAATGAATTGCTGTTCGTTAGTCTCGTTAAAACTCGAGAACGGCTACAACGATTTGGCTAATTTTGGTCTTGAATTATTTTTGGAAGTCCAGAGAAGGTTTAGAAGGTAGATAAATATGAAAATGCTCGGAATATAAATAAAAATAACAATTTTGTTTTCCCTTTGATGTGTCCCCCGTCGGACGGATTCATTTTGTTTGTTTTAGGTTTATTTTATACAAAAGTTTATGTCTTTTATTTATCGATTGAGGCACTGAGAAGTCTGCCGGGTCAGCTAGTCGTGTAATAAAAATCAAACCCACAATCACCACCCTGCCTATTCATGCCGTAAAGCTGTAAGGCGTTTCGATTTGAAGAGTAAGGCAGCGGTTGTACTCTAAAAACTGATACTTAAAAATCATGTCTCAAGGTAGGCGGAGGAATTTACATCGTTGATGTGTACAAACTCCGGCGACCACATAACATCAGATGGGCCGTGAGCTCGCGCACCCATCCTAGTAATAAAAAATGTTTATGGTAACATCGACTGTCTCCGCATTTTTTCTTAGATTTTTTTATTTCCTAGTTGGCAGACGAGGGTACGGCCCACCTGATGATGAGTGGTTACCGTCGCCCATGGACTTCAGCAATGCCAGGGGCATAGCCAAGCCGTTACCTACCGTTAAATTGTGAGTGTTAAGCAAATGGAATATTAAATCTTGCTAGTCACAACTAAAACATCGAGATTTTGAACAAAGCAGGTCTTAATGGCACAAAAGGATTTTAATGTACTGATAGAATATCTGAGAATAAACAACACAGTTGAAAATGAGAAATAATAAAACGAAAAAATGAAAACTATAGCATTATTAAACTTCTGAAGCGTACGTGGCCTAATGGGTAAGACACGCAGTGCGCTCATATCGATTAACAGGATTGTGCTAGAGTTCAAATTCCCTGACGATATTATTTTTTCTAAGTAAAAACTTTGTTATGTTAAGATCAAGCGGTTAACGGAACAATCGAGTGATAAAAATGAAATGCGAAATATTCACGAATTTTCTCTATTAATGGTAGAATACATTGTAAGCCCACACGTCTGTGTACAAGCCTTTCTATCGCGCTAAGTTAGTATGTTAGATCTCATCTCCAAACGCTATTGCAGAGACAGCTGACTATTCAGACTTTGACTTCAACTTCCGCTAGGAGAGGGCCAAACTCTTTCCCGCACTAAATCGTGCAACGAAATTAATAAATAATTAACTTATCTGCCGCTGTCCGTGTTTGTATGCTAGTCTCCATAATGGCGGAAACAAGTTGAGGAGGAGTAGAGGTTTTAGTTCAATTACTTAATTCGGCTTGACGACCGGTCGGTTAATTTTTAAATCTAATAATTTTAATTCATCTTAATTTTTAATTTGAATACATTTTTAATATAAATTAAAAGTTTGTTGACAGGTGTTGACAGGTCGTGTTAAAAGGTTGATCACAATCTATCTCATTATTTGAGACCTATTTATATAGATTGTTTCACTTTTGATTCAAATCCCAGTCCATTGTACTCGTCATTATAAAATTATCAAGTCAACGTAATCCATTGAAAAGCGCACCCATCTTTTATATGTAGAATCAGAGTGTAAATACAGAAAGGATTTGGATAAAATATGTATTTATTCAGCCTGTATGCAAGTAGACGTCTTTCGTGATTCAAAATAAAACTCGTCAAAACTAACATCAGAGCGCATTCCTCATAAGAGCATAAATCACAGAAGATTATCTTAGAAGTTGGCAGGCAACACCTCTGACTGTCGTATGAATAATTTATTAAGGCGACACTGTGCGAAATAAAACANCAGAAAGGATTTGGATAAAATATGTATTTATTCAGCCTGTATGCAAGTAGACGTCTTTCGTGATTCAAAATAAAACTCGTCAAAACTAACATCAGAGCGCATTCCTCATAAGAGCATAAATCACAGAAGATTATCTTAGAAGTTGGCAGGCAACACCTCTGACTGTCGTATGAATAATTTATTAAGGCGACACTGTGCGAAATAAAAAAATAATTTGTGTTCATAAGTTGAATAAAATGTATATTTTGAATTTCTTCGATGAGCTATGTGTGCTTATGTATTTTAAAGCTTACACTAACTCTCCTTTTACTCCTACAGCTTCAACTCTTCCACGAAAAGGAGCAGAGGATAAGAGGTGTAGAAATTTAAAATGTTTACTTTTCTTTTCGCAAAGTAAAAAAAACAGTGAAGTATAGTTACCCTTGGGTTATAAAGTAAAAATAAAAAATTGGGTCGAGAAAAGCTTAATTACCACGCAAGTAAATTTTTATTCGTTGGAAATTTTATTAAAACTTGGATTCGTCCAGTGGTTCTTATTGGACCATAATTATTGACAACTATTTAAATTTAAGTATCAGAATTCTCTTGAACGTTTATTATTGGAGAGGTTTTCTTGGAACATTAGTAAAAATACATATTGATTTGAAATATTTCCCTATTGAATACAATGATGGGCTTCTAAAATATGAAAAATGAAAATCGGTTGACAAACACAGGAGACAATAAAAATACCGTTTTTTCTTTCTCTATCCATAAATAGATAATCTAATATACATTGAGATTTTTCAAACTCCAAACTTCTATAGCAAAAACTAAAATCCTTGTAGGTGAGATAAGCACAAAAAGCATTGCCATTAGCAGTTTGGATGACGTCAACTGTTCTTTAGAATGAAATGCATTACATTAGCAGATAAGAATAGCAATTAGAAGGCAAATCAGGGTTGACAAATGTACTTTTATTTATTTATTGCATACATGGGTGGATGAGCTCACAGCTCCCACCTGGTGTTAAGTGATTACCGGAGCCCATAGACATCTATTACTTAAATGCCGAAGTTCTTTTTTGTATTTCAGTATCTACGCCTATTTCACTATAGGCTATAAAACCAGTAAGAAAATTCATCTAATTTAGAAAGAAACGATAAAGGCGAGTGCCATCCTCAAAGGTGTTAAGTGAAGTGTCACTTGGAGCTCGAATCATAAATGCAGCAGTTTGTATTCAAAGCGGCCTTCCTTCAATAATGACATTGATCGTATCATTTACGAAGATTGGTGTTCCCTTGAATGGCTTGTAGTAAAATTTCGTGAATTACTGCAATATTCTGAGTAATGGAGACATATATTAGAATAAGTGATGTAAGTCTCTTGTCTTTTTTTGTGTTTGACCGACTAATTTGTAATCTATATATATAAAAATGAATTGTTGTTCGTTAGTCACGCTAAAACTCGAGAACGGCTGGACCGATTTGGCTAATTTTGGTCTTGAATTATTTGTGGAAGTCCAGAGAAGGTTTAAAAGGTAGATAAATATGAAAATGCTCGGAAATTAATAAAAATAACAATTTTGTTTTCCCTTTGATGGGTCCCCCGTCGGACGGATTCCTTTTAAGTTTATTTTATACAAAAGTTTAGGTCTTTTATTTATCGATTGGGGCACTACGAAGTCTGCTGGGTCATCATCATCCATTGAATCATGATTTGAATCATCATCATCATTATCATCATCAGCCTTTATCTGCCCACTGCTAGACATAGGCCTTCCCCAATGCATTCCACAGAATGCGACCCTCCGCCTGCCGCATCCAACGACTTCCCTCCGTGCGCACTAAGTCGTCGGTCAACCTGGTTGGAGGATGCCCCACGCTCCTGGTACCATAATTAATACCATAATAAATAATACCATACCATAATAATACATAGTACGATAATAAATGATTTGAATAGAGTGCGATAATTCGAATAGATATAATTTGAATAAAGCGTAAAAGAGCTATACGGCTCAAAAGGCCTTTAGCAGCTACTGATGTTTATCTATAGTTAACTGTAAATATAAATAAGTACAAAGACAACAGCTAAATAGCATTCTTTGAATTGTTTATCAAGCGTTTGCTGTCTTTAGTAGCTATTGATAAGCTTCAGTATTACCAATTTTGTTTTTAAATAAAAGAAATTTTATAAAACTTTTTTAAGTCCCGTTTTATTTGTTGGTGGATAAGCCATTTTTATTTATGAGTTATTAACGAGCCCTTAGTTTGGGAGGTGACTTTTTTCTAAAGCTTCAATAACAGAACCATTAGAGAAGACGTTACGGTCGAATTTTGATCATTGACCAAACATTAGATAAATGTTTAGTAAATTCTGTTCATTGGACTGCCTCACTCGAAACCGTTTTAATGTTCGCAGAATTCATACTAAAGTTTTCAAGGAAATAAATATTTAAAAAGACGTTCGACAAACTGAATCCTTCGCATAGCGGTCACAAAAGAAATTGGGACAGGTAAATATCAATTTACTTAAAAAACTGATCTGTAACTATTGTTCTTGTCTGAACTGAGTTGAGGACTCGTCACTTTGTATAAACAAACCTCGTATTTATTCAATATTTCAGGTAATTATATTCACGATTGACTTCCACGGTGAAGGAATAATATCGTGTAATAAAAATCAAACCCGCAAAATTATAATTTGCATAATGACTGGTGGTAGGGCATCTTGTGAGTCCGCACGGCTAGGTATCACCACCCTGCCTATTTCTGCCGTGAAGCAGTAATGCGTTTCGGTTTGAAGGGTGGGGCAGCCGTTGTAACTATACTTGAGACCTTAGTCCTTATATCTCAAGGTGGATGGCGCATTTACGTTGTAGATGTCTATGAGCTCCGGTAACCACTTAACATCGGGTGGGCTGTGAGCCCGTCCACTAAACTAAGCAATAAAAAAATAAAATTGAAAACGATCAACGTTTTTGAAAATTATTAAAAAAAAATCGGTAGTAGGTATACATTAAAACCAACAAACCTTAACAAATCTGATGTTCACTTCTCGATTCCACATACCCTTGTCCCGTAACGTTTCCAAATTTATAGGTCGCGTCGTTCAGATAAAAATTGTATTGCCCTCGGTATATTTATCGGCACACGTCATGAATATTTTTGAGCAACGTTTGTTTGTGGAGGCCAGCCGATAACACAGAATGAATATTTGCGCTTTTAAATATGTAGGTTCACGAAGTATGTTGGTAAACACGATCATTGGGTACTTACTTCTTTTTTAACTAATGTATATAGTGAATTAGAGTATTCGGTAATATGAAAAACGAAAAGTATCAGTAATTAAACTCAACATACTCCTTTCGCCACTACCAGCACGTGAGTCGGCGATTTTGTCTTCTTCTTTTTCTCCACCTTATCCAACTAGGTGGGATCGGCACAGCAAATTTTTCTCTTCCATTCTCTTCTATCAGCCGTCATCTCAACACTCACTCCTCTCTCTCTCATATCGTCATTCACACACTCCATCCATGACTTCTTCGGTCGACCTCTTCCCCCTCTACCTTGCACTACCATTTCCATACAACTCCTAGTCACATGCATCTTCCCTCTACGCATCACATGTCCAAACCACGCTAACCGTCCGCTCTTGGTCAATCTGATCATTTTTCGCAAAAAAAAACCAATCCTGTGGATGAGACTGGTAATCTATGATCTAAAATCTATAATGAATGTAACTTGATAAAAAAAATCCTAATAAGTAACGATGACAACTCAAAATAATTTATTTTTCAAGATAGATTAATCATTTGTTTAAATATAACAAAGGCTTTCGTATCTCAAAGCCGCTGCAGACCAAAAGGACTTTAGGTTGGATTCCCACGTTTTCTCGGGATTTTCGTTGCCGCCTCTCGCAGTCTGCAGTGAGGTACGATTGAATTTTTTGAAGTGGAAGCGACGGTGGTTCACCTAGAATTATTGATGATATACCTACTCTATGCACACGAAGCGGCAACATAAAAATATTTATATTTTTTTAAATATTGAAATTCACCTTGTATACTATATGCGGATTCGAGGAACCATTTAACGCTGGATCAGTTGCAAGCTTGTTCATTGATGTAATAATAAAAAAAAGATGTGTGGTGTCGTGGGACAACGGATAGGAACAAAGTTCCTTATTATAAAAAATATTAGTTTAAAGTTCTATTCGAGGTATTCAAAAAATAAAACTGGAGGTTTCGCAACAACCCACGGTCATTCGGTAACGTGCGAACTTATTGTGGTACACTTAATTCGTTACGTTATTAAAAAGTTAAGTCGTACACTGTGTGCACTACTAATAGAAATCTTACGTTGCGGACGTTTTTTTCCGGTTAGGGTACCCCTCCGCATCGTACCATAAGGAACTTCATTCCAAAAAAATCCTTCGCTTTCGGATTTCAGCAGCTTATACATCATCATCATCATAATAGTCGATTACTTTTGGCAGAGCAGTCGTGGTCATGTGGAATTCTTGTTTATTAAAGCCTTGACAGATGTTCTCCATGTTTTGCGAACTGAGGCTTGGCGCACGCACTAGCTAGGCGAGGTTTTAGTAAGGACTGTCACCTGATCAGTCCAGCGCATGGGGCTTCGTCCACGAGATCTTTTACCGTTGACCCTACCCTGAACAACAAGTTTCTCAAGTGGCTTAAGCAAGTAGCAAGTAGCGTACATCTTAAATAGCTTTAGAAAAAAGTACATGAAATAACAAAAAATACAAACTCAAGAGAACAACCAAAAAACAAGAATTTTATTAAGCTTTTACTGTTTTCGTCTTTACAATAATTTTTATGATATTCTGAATTCAATGTCTCAACAACGTTCGAACCAAAAACCTGAAGCCAGGGTTACAGTATCACTGACATCAGGACCAACGATAGTTTTTATCAATTATACCACTTCTTCTTAGTCGAATATTATTATCATTTCCCTATTATATCCACACCTTTATTAATTTGATTCCACTCCTATCTATTGCAAAGATTTGAAAACTCTTTACAATAAAATGCAACATTTATAGTTCATTGCGAATTATTTATTAGTAATTGATGATAGATAAATATTTCAGATGCTGACATTCCACTGATTTATTCTTAAGATTTTTTGAACTTCTAACCTTAAAACCAATTTAGCCTTTGAGCTACAATACTTAAAAGACTTCAGTTCGTTAATTAAACAATCTGTTATTGCTTAGTTTCAGCGAATTATGAAAATTGCTTTCGAAGACTTGATTAAGTGAAATATAGTTCTTTGATAACATTTTATGATACGCAAAGATATTTAGAGACTATTTTAAATAGTACTCGAAATTTTGTTAAAATTGTATTTACCAAAACATAATGATAGGACAATGAATGGATCATTTTCTTCTTTCAACTACATATATATATTAATACGTGAAGGAAAACTTTGTATCCCTTTTTACGAAAATTGCGCGAACGGAGGAGTATGAAATTTCCCACACTTATAGAGAATATAGAGAAGGAGTGCAGAATGCTAATATTTTTGAAAAATAGATACATTAAATCAATAAAAGAAAACATTACACACACTGCCATGGTTTTGACAAACACACAAACTTTAGTTAATGCTTAAAGTCTGTGGTCAAATTGAAAATAGGTTAATATTGTTTATCTTTAATATTATTTCTCTATCGTGTAGTCTTGGCGAAATCTGAGATTATGGAAGTATAATTGACTTTGATAATAGATTCATAATAGTGTACAAACTTATAATTTCAATTAATTATAGTCGAATTTCGACTACTGAGGGACCACTAGTTACTACAAATACTTATATCGAAAAATAGATTTTTACTGTATTTTCTAAAACATACCAAAGTGGCATTTCCATTGATTCTAGAGTCAACTTAACACTACTACCCGGGGCTGAACACAATAAATAAACTGTAGAGATACCGCTGTCTGCCGGACTAGCAATTGAAATTTTATACCGTCTTTATGCCCAGTCCTTCAAATAAACTCATGTTGATATAAACAAATATCCTATGGAATCATGGCCGTATTTATTTATATACTCTTTTGAATATTTTCTTGAAAGAATCATAGATGCTTTCCTTACATTCATTGTTTATCTAGTAGCGTTTTACTGTAATTTATAGTAAGTATTTCTTTTATTGCTTAGATGGGTGGACAAGCTCACAGCCCGCCTGATGTTAAGTCGTTACTGGAGCCCATAGACATCAACAACATAAATGCGCTACCCACCTTCAGATATAAGTTCTAAGATCTCAGTATAGTTACAACGGTTGCCCTTCAAACCGAAACGCATTACTGCTTCACGACAGAAAATAGGCGGGGCGGTGGTACCTACCCGTGCAGACTCACAAGAGGTCCTGCCATCAGTAAAGTTTTAAGAAGTAATACTTATTTCGTTTATTGTACACCGATAATTCTAGAAACACAGTTCTTTTCTGTGAGTCTATCTGAAAGAAAATACGCAATAATTAGGCTTTGCTTAAATAACTATACATCAAAGCGCCGAATACCACAACGAGGAGCTCATTATCATCTCAATACCATTAGCACGGAAAGAAAGGTAATGAAGAAAAAAAATCCTCAACTAATAGTACGTATATAAGTTTAATTGTTAAATTGATACTTCAGTTAAAAAATGTGTTAAATGCTTTTTTTAAGACTAGACTAGCAGCTAAAATTTCGATATTCATCATACATAAAACTAAAATAGTATGTTTTTATAACACACATACGATCCTGCACGATAAAATACACAATAAATTATTCATGCAGACCAAACAGCGAGAAGACGCATCCAGAAGATAATCTCCGGTGATTTACGATGGGAACTCTGGAATTTACACTGAATTTCGATTTAAATACACGAAAATGGTCAGGCTATTTTCAGTTAACATATTCGAGTATTCGCAATGAAAGAACTTATCTTTGTATGTACTTTAGAATGCTGTGGATCTGTTCAAACGTGATTTCAGAAATTTTCTAAACTTTAAAAATAAAAGCATCTCTGAATAAGTCATAATCAACGTTGGTCAAATGAATAAAAATGTGAAGTTAAAATATTTTTATCTAAACTCTCTTTTTTATTGCTTAGATGGGTGGACGAGCTCACAGCCCACCTGGTATTAAGTGGTTACTGGAGCCCATAGATATCTACGACGTAAATGTGCCACCCACCTTAAGATATCAGTTCTAAGGTCTCAAGTATAGTTACAACGGCTGCCCCAGCCTTCAAACCGAAACGCATTACTGCTTCACGGCAGAAATATGCAGGGCGGTGGTATTTACCCGCGCGGACTCACAAGAGGTCCTACCACTAAACTCATCGATGGTTATGCATATTGGCAATACGATAGCCAAGCATATCACGAATGACTCGTTTGACAAAGACCAAGGCGCACGGGAAACTCTGATGATAAAATGATATCTATAAAGGCTCATGGTACATGGCATACGGGGACCACTGTCTTGTCTGTTTTTGCCACGAAGTAGTCATGGGGTCCGGGCTGGTTGTTTTATATTCCCTGCTTATTCGTTAGTAGCCAAAAGGTCTATTCCAGCTTCGCGCCGACGGGTAGGCTGAGGCTTGTGGAGAGTACTTAACGGTAGGCAGCGGCTTGGCTCTGCCCCTAGCATTGCTGAAGCCTATGGACGACAGTAACCACTCACCATCAGGTTGGCCGTATGCTCGTCTTCCTACAAGGGGAAAAAAAAGGTGAGCCATGGGAAAAAAAATGGACTCAACCTAAGAGAATTGGCACTAATCCTAGCAAGAGCAGTGCCTCGCAGAATCTTTTACCGGATCGGAACGCGACCCACTGAGAAGATCCGGCGAGAAACTCATTGGCCTGTGTCTATGGACCAGTTCGCTCGTTGAACTTTTCGTTGTAATCTACAAGTAAGTTGTTTGTACAATTGAAACTTCTATGTCACATCGCGAGATGGATGATGGCATTCACTTTGTAACATCTGATTATGGCATTTGAAAATTTCAATAATTTTTCCGTTCAATAAAAATTTACCACAGAATTTTAATTTATAAGATTAATTAGTTTCATATTTAAACACCCTACGTCTTTGACAAATCTCTTAAGGGAGTTGAACCTCAAGTAACAAGATAGTAGAAAAAAGTTCAATAAAAATTTACATTACCTTTATAATTAAAATTCATGAGTAGAAATTATTTCATTGAAGATTAGATCTTATAACTTTAAACGAGTAATTCTTGTATATATATAGAAGTTGAATCTCGGAAACGGCTCCAACGATTTTCATAAAATTTAGTATATAGAGGATTTAGGGGGCGATAAATCGATCTAGCTACCATTTATGTTCCGAAAATGTTGTTTTATTCGTGTTTTCAATAATCAACTTTACCGATAATCAACTTTATGACTCTTCCCGACATCTATTGGCAATACTATTTAACAATACTATTTTTGCTGCTTTAAAGACATAACAAGGTGGCGTTATAAAAAATAAAAAATAAACGAGCAAAGCTCGGTCATCATCTAGTTCATTATTATGTTCAAAAAGTATGTTTTAAATTAATTATAATTTATTTCAATTTTATTTCATCCACAAACTGATTGTCTATTTTATGAATTGTTTATATCTGCATATGAAATATAAATATGTACTTTGTATCTCCAAAAATTAATCTAATATCTTAGACAGTCATTAGGTAATTGCTTTTAAATGTCACACAGACTTCCAACCTTTCTTTAAAACTTGCAACTCCGACAATCTTGTCAAAATTTCCGGTAAAGCAAAGGATTATTTCTAAAACTCCACAATTCTTCGTAATCCGAAACGAAGTAAATTGAAAACAAACATTACACGTACACATATTACATGTTAAGCTGCCAGAGGGTTCCAGCCAATCTTGTGCTCGGTATTTCCTATATCCTATAATACGTTCGACATACTGCACTCACAAAAGGCTTAAAGCTCTTCGAAAAGGATGCAGTTGAGTCACGTTGTCAGATGTTTTTTTTTTGTGTGACTGGATGATAAACAAGGTTTTATATAATAAAATTGAGATTTAGACTTCGACCACATATCTCAAGGCGAGTGGTGGCATTTACGGTTGATGTGTATGGGCTCTAAAACCAGACTAATCGTGAGCTTTTCCACCCGTATCTGCAATAAATAAAAGTTTTCGGTGCAATAGAGACTTGAGGTTAATCGCTTGTGACAATCTCCCTAAGCATATTAAAGTTGAATTTTATTTCTTAATGAGATATTAAGAAAAATGTGTCAATAGAGAGGATAGAATCTGTACTTACTCTTTTTACTGGTGGTAGGACCTCTTGTGAGTCCGCACGGGTAGGTACCACCGCCCCGCCTATTTCTGCCGTGAAGCAATAATAATGCGTTTCGGTTTGAAGGGTGGGGCAGCCGTTGTAGCTATACTGAGATCTTAGAACTTATATCTCAAGGTGTGTGGCGCATTTACGCTATAGATGTCTATGGGCTCCAGTAACCACTTAACACCAGGTGGGCTGTGAGCTCGTCCACACATCTAAGGAATAAAAAAAAAAAAAACTTTGAAATATTGTGACAAACCGATAATTTGATCACCAACACAAAGTAAGCACAAATAGCAGACTAAATTTCTGGATTATATTATATATTAACCAAATATTTAGTTTTTGCTTCGTTATAAATTATAACAAACCACCTTAGGATTTCTCAATTATAGTTTCAAGACAATGTATGTGTGTTTCAGTTCCATTGTTACGTTGAATGTAATTTGTGTGAACAATATTAATGCATAAGACATTTATATCTATAATATTTGTCTATACATTAAAAAAAATGCAAGAAATATTTGATTTTTAGCTGTACAGGTAAATATTTCAGGTAAACTCACCAATTGATAATAAATTTAATTTGTAATCACCAACGTGCAATTCACCACAATGCATGAAATTATAGTTTAGAGGATTTACTGGTTGTAAGGCGTCTTTTTCAGCCTATGCTGATAACAGTACAACCGATTTGCGTATTTCTGTTGTGAGATAGTACTAAATAATAAACTTAGCGGATGTTACCATATCTTTTTGTGTCCGAACAAAACAAAAATGCATTATAATGAACATGAAATGTTTGAGGAAACCAATGATACATAGACGACAATTATAAAAATGCACTTATCTTAAGAAATGTTTGGAGTGCATCAGGCAACATCTATGGTTTTTTTTATCCTGCATTGTTTTTTCAGTCATTCATTATAACCAAATGTTCAATAATAGTTCACCAAATAGTTTAAATATCCAAACCACACATCTGTATTAATATTATCACTTTTTACAATCCTTTCAGTCCGCAATTTCGCATTAATCTTGTTTTCGTCTCTTTTTCAGTAAAGAAACAAGTATCAAAAACAAACACCAAATTTCCTTCAGATATTTTAAGTCACTTGAAAAACTTAACGCGATCATCGCTATAATAATCATTATTAGGTATTCATTTAATTTTTCTAATGAATTTGCACTGATGAATTTTTTTAGTTAAAGCACGTTAGTTGCAATAGGCAGCACGCTCTGAACTATGGTGCATTGGTGCTCCAGTGCCCCAGTGCAGCCGCGCGCATCTGACCTCGAATGCTAGTGAAAGTGAATCAATACGAGCTCTTCTTGGCTGTCACCTCCTCTGCGGCTATCGGTAATTGGCCGAAAGGCAAGCCCGTCTGAAATGTTTTCTTTTTGGCTTAAGTAAATTGCATTAACGTTCATCTTACCTTTTTTATTTTTTATTTTTGCTTAGATGGGTGGACGAGTTCACAGCCCACCTGGTGTTAAGTGGTTACTGGAGCCCATAGACATCTACAACGTAAATGTGCCACCCACCTTGAGATATAAGTTCTAAGGTCTCAAGTATAGTTACAACGGCTGCCCCACCCTTCAAACCGAAACGCATTACTGCTTCACGGCAGAAATAAGCAGGGCGGTGGTACCTACCCGTGCGGGCTCATAAAAGGTCCTACCACCTTCAAGAACTTACGGTATATTTGCGAATACGAGCACTAATGCTCTCACCACTAAGCCTTTGACTTTCTAATCTATTAACTAAAACTATTTTTTTAAACATACACAAGATCGAAAATCGAGTTAGTTAGTTCAGCCAGGACTGAGATTGTAATCGAAACATCGAGGCACACTAACAGAGTGAAACTAAATATCAATTTTTAGGGGAAATCCCCTTTTAATTAAAAACTTAATATAAGAATCACTACTAAATAAATGTGGAACCAAATAATTTCATCACGAAGCTAATTTCCTCGAATAGGGTCGTAGCAAAATAAAAAAATGCCAAAGAAGGTAATTAAATTCCTCCAGATAATCCGGTTATCTTTCACGGCTCGTTGTTAATTAATAATAATAAATCTGAAGGCACCTTCAGAAGAAGCGGAGTGTGAAGGATTATAAGGGACGGAAACTGGTTCACTGCACTTCTTTGTGATATCGAGAATTTAATACAACAATAGAAGAGAATTATCGGTCTTTAGCAGCGTCTTGACTGCTATTTACCTATAATTCAGAGTTATGTACCCGTAAATACTGCCTTAGATTATTAAAGCGCTGTAATAAAATTTGATTTATCATTCAGTTTTCCTTTGTTACACTAGTACCGAACCCAAAGACGGAACACCTATAATAGCAGACCTTGAAATCTTGAAACCAAAAAAACTACCTTGAAACAAAAAAAAATCAGAAAAATCTGAAAAATATATTCGTTTTTACCGTCTTAGAACCGGAACATAGTTTCTTCGGCGTCGAAATAAGTTGAATCATGCATTTTTTTTCTATATTAATAATTTCATTGCTATGTGTATGTTTTAATGTATAACATTTACATCTAGTAATTACAGCTTCCCAAGTCAGACGGGCGAACGGTACACCTGATTGTGTAAGTAGTCACTGTTCCTCTTGAATGTCAGTAATTCCAGGACACAGCGAAAACGTTGCCATTTTTTAACGCTGGGGAATCCATTTACGGATACCCGATCGAGGGGGGTAACGGACCGAGCTATGTCGGACCCCGTGGCCTCCAGAGAGGAAGAGGGGAGAAGAGAAGGACTGAGGTCCTCCACCTCCCCCAAATTCTCACAGGAGACTTTGTCTTGAAAAAGGCACGCGAGACACTTGCCCCGCAGAACCGACTACCGACTAAACCCCATCGAACTCCACCACACCGACTACACGAAGCTCACGGTACCGCAGTGCGCGCCGAAAAACCAAAATGTTGCCTACCGAAACCTGGAGTTATACACTTTGGAATTATTGTCGTCCAAGAGCGACACTAAGGACTTATCATTCCACTTTTTACTGGTGGTAGGACCTCATGTGAGTCCGCACGGGTAGGTACCACCACCGCGCCTATTTCTGCCGTGAAGCAGTCATGCGTTTCGGCTTGAAGGGTGGGGCAGCCGTTGTAACTATACTGAGACCTTACAACTTATATCTCAAGGTGGGTGGCGCATTTACGTCGTAGATGTCTATGGGCTCCAGTAACCACCTAACAGCAGTTGGGCTGTGAGCTCGTCCACCCATCTAAGCAATAAAAAAAGGTGTATTACACTCTCGTCTACCATCATACGCTGACATGAAGTGTTCCCTCAGTTCCCTCTTACTCACACGTCACTGACGAGGCTGGAGGAAGATATTCCATGGTAGGCAGCTGCTCGTCTACCTTTAGCAGTATCAAGTAATAGTATCCTCTTTAATTTTTAAAATACCCTACCGATATAAAATGAAACTGTCTCATAGGTATTGAAACCTTCAAATAGATATATTAAGTCAAAATCTTCAAAGTTCAAATCCTTTTTATTTTTTCATTTCATTCAATCGCCAAACCTGTAATTTACTCACTGAACGCAAAATTCAAAATAGTCTGAGCAGCTACTCAAGATCGAGGTAGACTTTTCGATTCAACATAACCTCCACAAAACGGTTGTGATTTACGGATGCAATCGCGGAATTTTAGCTTTTAAGTCGTACGCATAAGGCTGTAATGGCGTAAACAAAGGCACAATATGCATACGGTCCGAATCGTTTCGCTCAGATCGAATTTGTCTGCAAAGTTTGAATGTTTCTGTACACCGGCTAAAGTTTAAAACGACTATGCACGGCCGAGATGAGGGAACGAGTTATTGAGGTATTATGTACATTCGTTTGCGTATACACAGCCAGGACAGCCATTTACAAATGCTAGAAGAGGTTTATGTACTGCAAGATATGAACTTATGATTTAAACGAACAGACTTGTTGTGTTTGAACACGTCTTTGTTTGCTATAGAATTCGTCTTATGAAAGTTCAGTTTAAATGAATTTCTTGAAAGTTTAAACTTAGCGCAAATAAAAGCGAATTTACTACATATTTTACTTTTCAACAGTTTGATTTTATGTATTTGTTCTACGAGCTTGTTTTTCGCGATACGACATTCAACCTATATTTACCGCAAATAGAATATAAGTCATATATTATTTTATCATTCGAATAAAACCCACGAAAATGTAATCGATAAAAAATTAATGACATCTTATATCTCACACAATGATATTCTTTATTACATAAAAAAAAACTTCTTTATCTTTTCTTTGCTTCGTGTTAGTATTAGTTAAAATATAATAGTACAAAAAAACGTCGGGTTAAAACTGGGGGAACTAAGATAGTGTTGATAGCCCGCCATAGACCATACCTTGATGCGGTTGAACCATCTCGCGGAATACTATAACGGAACGTAATTTCCGAACGTGCGATACCGCCCCCGCCGCCGCCTTACCGCCCGCTGAGACAGAGCTCTCTGAGCGCGAAAACACACGCCCTCAGCGCGCGCGACGACGACCAGTAAAATATTGCGAGTCTTAGTGTAACTGTACGATTCTCAACTCATTTTGTATTTTGTTAGTTATTGTGTCGCTTTTTTTATATTAAACCTNAAAATATTGCGAGTCTTAGTGTAACTGTACGATTCTCAACTCATTTTGTATTTTGTTAGTTATTGTGTCGCTTTTTTTATATTAAACCTCATACCAAATCAGTGTAAACATTATTTATATATCATCTTCGCCAACAGCCCGGAACAACGAACTCACGAAAACTCACAAAAGCCCGCCAGTCGGACTTGTAGTGTTAAAATACCTAATTGTAAGTGTCTTTCAGAAACCACAGATATCACGACCTGAATGTCGCCACCAATCTTGAGAGATGAGTTTTGACTTTATAGCATAACCCCTGTCTCAACCTTCAAAACAATACGCATGAATGCTTTGCAGCAGAAACAGGCAGGGCGGCGAAATAAAACCATGTGGACTCACAAGAGGCTCAAAGTAAGGACACTAAAATTAACTAAATGGAGGAGGAACTCCAGATTTTAGTGCGTAGCGGATCAGAACATGACTATTGAATATTCTGACTTTGGTCCAATGCTCCTACCTCAATGTGTGGCTAAACACATCCTTAGAGGTTTACATCAAAGCATCAAATTAAATTAGACCAAAGGTTCTTACATGATAATAGACTGCAAACATACCCACTGTCTTTTACGATATTCGTTGCAAATATCGAAGCAAAATAGTGTTACGAAATGTCGTTTATCAGCTTACTTCTTAATATAAACTCACAATTAAAATGAAGTAAGTCTTGGCGTGAAATTGGATCAGGATCCGCTAAGTTCACTCGAGTTCAAGAAATCTCTTGATTGGCTTCGTTTCGATAGCCTTGTTTTATTTATTCAATCAATTTAATCTTCGAATAAATGTATTTTAGATTTATTCATGCTAAAACGAAATTAGATAGGTCGTTTAAATACAAAAAGACAAAATGTTATTATTTAAAACAAAAACGAACATATTGAAATGATGAGATAATATTTTTTGGGCAAAATGATATTTTGAGTCAGGGGTTGACCATAATACAGTACAATTAGGGCTTCAGCCTTATATCTCCAAGTGGCAGAAGTCATTAACAAAGCGTCCTTGGGGTAGTGGTAATCACTTAAAATCAGGTAGGCTACGCCAAGTAGTAGGTGAGTAAAATTAAAGAAAAGGAACGTATATGGACAAACGTGTAAGTATACACCGTTCATGCGTGTAAGTGTTATTACATGTGACTTAATTTTTTTTTTAATTGCTTGGTTATTCGATGTTCAGACCAGAGCCTCTCCTTTTTCCCTTTCGAGAGCTGTGTCATTCTCTGAAAATGCTTCTGAACTATTAAAAGTTTCTTGCGAATCTGCTCCGTATAATGCTTTTATCTTCGGTAGTTCAATTTAGATTGGTATATGTTTAGAAGTGTAGCCGTCAGTCGCAGGTGATAACAGGATCGAGTAATTAGAAACGTGCGCCTCAGTAAATGGAGCCAGCTAACTTCGACACGCGGATGCAGCCGAAACTCCGAGACTGTCATTAAGGTGTGCGCGAATCACTGTCTCGAAACTGATGAATTTCTTGTTTCTGACAGCTACAAGTAATATAGGACGACTCCCTATCGGGGTAAATATACCGGCTATGTTATTTCGAATTCGAAAATCTAGAATGCGGTCATTTTTTGCATTTACGAATGGAAATGATAATTTAAACGAATTCGATAAAATACTAGACCATACTAGAAACTAGAAGATGGAAACTAGAAAAAAGACGAAGAGGTAGACCTAAGAAAAAATAGATGGATTGCGTGAAAGTCGATTTGTGTAAGAGAGGAGTGAGCGAGGAAATGGTATATGATAGAGGAATATGAAAGGAGAAAAGCTGTTGCGCCGACCCCAGGTGACTGGGAGAAGAGCAGGAGAATGATGATGACTAGTAACTAAAAGATATCGAGTAGTGGAATATTCGATAATAGATACTGGGATTCTCTTTTCTTTAACATCATAATTTTTTATTGAAATAGTTTTAAATGAATTTAATTTCAATTTAAAATCAAAATCAATTTAATTTTGTCATCAATTTATATTGATTTTTATCAAACTCAATTTAATCAATTTAATTTAAAATCAAAATCAATTTAAATTCTTTAAAACATTTTAATTTCTTTAACATCCGTAGTTATTACTATAACTACTGTATTAGCCATCGGTTTGAATGGTAGTCTATCTCAGTGTCTTGAGGTGGGCGGTGATATTTACTTTGTAGTGTCTTTGGTAGCCAATTAACCAAGTAGCCAAGTAGCCAGCCAAAATCAAGTAGCCAGTACACTTGTCATCTCACCGATACAAACAATAAATAACGTCCAGAAATTTAAATAGTGGCTACCATTCCCTTCATTTAACTGTACTGACAAATTGAATCCACATGTTTGGATCGACTGGTTGATCGTTAAATCTTAGTTCATATCTAAAATTAATCCTCCAATAAACTGACTCGCGTTGCCTCTCAGACAGTCATTAATTCTAGGTGAGTCCACTGAAACTTTAGCCCTCGAATTAAGGGGTACTCCTACAAAATCATTTATATCAATTCTCATTTAAGGGACAGTCTCCACGATCGAGCGTCTCGCTGCGTTTTTTGTCACTATCTGAAAGTGGTACGTACTAATGAATGAGGGGATGTTTAAACACTGTTCTCGTGCAGATAATTGAAGCTGCTTAGAAAGTGCATTTTTTTATCATAAAAAAATGTGGCTTTATTTATTTTAATCCTAATTTTTTACTCGGTGACGCATTAGCTAACTCCCTGACTTACGAGCCAAGGATCATGGATTTGATTCCCATATCCAATAAACATTTGTGTTTGCTGTTTGTCGTGAGTGCTTAATACCTACAATATATGTATATTTGTTATCGCCTTTGGTTCACAGAGTACAAGGAATTGTATAATAGTTTGGTGCCAAGTGACACTATGTGTTTTTGTCCCAGATTACTAATTTTAATTTACAGCGCTTCAATTTAGTATTGAACTGTTTTTGGATAGTAGCCATTTGAACTTAGCTTTCTTCAAATGCAATTACCAAATCGACTTGTGAATGTACCGCATTGACACGAACGATATTTAAATTTAGTTGCAACGCCAATGGGCTTGATCAGAGACGACAGCGGTGTCTTGAAAATGCGCGGGCGGGAGTGCGCTGCCGCCACCACTTATTCGCGGCGTTGGCGGGGCTGAGGACCATTAGAGCTAGGAACTGTCCAACGGCCAGGGCAATGGCGCTGTTAAACGGATTTCTGTCTGAAATCCAAGATGCTGACGTGTTTGCCGATAGTTGGGGAATACTTTTGTCTAAAATAATGTTATTTTTAGCATAATAATAGTACTTAATAATTTTAATAATGTTTTTTTGTGTTAACGAGTTAAGCGTTTTGGTGCAAACTGTAAGCCTGACTTTGTACTGAATGGAATAAATAAATATAACATTACTTCGAAAATATATCAAGATTCTAATGCTCAATGTCGAAATGTTAGAAAGTTCCGTCAAGCCGTATTTCGCGTCAGTGGAACCGTAACCTAAGTTTTCGGACTGTTGGAAATTATTAAAACCGCAGCCGAACCGCTGCAGTACGAAGGTTTCTAATTAACTTTGGTCCACGTACGGAAAGCCGAGCAGCTGTTGCTAACTAATGCTTTTGTTTTACAGTACTTCGATATTTATAAGTAAAATATTTATTTATTTTTTACTTTCAAACGATTTGTTTGGATATTGCGATTTCTTCTGGGAACAGTAATAATGCAGTATCGTTACGCATGTGTAACACACGCGTGTTTTTGGAACGAAGTTGGGACGTATGGGACGATGCGGAGGGGTACCCTAACCGGAAAAAAACGTCCGTAACGTAAGATTTTTATTAGTAATGCACACAGTGTACGCTTTAACTTTGTAATAACGTACAAAAAATAACATATTTTTTGTACGTTATTACAAAAAATAACATATTTTTTGTACGTTATTAGTATAAAAGTATTAAAAATAACATATTTTTTGTCATTCATTGACCACGATCTCAGAGCGTTCTTTTGCGCAATACACTAACTCTTATGCAAACAACCGTGAATGAAGTGTACCACAATATGTTCACACGTTACCGAACGACCGTGGGTTGTTGCGAAACCTCCAGTTTTTATTTTCTTTATACCTCGAATACAACTTACAATTAATATTTTTATAATGAGGAACTTCGTTCTTATCCGGTGTCCCACGACACCACACATCTTTTTAAATTATGGATCTTCACCAAGGCAGTAGTATTCTTACCATATTTTCTCAACCAACTCTCCCCTTGTACCTTTCGTATTTACGCATTATGAATCTGCAGAGGTCTAGTCAGCGCCCCACCTAGCCGCTAAATGACTATATTTTCGAGCCTACAGAATATGCTACATATTAATCATAAGGTAATTGAGGTTTTCTTCACATTACTCGAGGGCTGTACCATACTTATAAACCCATTTTGTGATTTAAGGTCAAAATCTAATCTTATAAAGTAGCTGTTCCACCATTCTAAATGCAAAGCACGACTTATCTGCGCCAGAAATAGGCAGGTGGGTGATAATACGGAACCATAATAGAGGGTCTATCATTATTTTCTACAAAACAGTCTGATGTTTGTTGAAATGTGCTCGCGATTGGATAATTAGAACTAATTCACAATCTTAGAGAGGGGGGTAACGATAGCGTGGTTTATTTCCCTACTAACTTTACCTTTTGGATTAAGTAATTAAAATGACTTTAAAATGTGATAGCTTGGAACTTAAAGATGTTAAAGATATTCCACATACGCTGTTTTCACAGTCTCGTCAAAGTTCACCGGGAAATAGGATACCTCTCCAAATACATATTAAATACATATTAAAACCAGTATCTAATAACAATAATTGTGTGCTAGCATTTATATTAATTACATTATCAAAACGAATAACTCGAATATGACTAAAGCGTAAACTATATTTAAATGTATGTCTAGTAATTACTGCAGCGAGACAGCGGACACACTTAACGCTCTAGACAGAACGTAAAAACAATTTCCATTTCATTCACGTTATTCGATCTTCCTTTGGTACGCGTCGAGCAATTAAAAACGAATAAAAATTACTGGAATTTTAAAAGCTTCCGCAGAAAAAACTTTAAAGGCTTATCGACTCAACTTTCATGGACGTTAAGCGTTTTGCTTTTGAAATTCTTTTGAACTTGATCAATTTGATCAGAAGCTTATTTTACAATAAAGTAGAGTATCAACGGGCGATCCTTTTCCTAATAGCGAAAACTTCCCAACAATTTACTGAAATACTATTAAAAAAATTGACAAAAAATTGACTTAAAAGTTGTAAGATTTACAACTTTTAAGATTAATTAGAATGCTTATTTAAGTATTATAATTATTATGGTAGATCGGTACACGAAGCCAGGTGTAGAATCTGTTATTACCTGGTATCGACATGACAATGGTCTGTCTTGAAACATGAGGCTAATGAGGCTACTGGAAAAATTACTGTCCGTGCCTCAGGTTGTAATGCGTAATTTCTTTGCATCAGGAGCTGACAGGATGGTGGTGCCAAGCCATATGGACACAAAGCCAAATCACCAGCATAATTGAGTTTGACATTCATATTTTTTTTACACAGACGTTAATGAGATACGCTTAACAATCAAACCTAAACAATCCCATTAGAATTCTATCTGTAAATAATTTAATTTATTCACTTATTCTTCAACTTATTTTTGCTTTTTTATATTATAATTTTTCTTATGTTTAAGCTTTATAGAATCTTCGTATTCTTGAATTTACTAAGAAAATGGTTTAAAAATACTTTGTAACTTTATATTATTATCAATTTAAAAACTAACACAAGTATTTTTAAGAGACAAAACAAAATAATTATAGAGATAAAAATTGACAAAGTACCCACAGCAAGAGACAACGTTAAAAACAAATTGTAACTTACAAATAAATTTTCACAGAAAAAGGAAGAACAAATCTCTTGAGCCGCAACTATCGAGGTTGAAGGGCCCTTAAGGTTCACAGCGTCGGTCACCGGGGCCTGCCCAAAGCCCAAATTATGCGTTGGAGCAAATTGTCTCCACCGGTCTATCTGCTTTATTTCAAGATGTCTGCCGCGAGTACAATAACAAACAAAACCAAATACCTTTTTATTATGTTCATTTTTATTAAACAAATAAATTTCCTATGCAAAGATAAAGTAGTCAAACCACTAGATGAAGTATTTGTAATTTTAATTATTCATATTACTACTACTATCAATTTCAATTCAAATTTGTAAAAAAAGCTCTATTATGTGAATTGCACTAAATGATAAATTATATTCTGATTGAAAGATTGGTGGTTCGAAAGATCATTTAAAAGAGTTTTATACTCTAAGCATTTACTTGTAATCAAAACTCATTTACATTCAATTACTGGTGGTAGGACTCTTGTGAGTCCGCACGGCTAGGTACCACCACTCCGCCTATTTCTGCCGTGAAGCAGGAATGTGTTTCGGTTTGAAAGGTGGGGCAGCCGTTGTAACTATACTTGAGACCTTTGAACTTATATCTCAAGGTGGGTGGCGCATTTACGTTGTAGATGTCTATGGGCTTCAGTAACCACTTAACATCAGGTGGGCTGCGAGCTCGTCCACCCATCTAAGAAATAAAAAAATCTATATGAAAATATTACGGAATACGTTTATACAAATTATTGAGTAAGGAGATTCGACATTTAATCCACGACGACCTCGTTAGACGCAGCTCTCAAAGATATTTCTGGAATTCTTACGTTATCGACTGTACGAAGCGAGTGCACTCGAAAAGTTAATAATACGAAACCCGTTCCCACTGTACTTGTCTGATTCCCCATTCATATTCATATTTATTTCGTTTCACCTATTCGCCCCGGGACGCTTCTCAAATTTAAATTTAAATCCTTAATTTTAACAAGACACGCGGAATAACTTACGCTCAAGTCATTCAGACGGATTGCTCGCCGACGCGGAACCAATCTTCTTTGTGTAACGCAATTTCGAATTAAACAGACTTTAAATATTATCCGTAGGTTTTCATGTTAATGTAAATTATTATACGAGAAATGAACGCATTTGTTTGGCTTCTTTGTTCGGGGATGTCGGCTTGGTGTAGATCCACAAGAGATATTTAAATTTGTTTTGATTATATAATTAGATTCTGGTTTAAGCTAATATTATTTCGAAATTTTAAAAATACATAACAAATAAGAACTACATCAAAGCAAATTTAAAAAGTAAAGAGATTTTTCTTTTCTATCTTTTCAAAATTAATTATCTTGACCTATTCAAAAGTGATTGAATCTAATTTTTTTATGTCATTTAAAATACAAGTAAAGGAAGATAGACCAAGGTATTTTTTTTTAAATCTTTTTATTCATTACCTTTTTAAATTTGTGAAGAATTGCAGTTTACGGACACCCGGTACCTCCATGTGCGTGGTGTGGGTCCGCCTTCATCGGCACCCGCCCCGATGTGCGTTGGGCGGGAACTGCCACTGGGGATTTCTTCTCCCTCCCTACTGCACTACAACCTGGGGTGTGCCGGAGCCACAGGGTATCGCCACTTCACTGGACCTTGGTCCTGGCCCCTGAAGAGGCCGAATTGCGGCCGAATGCCTGCTTCTCCCGCTCCATATTAACTGCCTAAAAACCAGAGGACCACAAAATCCTCCTCACGACTTCTTACTGGGTTAATTAAGGTCCCTAGCTCTTCTTTAGGCAGTCGTTTTCCCTCTCTGCCCGAAGAAGGCTGGACGTCAATCGAAGTCGTCCCGGAGGATTGGCTAAGGTCAGTGGCCACGGCCGCGGGGTCGCGATGCTTTCCTTTCTTAGACTTTGCGAGGGCCTGACGCAGGGCTTCCCTCCACAAATATGGTCCGCCGCTCTCCCAGCGGAGGCACAGACGGTGCAGCGCGGTATCCACACGAATTCCACGTCTGAGCGCACCGATACTACGGTCGACCGCCTATGGACACAAGACGGACATGGCTTTTACTCCTGTTTTTATTTACCACGGGTGCGATCGCCTGTAAAAATTTTGATACAGTAGAAGAAAGTTTAATAGTGCAAAACGAAACTAACAGACATCCGGTCAAGTATTGATCAACTCAAATAGAGATGGGCAGGGCATATGCTTCGCTGCAAAAAGGAAAAATGGAGCAAACAGGTGACAGTATGGTACGCAAGGGACGGTGCGAGGAGCTGAGGCTGCAAGCCAAGAAAATCGGAGGACGAATTAAAAATCACCTCTGGACCCCTTTGGATTAGAGCAACAGCAGACAAAAAGCAGTGGAAAGAGTTGGAGGAGGCCTTTTCCGAAAGGCACACCGAGACGAGAGACATTTTGTAGTAGAAGTGTTGGTTTTACTCTTATAGTTGTTATCATATAATATATTGTTTTTAATTTTTTTAGTCTACTTGAAATTGTTAGTGTGAAATATAAAATTTTCGAGAAATAAAGGCATTATTATATTATTATAGAAGAAAGCTTTGATCCGCGTCTCGCCATGAAAACGACCACCTACGGACGCACCCGGTAGAAATCCAGTAACTCCCGCGGGAGACAGACTGCAATCGTTAAAGCTAAGACGTCAGATAAACATTGCACATAAAAATGAATTAATTTCAAGCAAGATATACACCATTGTGATATATGTCGCTATTGATTAGATATTTTTAGGTAGTCCAGCCTCCTCGAGCCGCCTTAGTTACTACAAAGTCATTCATCGATGTCATTACGACTGAAAATGACGGAAATTTAAACTAGAAGCAGTTGGTACCATAAAATGTCGTGTTTATTTCTTCCTAAAGTTTCGGGATAGATAACTCCAACGAAATTGTACATCGCAAAACAGACGGGGGCGTGTACCTTGTTAATCCCTAACCTGATCATTTGACTTCAAGTATGTCATCTGAAAATCTCGCACGATTCTTTGATATAAATAGTACTAATGTGTCGCGTTCTGTCTCAATGGCCCAACACAAAATGATATCGCTAACATATAATTCACTCCGAATTTCCAGAAGATTTATTGGAAATTAATGTGTTTAGTGGAAATTGTCCTCTTCTTGGTAATTACTGAGCGATAATGGCTTCAGCAATATTTCCTACTCTAGATGTTGTCATTTTCCACTCGCTTTCGCATGCAATGGGATATCCTCGAACGTTCTTCTTCTTCCTAGCGTTATCCCGGCCTAGTGTCAGGGTCCGCTTTCTTACTTAAACTCCTTCCTTTTGCCCAGTCTTCGGCGTACTTCTAAGTGAGGTTATTATCCTCCACCTTTACCACATCCAACCAGCGATTCTTGAGCCAAACAACTATCCTCGAAACATTAAAATCAATAAATCCAGATTTAAAATTTGAATTCAACTATTTATACCACAGCATTCAAATAAGTTTCGTCCACCATCCATAATTCATAACCACTTTGCGAATTCGGATAACTAGATAGCCGCAGAGACAAGAATGCAATCACCATTTAGATAATTAATAATTCTAGACCTCACTCCGAATGCGAGACTGCGGTCCTTTGCTCTGTCCCCTTATTAGTACTCCGTTTTAATACTGCCCACGCTTAGTGTAAGTCTTTCTCAACACATTAATTTTACGACTGAATCGTTTAAGATTGCTTCTAATAAGTTATTCAGCAAATTGTGGGGTTCAAAACCGCGTTGTAAGTTATGCAGGGTTTTCATACGAAAGGCAGACGAAAGAAATGGTCATGAGAAAGTATTGTAATAATTTTGTTTCAGTGGCGAGCTGTTCATGTTTTGGGATGTAGGATGCAAAGAATTAAGTTTTGGCTTTAATTTCTTTTTCAGATGTTAGTACTCGTAAATTAAAATTCTGTTTATTTTATCTTCGTAAAAGTAAAACAAATTAAGTAGCAAAAGATTTAACAATATTAATTTGGAAAAATAATTTTAATACATCTACTTAAAGAACATATTTACGTTTATAATCTAGGAAGTATTAATATCGTTGAACCAATTCTTTATACAGCAGCGTAATTACTGGTGGTAGGACCTCTTGTGAGTCCGCACGGGTAGGTACCACCGCCCTGCCTATTTCTGCCGTGAAGCAGTAATGCGTTTCGGTTTGAAGGGTGGGGCAGCCGTTGTAACTATAATTGAGACCTTAGAACTAATATCTCAAGGTGGGTGGCGCATTTACGTTGTAGATGTCTATGGGCTCCAGTAACCACTTAACACCAGGGCTGTGAGCTCGTCCACTCATGTAAGCAATAAAAAATAAAA
>NW_021011587.1:154130-384402 GCF_003987935.1 Bombyx mandarina | reverse complement strand
AAAAAAAAAAAAAAAAAAAATATGGTAAGAGAATTTTATGTGACTGTCTTTCCGAATCAGAAAAGACCTTCAAAGATCTTCTTTCCCCACTTATAGTAGTATCATTATTATATTTATTATAGGTGAAATCCGTTACGTTTATGCGTCAATTGTTTTCGGCTATCTATGTGCTCTGATAAGCTCTTCCCACCAAATAGACCGGAATCTTGTCTGCGGACTTACTCTCATAAAAGCATCAAATTAAATAACCCAGCCAACATATTGTAGAAATTCAAACACACTAAATTCTTTTACGAGTGTAATTTAAATGAAAATTATTATAGGATTTTCTATTCTTGTTCACGGGTAGACGGTCGGATACAGTCTCGCCAGACATTTTCCTAAGGCTTTAATGAAACCTCATCGTAACATATCGCGTTATTATAACGTTGGAATTTGAGTACGACAACGCGACTACATGCAACCGATATTAAGCCATATTCAGACGATTCACGACATATTTTTTTTTCAATTAAACAGCTTAATCTGGTAATTTATAATACAAATAAAATAAATGTATTCCAACAATACTGTAATTCATGTTACCTCATTTTAAATTTGTGTTTATAATGTTTTTTTGCGTGTTGGGTATTGTTTAAGATACATTATAGTAGCTTTGAAGAGGAATATTTTATTTTATGAATTATAACAAATCCGTTTTTTTTTCTTTTTTTTAAGAATGATTACTGTGGGCCTTGAGGCCGTTCCAATTTCACCTGGATAAGTATTCGAGCACAACCTCAACCAGGAAACAAGTCCATGTAACTGAATGTATGTATGTATTTATGTATGTATGTATGTAATATGAACGTTATTTTTGTAGTTCAAAATGAACTGCCCATTATGTCTGACCATTTTTCTACTGTTATTTTAGAAATTATTTTAGGTCCTCGAAAACTTATTTTTACATCGAGTTCAAACGAAAAGAATAGCTTCTATTAACTAAGATTCGCAAACTCGCTTTATTGAACATGTGTATTTTTTCTTCCCATGTATCTCTATAGCATTATGTATTTCTATAGCATTATTATCGATGTACGTTTTAAAATAAATTGAACAGAGAAATACTCACTCACTTCATCAACAATTATACAGTACATTTATACAGACTACATGACAAATTCACTAAACAATCTGTTATATTGAAAAAATAAAATGTTACAAGTTTTTTTTTTTTTAAATTACTTGAACGTAGTGCATCGGAAAATGCCCTTAAACGAGCTAGACTTGTATGTGCACTCACGTAATTATGTATCGTAGTCTCGGTTCTTAGAGGAAAAAGCATTCAGATCGATTACGAGTAAGGTTTTATATTGATATAATCTGTATAATCGTTACATATAATATCTATATAAAACCTTAATCGGGACAAGATAAGGAATGAGTATATCAGAGGAAGTGTGAGAGTAGCCCCGGTAATATTTACAAATTAAATAGCAGACGGTTAGCATGGTATGGACATGTGATGCCTAGAGAGATGTTTGGAAATGGTAGTGCAAGGTAGAGGCGGAAGAGGTCGAACGAAGAAGACATGGATGGAGTGTGTGAATGAGGATATGAGAGAGAGAGGAGTGAGTGTTGAGCTGACGGCTAATAGAAAAGAATAGAAGAGAAAAATTAGCTGTGCCGACCCCACCTAGTGAGATAAGGTGAAGAAAAAGAAGAAGAAGATAATTTGTATAATCGTTAGAGTACCTTTAGAATATTTATTCGATTTCAGAATTGAACTATAAAGTTATTAGTGATTCAATTCATTTTTCATTTACAACAAACGAGGTCCCGTTTTGCTTCGTATTAAATTTTTACAGGAAAAATACATCTGCATAACTATCTACAATGCAAATGCGGACGTGTGATAGTTAGTCAGAGTCTTAATTGCATTATAACAAAATATATTTGGCTATCCGTCAATGGTTTTCACCAGATATAGTAAATTATTAAGCTAGGTGTGATAATTAATTGTTGTTGTCTTGAAGTTGATTATTTCTGTTGAAAATTTTGCGACCCATCCAGTGTTACGCAGCTAGTTCTAGACATCACAAAATGAAAGCCGAACGTCATGGATGCCACAAACGATTCTCTGACCCTTTAAACTGGATTGCAAACAGTTCACCGCCAAAATTAGTGGTTTTTTTTTAATTGCTTAGATAGGAGGACGAGTTCACAGCCTCCTGTATCACCTGTTGACGCCTGGTGTCAAGTGGTTACTGGAGCCTATAGACATCTATAACGTAAATGCGCCACCCATCTTGAGATATAAGATCTAAGGTCTCGAGTAGTCACAACGGCTGCTCCACCCTTCAAACCAAAACGCATTACTGCTTCACGGCAGGAATAAGCGGAGTGGTGGTATCTACCCGTGCGGACCCACAAGAAGTCCTACCACCAGGAAAAATGTACTTACTTATCCGGGCGTGCTCAAAATATATCCTCCCTGCTGTTTTTTTATTATTAGATAATACCATTCGTTGATCGTGGAGTCATTTTTGAAAACGTGCTAGGCATGTATTGACTTACATCGACATCGATATGAGATCATCGCAGAAAAAATAACACATCACATTAATGTTTTTCCAGCATAGCATCTCGCTGACTGCTTGTTCAATTAGCTTCCAATACAAAAAAAAAACACGTATAGCACTCGGGGACTGCCGCGGTAAAGCTATTGCATAGCAAAACATTAACTGTCCCTTTCACTCATAAGATAAACTGCGCGAGAGAGAAGTGGGCAGACTTTTCATGATGCGCATGCAGTGCGACGTCACACCGCGCGCTTATTCACAAACACTACACAAGCGCAACGTGTGAATGTGTTGAACGCGAGCTACATGATAAGCGGAGTATGGGTATTAGGTTTTACTTTAGTTACGGAATTTCTTGATTCGATCGCCGCGATAAAAGCTATGCAATAGCTTAAAAACTTAGCTTAGTAATCAAAATGTCTTAAAATTCGCTTTATGCTTTCCAACTATCAATAATAATTATAGTTTTTCTCCCAATATTCTCTTAAATGATTCAATATATAATATTCTATTGACAAAATAATATAATACTTGAGCACGCACCGAAACTAATTTCTGAGTTATGTTGCGGTTTAATTCTCATCTGGACTTCGTTGGTTATGAATTCATAGACAAATTAAATTCCATTAAATTATGAAATGGCTATCATGAACCAAACTATGAGTAAATTAGAGGAATACTTCGCATTACACGCATTATATTGAGAAAAATAGCTTTTCACCTTTATATTGTTGTAGAGAAGTTAAGATATTAATTAGTTGCGGAGAAGAGGCATAAATATAAAAGCATAATTCTTGAAGAAAAGTTCGTTAAAATTAATTCTAAGTACGTGGTGAATATTACTAGTCTTTGGTACATTTCAACAAAATGTATCATTTCTAGAACGAAAAGTAGTCGTTTAATGACTTTCGAGATCTTTGTCAGCCGGAGGTAACAGGGTGAAGGGATTTAACCATTACTTCTTTTAGTTTTTACGAGTTTAATGCAAATAATATACTCTTAGTTAATGCCCTTAATTAAAAAGAGTTGATGAACATTGAGATAACAGCGCCTGATGTGCAATTAGATCTGATTTTTAATTTTATATTATTAATTCATTTCACATTAATTTCGGGAAAGGATTTATTTGAAAGCTTATTAATAAATATGCAACTAACAAAAAGTACATAAATGACATATGAGTATGATTTTATCTATAAACATTTCATAAAAATGTTTTCAAGAGGCACTTGTTTATTTTGGAAAGCAAATAGGAATTTTCTTTTGAAACATAATAATTCGATCCGATGAAAAGGAAAACTTATTCCAGGTCTATTCATATTTGACATCGTGTAGCGTGAAAAATCGTTACATGCAGTATATCGGCTTCAATAATCTCCGTTCGCGGAGTTTCTTAAAGTAGTTTCAGAGTAATATTGTGCGTGACAGCCTTCTACGTACCGGGCTTTATTTATAGTCATAGGAAAAGATTTATGATGGTCAAGCTAAAATTAGTTTTTAACCATGGGATTAGGAGTTAATTTTGTCAATAACAGTATTTGACGCAGATTTTTTGAAAGAAAGGCTACATACAAATTTGTCGTTTTCCGCGAAGGCTAAGTAAGTCCTTTTTTAAATATATTTTTGACAGTTGTAGTATTTTTCAATTCTAGTCTCTTACTATTCACATTTTCAAAACCACAAATAATAACTGTGTTGATCTTGCTATCAATTATGTTGGTACAAGCAAATTCACAGTCGAAAATTCATGTCTTGTTATAACCAATGTATTTTATAAATAAATTTGTTAAGTCAATACTATAACTTCGACCAAATAGCATCGCGTAGTGCGATTGACGGAAGCGAGAATATCGTTCGTGCGATAAACGTTGCTACAGTAAACTATTGTGTTGACAATCTGCGCCGGGACGGAGGGGAAATATTGAAGGATTCATCTAATACTTACTTTCTGTACAATACAGAAAAATACCGATAATACCAAAGGCAATTGTTGCAGGCCAAACAATAGCTCCATGAAATAAGAACAAAAAAATGTCAACCAACTTTTCCAATAATGGGAAATAATCTAGTCACTAAATCCTCATGAAAAATGTGCTGAATACAAAGTTGAAACGAATGAATGATCTTTTTTTTTATTTACTAAAACTTGTCACACTTTCGTATATTATTATGGAAATCATCTTTATCGATTCTAAATAGCATATGACACAATCGAAAGCCATTTATAATGGCCTAAACAGGCGACAATAAAACGACGATAACACTCGCCGATGAAAACTGCAAAGGGTTATAAAATTTTACTACCAACTTCGGGTCTCTAGTGTGAAATTTAATTAGAAACGTGTCAGAACAGTCGTGATGCGGTATTTTAATAATGTCCTCACGGCCCCTGCGGCGATTTATGACCCTTAAGGCAGAGCTGAGTAAAGTCGACCATTAAACGATGAATTCGAATTAAAGTTTTAATTTTGCATCTGACGTTTGTCATTAGATCAAAAGTATTGACGTCAAGATGAAGAAGACTGAAGCTTTGAGCAGCTTTGACAGCTTTGAGGCGTCAATAGAGTAGAGCAAAGACTGTTAACACCATGTATTTTTTTAAAGATTGAATCAAATCTAATAAAATAAAAAAATTAGGCAAGTATACCTTAAGAGGCGCTTTGCAATTTCCAATCTTCGTGACTTGACCATTCAGAATCTAATTTCGTCACTGAGAAGAATCGGCAAGAAATTGAGAGCTTTCTCTTTTCCAAACATTTATATTGGATCTAAACAGTGATAATTTAGAAAATATTACAATATTAAATCGGTACCAACTATAACAGGGATGGATTATTTGAACTACAAGAAACAATACAACATTATTTCCTTGGTTGTAACCAGTATTCAATACTTTGCTACAGTATCGAAGTGTGTGTATTTAAATGTTAACTAAGCCAACATCGAATAGCAAAGCTCTTGTATGAACCCGAAACATGACCCATGAAACAAAGGAACCGTACTTAATAATGGTATATTTCTTATATTTTCCACTCGCACGCTAAAAAGCATAATGCACAGACACGAGTAATGAATGCCCGGGAGAATAATAAGCTAACAAAAGAAAATCGTTATTTGTTTTCCCATCCGCCTCCCCCAGTGGATCACGTCATTATTCTGGATCATTCGACTTTTTTCCATTTTTCTCGTTTCACGTCGTGTAGTAATTAAAGATAAATATAATATAAAACGCTCGACTTCCCCGTATCGTCTCTCGCTTTGGCTTTTGTCTATCTAAATGGACTCCTGTTGATAGCTTGTCATCCATTGTTTTCTTAATCTGCAGTGGCTCGAGGAAAGAATAAATGATTTATAAGTCGCTTTAGTCGAGAGCTCCTGAAACAATAGCCACCTTCGTAATAAAAATACGGTATACATTTTTTTTTCATTCTGAACAAGCCACCCAGACAAAAGGTAGCTGTTTGTTTGAGTAGGTACAATTTTGCTTTTATTGTTAAGCTATTATAATTAATTCAATAGGCTTCACAGAACAGATTTGAAAATATGGCTTTGCTGAATAGTGTTAAAATCAACATTTAATTTAACTTTTTTTATGAGTATTTGAGTTTCAATTCAATTCATTCAATTTATACATTTGATAAGATTTTTTGGGCTTTAATATAAAACGCCATGAAGTAAACCTGAGATCACCCGTAGAGTAGTTAGATTAGACATTATAAGATAGATATTAGCCGTAGATTAGTTAGATATTTAGACTATTGAACTTTTTCTGAAAAAAAAATATAAAAAAATCAGACAACCTAATATCGTTGACAGTGCTTTCTCAGCTTTTCATTTTTACTTTTCAGTGTCATAAAAGTGTTTATTTTCAAACGGATAATAAGACTGAGCGAAATAACCCGTGACTTTGACGTAAAATAAGCAATTTCCTTTTGCATCAACTAAGGTGTACGTCGTGTTTATGACCTCTGCTTTACGATTTGTTTGTGTACGAGCCTCGGTACAGCTAAAATCGAGTTTCAATGGTAGTTTCGATACATACGAATGAAGTAAAACTAAAATTTATTTCTTATAAGCAAGGGGTTATTACATTGTAGAAAGACATTACATCGTCTAGGGATAAAAGGTTGAAATTAAATTTAACGCGACTATTTTGTTCGTTCGAAAAACGATTAGATGTAAATAGGATTTTTTATTGATAAAATTTAAAAGAATATTGTTGGTTCTAGTGTTATTACCTAAACGATATTGCCTAGACGATGACAGACGAAATCACGTGTAAAACTTTGTTTGCTTAGCTTTTACAGTATAGTAAAATTACTAATAAACCTATACTAA
Source organism: Bombyx mandarina (assembly GCF_003987935.1). The sequence continues at coordinate 377,503 of NW_021011587.1, read as the reverse complement.
TATTTATAAATCTACAATGGTTTTACGGATGTTCCTTTATAATTACTGGCCCATGCATCCGATTGACTTGAAACTTGGTATCCATGTAGAAAATACTTGTACTTAATGGATAGGCTAATATATATATGAGTGTTAGACCCCCTAATAATAATGACAATAAATAATAATGTTAATTTTTAATTGCCTAGCGAAACGGGCGAGTACGGCTAATACACTAATAACACTGTATAATGTTTTACCAAAAATTAATATACATTAATCTATAAGATACCAATCGGAAGCGACCGGAGAATAGTATAAAAAGGTGAAATAGAAAAATTAAACTTGTACACCAAACACGTAACTGAAGAATAGACGAATCAAAATATCGAGGAAGCCACGAGAAAACACTGTAATTTCAGTCAGAGCACATTCAGGTCCCGTTAAAAAAAGAAAACTTGGACGTGAGATGAATTCTGTCGAGCCCGCACGGACTGGACGGCTGGCCGGAATATATTAAAGGCTATCCAAATATAGCTTTGCGCTGCATTAGCGAGCAATTTCGTGAAATTTTCAAAGGTGCTACATGCAAAGCGATTATCAGGGACCACGCATGACAGAAAGCGAACACAACTGTCAACATTGAAACATAAGATTGAAGCTCTTTTTTTTTTTTTTTGGTCAGGAGGAAATCGCCGGACTTCCGCCCTTTTCTGGGGATACTGGGCGGGGTATGTCAGAGTTGAACTGACTAAAACCTCCTGTCGCTCAACAACCAACGTCCAAACCTCGCATGAGACAGAACTCATGACAAGGCAAAGGGGGGAAAGTGAAGCGTTTAGTGCAGAGCACATCTCTCCCATCACCCTCCCCCTCAAGATTGAAGCTCCAACTGTATTTTTAAAATTTGTGGCATATTTATACTTACTTTAACGGTAATTTTCAATTAGGTATAATAACTAACAGAGGGATTCTCTGGATATTTTGATCAAATCAGAAATGAGTAGATTCGCAGGAAAACCATGGTAACCGACATAGCCCAAAGGATTGCGACATTGAAGTGGCAGTGGGCAGGACACATTGCTCGTAGAACGGATGGCCGTTGGGGCCAGAAAGTTCTTGAGTGGCGACCGTGTACCGGAAGACGTAGCGTGGGTAGGCCTCCCACAAGATGGACCGACGGTCTATTGAGGTTCGCGGGGATCCGCTGGATGCAAGCAGCGCAGGACTGGTCTTTGTGGCGAGGCTTAGGGGAGGCCTATGTCCAGCAGTGGACGTCTGTGGGCTGATAAGAAGAAGAAGAAGAAACAGTAGGATTTGAATAAAATGTTTCCAAAATTATTTAAATTTTAAAGAGTAGAGTATTTATCATGGATGTTGGCGTCATTTCTAATATGCTCTTATTAGCTTGGTGTGTATTTTTTTTTGTATGTAAAGGAATATTTGAAAATCATTGAAACTGATTTGAAGTCGTCGTGGCCTAAAGGATAAGGCGTCCGGTGCATTCGTATGTAGCGATGCATCGGTGTTCGAATCCCGCCGGCAGGTACCAATTTTTCCAATGAAATAGGTACTTAACAAATTTTAATGTTCATGATTGACTTCCACGGTGAAGGAATAGCATCGTGTGATAAAAATCAAACCCGCAAAATTATAATTTGCGTAATTACGGGTGGTAGGACGTCATGTGAGTCCGCACGGATAGGTACCACCACGCTGCTTATTTCTTCCGTGAAGCAGTAATGCGTTTCGGTTTGAAAGGTGGGGCAGCCGTTGTACTGCTCAAATTGAGACCTTAGAACTCATGTCTCAAAAGTGGGTGGCGGTATTTACGTTGTAGATATCTATGGGCTCCGGTAACCACATAACACCAGGTGGGTCGTAAACTAGTCCACGCATCTAAGCAATAAAATCTATCTATATATATAAAAATGAATTGCTGTTCGTTAGTCTCGCTAAAATTCGAGAACGACTGGACCGATTTGGCTAATTTTGGTCTTGAATTATTTGTCAAAGTCCAGAGAAGGTCTAAAAGGTAGAAATATAAAAATGCTCAGAATTAAATAAAAATTTTCTTTTTCCTTTGATGTGTCCCCCGTAGGACGGATTCCTTTTGTTTGTTTTAAGTTTATTTCATACAAAAGTTTAGGTATTTTATTAAAATTTAACGATTGAGGCACTACGAAGTCTGCCGGGTCAGCTAGTAAAAAATTAAAAATGCTAATAACTTGAAAATTTGTACACGAATCAAGGACCGTTAACAATAAAATAATTTTATTCTTATTATATTATATTTTTATTATTATTATTGTTATAATATAATATGTAATAACTTTATTTTAGCTTCACTCTCAGATTCTAACAAGTATGAAACAGGAAAAAAGTATATTTTTGCTGTCAGTTTGGTTGGTATTCAAGCGTATTTAAAACTACATAAAATATTTATGGTAAACGTGAATATTCCATTCACATGAATATTCCATTCAATGTCTATAGCTCAATCATTACAAAATGGCTGAACAGATTTTGATGAAACCTCGCACAGATAGTTTACAACCTGGATTAATAAAATAGGATACTTTTATTAAGATAAATGACATGACCCGAGCGACGCATGGTGTATCTATATTACTTTAGTTAATTCGACACTGTGTTCCATGGTTCGTGATTTTACGTATTAACTACAAATCGACTATTACGGATACGTCTATCAAAATTATAATTTGTTCTAATCACTACATAGTACAGTACAAAGTCGCTTTCTCTGTCCCTTTACCCCTATGTATGCTTAAATCTTTAAAACTACGCAACGGATTTTGATGCGGTTTTTTTAATAGATAGAGTGATTTTTTTTTATTTTTTATTGCTTAGATGGGTGGACGAGCTCACAGTAATAAAACTTGATCTACACAAACGTGACGAAAAGGGAAAGATTATGTCACTTTGGCATAATTAGTCTTGAAGTCTGGCCGTCGTCTACTCCCGATCTCAATCCCCATGATTATATGCTTTGTTGTCTCTTTTAGAGAGTTTAGCGCGTTCTCCAATTAAATAGTGGAGAAATACTGTCATTTTTGAGGTTTCTAATGTGATGTCGTAATTAATCAATAATAAAATTTCATGTTTCCGAAGCGAAGCGAGGGCGGGTCGTTAGTAAACTATACAATCAAAAAAATCAGCGCTGTTTTTAAATTCGTTTTAACGATATGAACTGAGAGAATAGTGAACGATTTTTCCGCATGTGGACATTGTGGAACTTAAATTACGTTCAAAGTACTTGAACTTTACTATCCTAAGCACGCGATGGAATTGACTCGATAATCAATAGGGACGGTCGCTTAGTATTCATAGAGCGATATAACCCTTTAGGGTATTTCGGACGCAGATGTGTGAGGCGGGCTTTGCTTCAACGAGCACCAATAGTACGTTAGTGTATTTTGAATTGAGAAACTATTTTTTGTTTTTAAATTCATTGCTTCCTTGCTTATTTGCTACTTATCGTTTCTGTAGTAAAGTTCGTTAGCTCTTTTGATCGTACTAAAATTGACAGCTACATACGAATATAATTCGAATTTATTATTAAAATCGTCGTACAAGCGACATCAACAAGATAATCCTTTAAGCCGTTTATGTTTATAACAAGTCGTTTTTATCCATTCGTATTGGAGAAATAGTAAATTCTGATCTGAAATTTAGAATAGCCGCTATGGCTAATTTAATTAATACATCGACATTGATATTGTGTACATGATGAAAGGCGATTGCATGCAGCAGAGATGCGAATGTTTCGATGGATGTGTGGAGCAACGAGAATGGATAGAATACGGAATGAATATGTTAGAAGGAAACCTGTGAGATCAAATCAGAAATGAAGAGATTCTCAGGAAAACCACGGTAACCGACATAGCCCAAAAGATTGCGACACTGAAGTGGCAGTGGGCAGGACACATTGCTCGCGGAACGAATGGCCGTTGGGGCCAGAAGGTTCTTGAGTGGCGACCGCGTACTGGAAGACGTAGCGTGGGTAGGCCTCCCACACGGTGGGCCGACGACCTATTGAGGTTGGCGGGGATCCGCTGAATGCAGGCAGCGCAGGACCGGTCTTTGTGGCGAGGCTTGGGGGAGGCCTATGCCCAGCAGTGGACGTTCATGGGCTGATAGAATAGAATAGAAATGTTAGAGGAAGTTTGAAAGTGGCACTTGTGACAGAGAAGCCAAGAAGTGCGCGTTTGGAATGGTATGTAAATGTGATGAGACGAAATGAAAATGAGGTTGGTAAGAGAGTGTTAACTATGAATGTGGAAGGATATAGAGGAAAAGGTAGACCTAAGAAGAAATGGATGGATTGCGTGAAAGGCGATATGAATAAGAGAGGAGTGAGCGAAGAAATGGTACATGATAGAGCAGTAATGGAAGGAAAAACATGTTGCGTCGACCCCACGTGACTGGGAGAAGGGCAGGAGAATGATGATGATCGACATTGATATGTCCATTTCCAGGGTTCTAGTAAATACACACAGATCGTGAGTTAGCTTACAAGTCAATATAATACAAAATATTCAATATAAAACTGCAATCTCTCTAAGTTACGTGATACGATTTCACAGTAGCCCGTATGTATGTTTGTATGGGCGTATTTTTTTTTTTTTTTGTCCCAGCAGCGGGTGCAATTTGTTTCAAATCCGCTCAGCGTTTTTCTTCCTCTGACTGTCACCGCGTTATTTACGAGGGGCCCGTTGTGTTTTAATACCTTTTCATTAACAATTTTAAGGTTCACTTTATTGAAGTCGTAAATAACTGGAACATTCTCGTGACGTTACTGTCACATTCGCAATTCGAACGAAAAGTATAAAAGTTAAATCAGTAATTTCGTTCAAAGAAATTAACGATGAGTTTAACTTTACAGAACGCCTTAATGAAACCTAATTCTGTTTAACGTTCGCTTTTATTTACTTTTGCTTAATTTGCAATTATTTTCTTCTTTTTTTCTCTCGTGTATTTTAATATTAAATTTGTAATTGAATAGAGCGAGATTACTTTGTTCTGTATTGTTGTATAGAAGGTCGAATCGCTAAGATTCTTAAAGAAATTTGAGAAAAACAACGAGAAACATACATAACCAAAAAAAAAATTCTTTTTGTCCACTCAACTTAAAAAAGAGGTGTAAATAATATTACGATAATTCCATAATTAAATTGACACTTCGATTCCATTAGCTTATAAATGCGGTTCATTTTGTTTCGAGACGAACGTGTCCTGTCCTTAAATTATTAATTAACCCGCCAACGCTGCTGTGGGATTTATTGGAACGGGAGGGAGATGAAAAAAAAAAACACGTAATGAAATCAGGGCCGCGACGCGGTAGTACGAATACAAACGGTTGTGATCGCGTGCGACCAGGCGCGAAATCGTCATTAATATCAAACTCGCGAGCATAAATAACGAACAATAGATGCATACCTATTCGAGTAATCGATTTAAATTAGTGAATGTCCGAATTGCAAACGAAACGAATCGATATTATGTTGGAAAAAAAGGTTACTCGGATATATATTTATTAAGGTTATATAAATCTACTCCGATTTTGTAGATAAGTTTATATGATAGCGCATGAGTATCGATAATTGAACTATTAGATCATACCTTAAGTCGTCACTCGTAAAACATTTCAATTAGTCAAATCGTTCACAGTTAGTTCACAACCAAAATAATTACAATTTTTATTTTTAATATTCACACTGTAACTGTAAAAATATGAAATAGATACTTTCAATGAACCATACGCATTATTTTCACAACGCTCCACACCCAAATAAGCAAGACTTATCCAAACATCCATCACAAAAACCTTTAGTCCGTAAAATAGCACAATACGTATAATATTTCAAAACAAACTACACATACACATCAAATTTGATTTAAGCTCTGTTTGAACACAGAAAAGTGACACGTGCACAAAACGAATATATTCATCTCCATCATGAAGTACGTACGATTCTCCCCTTCGAAAATTCGATAGTCTATACGCACAGTTATAAAACATTTGACCTTGGGGATAGGTCCCCCGTAACCTAGCAACGCAGCATTGTACTCAGATCCCCTAACTCCAGTCTATGTGGATACCTATCACGATCGTATACCGGCATAACCTGTGGTGATACGAAATCGCAACCTATTCTCGCGGCTGTAAAGTGGAAAATTGCATAAATTGGGGTGCGGGTGGAGAGATTAATTTTCGTTGTACACAAATTCATGTTCTATACGTCTAGTATTTGTTCGTATCTTATACCGTTGCTTTTCAATGTCTAAACAATGTAGTCAATTAACATAAATTTGTCTAAAACAGTGACAAAAACTGAACGAATCTTTTACTTTTAAATTTTGTCTTTAGATCATTTTATTTTTGTCTTTGAAGAAAGAAATAGTTTTTTTGAAATGTCAATCAGAAGATTGAGTATGGCCCTCACGGGGCTACGTACCTTTGTTCCCAATCTTGAAGATTAGTAATAGGGCGTAACAAAAGTATTTACGGATCAGCTCTCACAATTTAAGACAATGATATACATGATCCTAATAAATCAGAAACTGGAGCTTATATCTTAAGGTAAGCAATGGTATCTACGTAGTGATCTCTTTCACTTATCACCGGGAATAGAGTTAGGTTATTCACCCACCTATGCTCGTAAGTGAAATGGGAGAAGTATTTTTCATTACCAAATTTCAAATTTTCAAACTAATGCGTTTTGGACTTTGATACCTAAGTACGTTCTTATTTGCGCCAGGTCTGGAAGCGTATCGCCAGCAAGGCAATCCTCGAGAACACGGGCGACCTAACAAATACTTCTGCATGTACATGAATCTTACTTTCCATAGATACTGTCAAGGAGTTCTGAAATACTATTTACATTAAATTTGAATTCCAAAAACAATTTCCCTATCACACAGTCGCATTCAAAACATCATAAATAAAATGAAACCTGAAAAGTCACCTCCCTGAAAATGCTATAGCTATTTCCCAGTGAGGTGTTCCGTCGGGCCCACCCCTAGCAACACGGTCGAAACACCTCCTCACCCCCACGATACAATCAAACTGATGAACACTTTCAACGTTATCTCTACATCTGTTTATACGAGGAAACTCTTGATTTAGATTTGCGTTTATGAAAAATTCACGGAAATGGGAAAATGCATTAAATCTTTTTTCTCAAGCCATACAAATCTTCAATTTTAAAAGAAAATGCTCCACAATTTAATATGCACATATCAATAGATCAACGAAGATTTGGCCAGTTCTGTGATAACATAAAAAAACAACTTAAATGACATCCCCAAGCATGTAGATGTCGATACACATGTAGAACAAACAAAGATCATGCAGAGATCAGCAGTGACACAGTGAACTGATGCGCGTCGACACACTTACCTTCACTGAACCTAGCTCGTACATTTTTGTCCTTACAACACACTCTCCCTCTGACACACTTGATGTTTCCCCCTGGTAATTACTTCCCTCACCCCAAGCTTAGGCACCGACTGAACCTAGATATAGATACATCTAGATGCTCAAAGGGATTTGCGAGGGGAACGCTAAAAGGGTTCTGCGTCGTTGCGATATACACTCGTAGTAACAACAATTATGTGCGTACGCAGCGATAGGGAAAAAACGTACGATAAACGTTCGTACTTTTTATTACCAACAAATACGCGCTGCGCAATATGAGGATAAATATGAAGGAAAGGCCACATCATGAGTCATCGGAGTCTTCTTGTTACCATTATTTCAAAGCAATTTTGTCCGTAAATTCACCCAAAAGGTTCGCTCGACAATTTTAATGAATATCCCGATGAACAAATTGGAAGTCACCTAAAGAGTGTCCATTAAAAGGAATCTAACATTCAGCCTCAAATTAACTTTGGCAAAAGTTTACCCTCAAAATAATTAAGGATTCACCACAATTATCGCTGCAAAATCAAACTTCCCTTTGATCGTTATCTGAATAACGGCTTTCATCAATTTTGCCTCTATCTGTTTGACATTAGAGCTCAAATTTGTACACGATTCGTTGTTTATGCTGAATTGAAAGAAAATTTTAATAACCAAGAGGGCGTTACCGTGAAGTTTTGTACTCTTACCTTTTTGTGAACTCGCCAAGAGGAACCACAGTGATAATTATAATTATATGCCAATTGAAGCAAAGTTTTTCGAGTGACTCCCAGTAAATGCCATTCGAAAGTATCGGTTGATGAATATTATTCACATTCCGAATAGAAAATTAGAAAAGAATCATTTCGAAATAAGAAATCGTTTTGGAATCGGCGGATTTTAATTTTTTCGTGGAAATCTCGTTGACAAGTTAAATCATTTCGCATGAGGAAATTTTTTAGGGCTTTGCCTTTGCAAATGTAATTGATGATAATATGATGTTACGTAATCCGATTTAATGATTCGTTTTCCTCGTTTCTGCCAACGCTTTAACAAGTAATATTAAATTAAATTAAATACTTCAAGCTAACGTATATATTATTTAGAAAATAAAAAGAAAATTAAATTTTGGTAGGACCTCTTGTAAGACCGCGCAGGTGGGTACCACCGCCCTGCCTATTTCTGCCGTGAAGCAGTAATGCGTTTCGGTTTGAAGGGTGGGGCAGCCGTTGTAACTATACTTGAGACCTTAGAACTTATATCTCATAGGTGGGTGGCGCATTTACATTGTGGATGTCTATGGGCTCCAGTAACCACTTAACACCAGAGGGGCTGTGAGCTTGTCCACGCATCGAAGCAATAAAAAAAAAAAAAAACGTGTACCTAACTATACTTAATGAAATGTATCTATCTGATATTTTCCTATTAAATAGGACATGTTCGTCAATACAAGTCATCAATCATACCCCGATCATCTTATCATGCATGTCTTTATTTAGCAAAGCCCTGGAATGAAGACGTCATACACGGAGGGTTTTCGACAGGTCCATCAATCACAGTCGGCGTGACGGAAGCCAACGGGAGCTTGTCAAATCTTATCTTTGGTTGGCTCAACGGAGCGGGTAATAGCTACTTACCTGCCAGTCCCTGTTCTCGGATTACATCTCATTCGATTTTGATTCTTTTTAAGATTTGAAAGGAGGATTAGTGGGGTTGCTTGTTTGTCGCAATTCTGAGTAATCAAAAGAAAATCGAGGTTTTTTTTTTATTGCTTATATGGGTGGACGAGCTCACAGCCCACCTGGTGTTAAGTGGTTACTGGAGCCCATAGACATCTACAGCGTAAATGCGCCACCCACCTTGAGATATAAGTTCTAAGGTCTCAAGTATAGTTACAACAGCTGCCCCACCCTTCAAACCGAAACGCATTACTGCTTCACGGCAGAAATAGGCAAGATGGTGGTACCTGCCCGCGCGGACTCACAAGAGGTCCTACCACCAGTAATTACGCAAATTATAATTTTGCGGGTTTGATTTTCATTACACAATGTTATTCCTTCACCGTGGAAGTCAATCGTGAACATTTGTTGAGTACGTATTTCATTAGAAAAATTGGTACCCGCCTGAGATTCGAACACCGGTGCATCGCTCAACACGAATGCACCGGACATTTTATCCTTTAGGCCATGACGACTTCAAAAATATACTTTCGTATACTTCATGTATGTAATTTCTCTTTAAAGTTTATTTTAGGGCAACAAAAATTTCCTATTTTGAAATGATTCCAATTTAAAAAAAAGGGTTCTCATTCGAGATTTAGTTTTATGTTTGTTACCTCACAGCTCCATTATTTAAATAAACCGATAAAAATTTCATCAAAAACGGTTCAGTAGAGAAAGAGAGAGAAAGAGTTTCTTGTTGTGACGTATTTAATTGTTTAGATCGGTTGGCCTTTGATCTTTTAAATTTTGATATTTAGATAATAAAAAACGACTATGGTAACGCCATCTAGTTATCACGGTGCAAAATATTACCAACTATAAAGCTTAATTTGAGACCAGGTGCATTAGATCGTGTATTATATGTGACATTATTAAAAAATGGACTGATGGAAAAAATGTAATCTTGTAAACTGTTGTCAAAATAAATTCTATTAATCGACAAAATTAGTAATCTCGCTTATTTGCAAGAGAGCTACATAATAGCCATTCGCGTTATGGTTCGCGATGACATGCGTCATCAAAAATCATCGATTGATGAAAAGAGCGGGCAACCACAGAAACTGAAGCCTACATATACGAGGAAAGCGCTGGGCAAGACAGAGCAAGGTTTCTTCTATGCATCATCTCACGTTTTTTATTAATTATCTTACGGTCGTATACAGTCCACTCAAACGCAAAAGATGAGGCGTGGTATAGCGCAAGCAGACCGTATATACCTATATATAATTACCGTATCATCCTTATTACGAGCACAACATACAAATATATGTATATTTTTTTTAATTGCTTAGTTGGGTGGACGAGCTCACAGCCTACCTGGTGTTAAGTAGTTACTGGAACCCATAGACATCTACAACGTAAATGCGCCACCCACCTTGAGATATAAGTTCTAAGGTCTCAGTATAGTTACAACGGCTGCTCCGCCCTTCAAATCGAAACGCATTACTGCTTCACGGTAGAAATAGGCAGGACGATGGTACCTACCCATGCGGACTCACAAGAGATCCTACCGCCAGTCACCCAACACAAAGTCCAACATTCCTTCCTGAATCAACTAAATTACGTAATTATTTACTTCGTAACCCACATTAATCAATGTTAGGATTTAAATAATTATAAACCCAATTAATAGCGAGCTGTGAAAACATTTAATACTCCATATCTAATGCATCACGGTGGCCATTATCCCGCCAGGCACCCAACAAAATTAACACTAATTCTGCGTCCGAATAAAATACACCGGTTATCAACAAGACTGGGACCTCACATTTAAGCGGAACTCTAATGGGTCGCAAGGGATCTCTCCTTTAACTGCCACTCGTAAATTGAACGAAAATAATTAAAATCGCACGAGTCCACACACACGGACCAAAACACGACCATTAAAGTGAGTGGATTCGGATGGCACAAAGGGTTTTCCGTTCAATAAATAAAATAGGTATGGTCAGAACCGGGTGAAAGCTAACACTCGAGGAGACTGTTTATGGGACTTTTAATACCGTTTTTGTTCCATTTTATTATGGTTTTAAATGAACGTAGCGACGTCTTCTATTTCACTCTATTCATAGGTAACAGGAAAAGCAAGAGATACGTGCCTATTTGTTTAGTACTGGACCATTACAGTTTGTCTTTAAGGACTACTTATAACTATATTATATGCTAAGAATTACAATTAACTGTAATTACTAGAAGTTCAAATGATAATTCCGTTTTACTATGTTAGTATATTGTATTAAAAATATTATAAAATATTTATTCTTGAAATATTTCCAACTCTACCAACTGCGACTACTAATAAAAATAGCAAAACAGTAATGTATTGTAGTAAACGAAAAATTGTGGAGTCAATAAAAAAAAGCAATAAAACGATGTTTAGTCTATCCAAATGAAAACACTAGAGTTTTTGTAAGAGTAAAACACTAATCACTTTTCAGAAGAATGGAGCAAAAAAAAAAATATACTACTAAATTTGCACACCAAACAGAAAATTTAATGGAAACTTTTCTCACATAAACTTTTTTACAGCAAGCATTAAGTTTCGTAGCAAGTGCGTTAGTTAATTTTCGCTTTTTACGTTTTCAACTCTGTTCCATAATTCAATAGTGACCATAAATTTTATACGTACAGCACTTTTCGAGTAACCGTGCAATATAGTGGGAAATTAATTTGTTTTTCTTACAATACAACGTCTAGACAAACATATAATTCAAGTTTCACTTAGTATTTAGCGACATTAATGGCCAAGAACCAAGGTTTATATTAAGACAACAACGAATGTATATCATAGTGAAGGTGATCTTATGAAATTACGAGCATATCTAATATTTTATCGTAACCTTATTGTATTATAACTTTAGACAATATTCGAAATAAGATTGCGTTAAAACATTTAATTATAATAATAGTTCTTTTTTTTTTCGAAAATTTACATAGATATTATTATAGTTTGTTAATTATAAATTGCAATTTGTGCTCAATACAAACATCGAGAAAAGTTAATATTCACATATTTGTTTTACTAGCAACTTCATTTTGTTTTAGATTTAGATTTTTTTTATTTTTTTTAGGATTATACTTTTCATTATTAACTTTATTAGTATGAAATAAGAATATTATACTGTCAACACTTAACAAAACACTTCAAGTTATGTAAGTATGGATTTCATAAAATAAAAAAAAATCACATAAAGACGCGTGTCATTACATGTGCCCAGTCTCGGAGCTATGAGTTCTAATACTATTATAAAAGCAAGTCTCACATTATCGTGATTGAGACATGATTTGAGACTGTTCGTAGTATGTGATCTAATGGCTAAAGCGTTCGGTGTGTTTTTATCGATTGATGCGTTCAAATTCTGAGGTACGAAAACCAACCTAACATTGTTAGCAGGTGCCTTCTACGATGTATTATAAATAAGATCGTATATTCAACATTAAATCTATAAACTACGGAGTATTTTGGAATTACCGATGACATGCCTCAATATCGTCGGCGATTCTCTCAGTTAGATGCTTCATTGATACAAAAAAAATCAAAGAACACGTTCAAGATTCTTATGGTCATTTGATTTGCATTTTACATTATTTACACTCCATTGTGACACCATAGTTTCACACTAATGCTGAGTTTTAACGTTTTATCTGTGTCCGCTTCGCTGGTTTTACTGCCAAACTTTGTTAGATCTTTTTAAAGGGAGGGGGCCGCAACAAACTATCCCTTTTAGCACTTTATGTGAAGTGGATAGTTAAAATATATTCTTTTTGTCGTCTTAATAAAAGCAGTTCGTTCTTTGTGGCGCTGCATTATCTTGAGTTTCTCACAGTATTTATAGGTTTTTTTTAAATACTGGACATAATAAGTTTTCAATTTATAGGTAACAAGCGATCCGCTGCGGCTCCGCTCTGGTATTTAACAAAAATTTCAACGATATTTGACGTTGTTTTATTTTTAAAATAAAAGAACACTTATTGCAGAATAACTATAATGGTTAGACATATGCTGTCGCGACACTTTTTGTAAGCGATAATGTGTTCTACAAAGTTGTAGTACATTATTTTATTCTATGATCAATAGTTTTCGCAGGGCACGCGATGTAAAGAATATTTTAGGTAATTTTTTACACCTTGGAGTTTTAGTAAGGATCCCTATTTTTTTTTTCAAAAAAGATTATAGCCTAATTCACTCGGGAATAGTGTAGCTTCCAAACAGTGAATGATTTTTTCAAATCGGTTCAGTAGTTTCGGAGTCTATTCAATACAAACAAACAAATCTTTCCTCTTTATAATATTAGTATATTAGTATAGATAAGAGTTTCCAATAACGAATCATATTATAATATTGGATATTGCATGGCATAAGAGGTAAAAATTGCAATCGAAAAATATAACGTACTGATCAATTTTCCACTGTACCTGCGCAATATACTAATACAAATCAAAATAGCAAACAATCAGCAAGATTTTGATTGCAAAACATAATCTTGAAGAACAATGAATGTTTTAATATTCATCAATTTGATAATATTCACAATTAGCTCAAAAATTGTTTTTTTCTAAATACATATATGCAATTATATTTATGTAGTTTTGGCAGTTATGTGGTTTGTTTGAAGGGTGAGACAGTCAAAGTACAGTAAGTACAATTCAAACTTCGACCGGAGATTGGGGTCAGGTGAGAACTGAGCACGTTCACAGATTTATGCTTAAAAAAACACAAAAATTTATTAATACAATATTTCTTGTGTAAAAAAGATAGGTATGAAAATATGAAAAACTCAAATAAAATCCAACCTTGTTAAATAAACAAGGGCATTAGGTCAATATCAATTAATTAAAAAAAACAATTATGCTTCAAGTTCACTTTAATAATAATTAAATCATCAGCAGACAATACTAGAGACCTCGCACGATAAATAAATACATCAAACTTAATTCATATCACAAATTACATTGCGGTATCCATAACCATTTACATGGGCCATTCGAGCTATATTTTAATGTCAATTTTACGCCTTATTAAAGGGTTATAAAATTTTAATGCCACGCAAAAACTTTACTAGTCTCGTTTAATTAAAAACGTTTTCTGAATAATCAAAATGCTTAAATATGTTTTGAACGAGCTCTTACAAATGTCGAGTTGGACGTTTATTAATAAAAACCCTTATTGCTGTAATTTAAGAACACACTTTAGAATGCTCGACCTCCGCGAACTTTGCTGTTGACATTTCAATATCATTTTAATTTATTTATTTATTGTTTTTTTTTATATCGTGCCTATACATATATTATTATAAAATGCGTTAAAATATTCGTTCAAAAGTCCATGAGTGTCAAAATTGTTTTATTTACTTGTTTGCACTGTTCTAGATGCTCATCAAATTGCGATCATCATGTTTATATTTGTTATTTGTCAGCTAAATTAGACGACAAAAGTGGATAAAGCCGTGTAATTTTTATTGTGGCTTCTTCCTAATATTTCATTATTTTTAAAACGTGTACACTACAGTATTATTTAAAAAAAAAAGCATTTCCTAATTTACGATAGCATATTAATATAAGTCACACTCCTTCTAAATGATTTTTTATTAGCTTAGCTTGGTATCTATACCCACCATCTATAAGAGCGACTGTTCTTTTCATTGAATCCGAACGCCTAATTGCTACTTGGCAAAAATTAGCTGAACGCTAGTGAAGGAAGGAATGAACCTTCCACGGTGAAGGAATAACATCGTGTAATAAAAGTGAAACCCGCAAAATTTTAATTTGCGTAATTACTGGTGAAAGGACCTCTTGTGAGTGCAGTGTTATTAAATTTTAACTTCATTTAATATGGTTTTCACTGGTGGTAGGACCTCTTGTGAGTCCGCATGGGTAGGAACCACCACCCCGCCTATTTCTGCCGTGAAGCAGTAATGCGTTTCGGTTTGAAGGGTGGGGTAGCCGTTGTAACTATACTGAGACCTAAGAACTTATATCTCAAGGTGGGTGGCGCATTTACGTTGTAGATGTCTATGAGCTCCAGTAACCACTTAACATCAGGTGGGCTGTGAGCTCGTCCAACCACCTAAGCAATAAGAAAATAAAAAGCAACTTGTGCAGATTTATGAGTTCAGTGGCACAGCCTAAGCGAAACTTTTATTTGTGTAAAATTAAAAATCACTTCCCAGTGGTACGTGCTGAGAATTTAATCTGAGAATCGGGATACTTCTCACACTACGTTATTTAACTCAAGACAAAATCGGACAATATCTATCATACACTAGCTGACCCGGCGGACTTCGTAGTGCCTCAATCGATAAATAAAAGACCATAACTTAAAACAAACAAAAGGAATCTGTCCGACGGGGGAAACATCAAAGGAAAAATGAAATTGTTATTTTTATTTAATTCCGAGCATTTTCATATTTTTATCTACCTTTTAAACCATCTCTGGACTTCCACAAATAATTCAAGACCAAAATTAGCCAAATCGGTCCAGCCGTTCTCGAGTTTTAGCGAGACTAACGAACAGCAATTCATTTTTATATATATAGAGATTATAAAAATTATATTTATTCCGAAATGAAACGAATTATTATTTGTAAACAATGGTAGACCTTGTATAACTAATCAACGGTAAACGAAGAGTTAGGGCTCGTGTCTGGTGCTCAAACAAAGCGCCACGTTGTTAACTTTCTTGTGCAAAGTAAGATGTAAAGAGTTGTTCATTAACACCAAAAACACTGGCAAGGGGCTTGAACACGTACAAAAGATTTGAGAGCAGCTGCAACTTTCTCAGTACGGTCGATGTTCTTTATGATTTTTGTGTTTTAATTTTTGCTCTTTTCTTTTTTCGTCTACATTTTCCTATTACGTTCAGTTTTTAGTTATATTTTACTTTTAATGCCTAGTCTTTTATTCTTATGTATAAGACATGAAAATTTTATTGTATATATAATAATTCATGAATGACTTTCATGATAAAGAAATAGCATGTATGTATATGTATGTTGCGTAATTACTGACGGTACGACATAACGTAAGACCGTACGAATATATACTACAATTTTAAACTATTTTCGCCGTGAATCTTCTAGGCTAGAGAATGACAGAGCCAAAAATTTTTTTTTTCGAATTAAATACTGATAATGTAATAACTGGGAGCCCTAGCCCCAAAGTAGGATCCCCTGTGTTATGGGTACCAGAGATCGATAAACATACTTATATACGTTTAAATATGTACATATCTATATAGATAATAAGCACCCAGACAATGAGCAAACAAACCTGTTCATCACATGAATGTTGGCCCGATGTGGAAATCGAACCCACCACCCTCAGCGCAAGAGTTAGGGGCGCTATCTACTGCACCACTGCGCCAGAGAGAAAAAAAAAATTATCTTAGGGTTATCTGCTTCTTGTATGTGTTAAAAATCCATGTTTAAACTTAGATGTTTCTCTGTTATTTTGGAAAAAAGAAAATCTATACAAATTAGCTATTCATAAAAAAAAAACATATTTAGTGAAAAAATGAACGCGTAAAACATGAGTTACAACGTCCAGTTTTACGATTCAACGTAACAACCGGATGCCATCTCACAAAGTATCGTTTGATGGTCGTAAAAACATCCCTTAACAGCCGTCCGATCTCACTCGCTCTCAACGCCCCGCCCAACCTCTGTACTACAGCTTTTATATCCTGATCCGACCATCTTAACCCCAATAATAAAATGCGGGCTGTAAATAGATAATAAGAGTGAAATACGCGGCAGACACCATTAAAGGCGCCATCAGTAGTTTAACGGTCGCCGTATCTAAACTCACTAATCGACCTCGCATACTGTTTAAATAACATTATTATTACTCGTAATGTGACTTACCTTAACATCGTCATTTGCTCCGATGTGATTCTAAGCTATGATAATTGAAAATAATAAAAACGATTATCGTAAAATTTGGACGTACTCTATTTAGACTTTATTAAATAAAGTTATGAAACACTATAATATTTACAATACAAAATTAACTTAACTTAGCTTAGCTTAGACAAGTTGTAATTCTGTTGAAATGATGTACTGTCAGCAAAAACAATAACCATCAAACACTCAATAAACGGAAGAGTATTGATTACTTATATCTTGTATTTTTTTTTTTTTTTGATCTGCAAATCGAGATAATAACGCACGCGTCGCATTCAATTTTCACTGAAACTCCGCAGAAGCTCAGAAAACGGTGCGACATAATAATAATGTGTATAAAATAGTGGTTGTGTTATTACAATGCGAGACCCGTTTCAGGTAATGAAGTTAGCGCGGTCCGCCCGACGCTGATCATTGCAAGCGCGTACACGTTCACATACGTACGTAGATGCTGAAGTTTTCTAGATGCGGCTTCAATTGTTCTTTACGAATATACCGAACAGTATTAAAAGATGTCGTTTTTTTTTTTGCCTAAGCTGACAGTCTTGAGAGGCTAATTCAGCGTAACCTTAACTAGTAGGTGAACTCAAGGGGCTCAAACCGGAGTGATGCTAACACTGACCCTAGTAAGAGCAGTACTTCGCAGAATCTACCACACCGCATCGGAAACGCAACCCACTGAGAAGATCTGGCGAGAAACTCAGTGGGCTGTGTCTGTGAGGACATCGTTAGTGGAATTAATAAAGCCATAAGACTTTGTAGAAGTCTAGACAACACCGCCATAAGTTATACCAGGCTATATAACGTGACTTTTGCATAGAAAATTAAAAGCTTTGCATTACACATAAAGCTAGATATACATATTGTCAGAGCGTCGACTTTATAAGGATAAGAATAGAGCAAGCATAGAGCAATCAGTGTTTAGAGATGACGAGTAGAGGGACAGATGAATTACACAAAATATACTAAGGGTGAAAGTATCGAGGAATATTTGACCAGCCCTCATAACGAAAGCTCTATAAGTTAATAAATTAGTTTGTATTCAAATTTATTTGTTGTTTACGGTCGCCTTAATTTGAGAGCTCTTAAACTTATTTTTGCATTATTTTTATTTTCGAATTGCCTGTTAGGACTTTGACCTCGCATCGCAAGTCGACAGATTCCAATAAAAAATAAAGCAATTTAAAAAATGCAACAATTAATTTAAAAAACTAATATTGGAGTACAGCGTTGTGTATTGCACACCGAAAGTAATTAATAACAAACGCAATAATATAATGAAAGTACGACGGGCGATTTTATTGCTTCAGCGGTTGATTCCAAACAATTTATTTATTTATTGCTTAGATGGGTGGACGAGCTCACAGCCCACCTGGTGTTAAGTGGTCACTGGAGCCCATAGACATCTACAACGTAAATGCGCCATCCACCTTGAAATCTAAGTTCTAAGGTCTCAGTATAGTTACAACGGCTGCCCCAACCTTCAAGCCGAAACGCATTACTGCTTCACAACAGAAATAGGCAGGGTGGTGGTACCTACCCGTGCGAACTCTTTTTATTTATTTTTTATTGCCTTTGTAGGCAGACGGGCATACGGCCCACCTGATGGTGAGTGGTTACCGTCGCCCATGGACTTCAGCAATGCCAGGGGCAGAGCCAAGCCGCTACCTACCTAACTCACAAAAAACTCACAAGAGGAAAGGGAAAACCACAAAACTGAACTGAACAAAACGATAAATAATATGCAAGAAAGATGTTAAAGATTGTTCAATATTGATTCTGAACTAAATCAAATAAGTAACTCTCTCTTTTTGCCCAAATGTATATGACGTTTATATGAAAAAAATATTTTTAAAAATAATAAAACAGTTAAAATTGAATTGTATCATTACATAAACATTGTTTTACATAAATTCAATTTTCTCATTATAGATCCGTGTAGGAAGAAAAAGACGTGCTGAATATTATCAACCCTAAATTTAATAAGGACATTTCTATTTTGAACTTAGATCCACGTAATTTCTTTATCCACATGAGGCGTCAGCAGTATTCCCGAACGCGATATAATTCCGATCGCTTTCAGAACGGTTCGCCCGTGTAAGATTGTTAACCACAGTCCAAAGGATTCCCTATTCAGTTTTCGCAAATGAAGAAATCTTATGAAATTCTTAATTCAGTCACGTACCTAGCCTACGTAATTAAAAGTAATGACGCGAAATTGTATTTTGATAATTTAAAAAAAATATAATCAAATTTAACAGATGAAAATTGGCCCCTAATTATATTCGCGATAGCTGTAGCGTTTGTATTTTTACAATTGTCTTTTAATCATAATTATAATAGAATTGGGTAACGCTTAGTCGGCGTCTTCATATTGTAATGTTTTGTAATCAGATTTAAATCTATTCCAATCAAAGTTAAGTCCATTTTAATTTTTATTACGTAGAGTCGAATTTGCATTTTATACTTAATTGAAATTGGTTTTGAACCTATTCAATCAAATTTTTTTTTTGTTTTATTGCAAAATTATTTGATTCTATTGGCAGGGTAAGTTGCTAACACGCGCTGGTGCAGACGGACCTCCGTCATTTCTTATAGCTAATAAAAAAAGTAATAAAGCACACACACCGAATACACTATATCGTCATGCCATTGATACATACATAATGCATACCTTTAATAATAATATTGGTCATCGAAGCAAAGTTTGAAAAAGGCCTGTATCCTGCAGTAGATATCTGTAATCTGATAATGATGTTGAAAAACCTATAGTATAAATAATACGTAATAAAATATTACTCAAAGTCGAAAATTATAATCATGTTCTTGGCTCATGTATCTTCTACTTATTTCCCAAA
The DNA here is from genome assembly GCF_003987935.1 of Bombyx mandarina. Next base: position 357,624 of record NW_021011587.1, on the reverse strand, counting down.
CCATTTTTTTTCGATTTCTGATTGATTATTTTCTATTTCCTATTTCCTATTTTCTAGGGTACTCGACACTGTAAATTTTGAATAAATAGGTGGGATTCGGTATCGACTTGACATCAGCCGTGATTGGCTGCCCCTTCACGCATAAATTTAATTATTATTATAACATCAAACATATCGAGAGCTTATAAGCCAACGAATAACAAATCAGACACATCTTCTTGTAGTATTATTAGTATATTAAATTAGTCATGTAAGTTTTAGTATGTCCTATCAAGCAGTCTCATGATAAAAAGTCTAATTTTTACAGCGAAACGATCACGAGTTTCGGTTTGAAGGTTGGGGCAAGCTTTATACAATAATGCTGAGACTTCGATATCATGCCTTGAGGTGGGTGGAAGCATTGACGTTGTGTTGCGTATGGGCTCCAGTAAACGCTGATTAGCAGAAGAGCCGCGGGCCCATCCATCAACCCACGTAATGAAAAAAAAAAAATGTGGCAATTCACACGTGGTAGAAGTGAAACCTTCCAAAATTAAAATACAATTATCCTAAACGTCTTAAGTATATGTAAAATTTTGTCCGTAGGTAGGTAGCGCCCTCTGTGAATTGATATTTTAATTTCACGTATAATCCTAAATTAAAATTCATTACAAGAGCTTTCATACACACGTTAGTATTAAAAAATCTCACAGATGGCGCTGTATTAAATAGTATGTATATTTCTGTCTCATTCTTTGCTGGCTTCATCCTACACATTTTTGTATTTGTGTCTCTTACCTGTCGTTTTTTCCGTTGCATCCGGTTTGAAATCACAACGATTCTAAAGAAGTTTTCACTTCAAAAACAAAATCTCATTCTCTTGATTCGATATAAAATTAGTAAGTAGCTTTAACATTAATAGAACTATTTCTTATAATCGTGAAGATTCCAATTTCCCACTTATTATCGAAGTTACGAAGTTATAATAAGCAAAGATAAATAAGAAAACGCCAACTAAATTATTCCTCTATCTTTTGCACTTCCCAAGCGGAACATCATAATGACAGATTAAAGAAACTGTCAGAATATGATTCCCATTATAATGGCATTTCCTAGTTCTGTCGGAAACAAATAAATCTGCACAATAACAGTATACGTCAACGGAATAAATGTGACGTCAATCCGCAACCATTTGTTGTCGACCATGGTGGTCGTTAAATCTAAGTGCCTGACACACTGCTGACACGCTTGTACAACATTCGTGACTATTATATAAAATAAAATATTATCATTAGTTCTTTTATTATTTATTAATTATTTTACTGGTGGTAGGACCTCTTGTGAGTCTGCACGGGTAGGTACCACCACCCTGCCTATTTCTGCCGTGAAACAGTAATGCGTTTCGGTTTGAAGGGTGAGGCAGCCGTCGTAACTATACTGAGACCTTAGAGCTTATATCTCAAGGTGGGTGGCGCATTTACGTCGTAGATGTCTATGGGCTCCAGTAACCACTTAACGCCAGGTGGGCTGTGAGCTCGTCCACCCATCTAAGCAATAAAAAAAAAAGAAAAAAAGTTATTTTCTGATATTCATAAATACATTAGAAGTATAGCATGTTGTCATAGCATAGCAAGTTAAGCACTAACAAACAACAAATTACCTACTTTTATAAATATTTTATAAGATAATTAGGCTGTATCGTATATGGTCTATAATAACACCATCGTATCTCATCCCATGGGTGTCGTAAAAGGTGAGTAAGGATATCACAGGAGAATAGACAGCAGCGTTCTTTAACTATCATGTGAACTGGCATTTACTTACCACCTTATACACAGGTACACCACCTTATGTGTTTCTGCTGCGAAGCCATCACCTCTCTGTTTGCTGGGAGGAACAGCCAGGAAAGTGGTGGAAAGTGTCCTTGAGACTTCGACCTCATGTCTCAAGATGGGTGGTGACATTCATGTTGTGGTAATCGTAGGCTCCTATAACTACCTAGCATAATTTAGTCGGTCTTTGACACCTCAAAATTAATTGTAAATATTAAAATATATTTTACAGTAAATATATCTAGCAATTTAATCGGCAGATATTGTTGACCCGTGTCATCTTGACCTTCTTCCACCTACCGCAAATTATTTTCAACTACCTTATTACTATTCTACAAACAGCTGAACATTAGCTCCCTTGGTATACTTTTCTTCTTCTTAAATTTAATTTTAGACTGATTTTAATCCAATCTTTGACCATGGCCGATAATATTCATAGCTTACATCTGACAGATATTATAGAAATAGAAATATAAGCTTATTTTAGTACTTACTGGGAATTAATAAATGATAAAGGAAAATACTCGAGTAGTTTTAATTTATAAACGCAAATCTAAAACAACATGCTCTCCGACCTGAATGTCACTGTTTGTCATAATCTAGGCCGTTCCTCCTTATTGTAAGAAGGGGAGAAGAGACAAAAACTTAATGACAAGTGGACAATGACGGAGATTTGAAACGCTTGTCGGCGTCGTGAGATTGTCAGGAAACGCTCTGAGGGAAGATACTGTTGTGTATTCCTTAATAGAAAATTTTCTTTTATTCCATCAACGCTTTCTTTTATTCCACCCTGCTTCAGTATCACTTGTGACTGTAAAACCGCGGTTTGAAAAAAAGCTGCGTTTCTTGTAATATATTTTTATTATTGTAAATTGACAGACTAGCACAGAGCCGCACTAGTGACGTATTAGAAGCATTATTAGACAAACAGAGATAGAGAGAAGAGAGAGAGAGAGAGAGCGAGAGAGAGAGAGAGAGAGAGAGTGTATTCTTTATTACAAGCCATAAAAATAAAAAAACAATGCAAAACATTAAATACAACAAAGTATATAAATATAATGATTAGGTAGACCCTATAAGCTCACCAGCAACCCAATTGCTCAAGAAAATTATTGGAATTAAATAAGCGGTAGGAGGGAAATAAGACAATGATATTATAATACTTGCTGGATTTACACTCGTGCTTACAGAGTATGTTAGCAAATCAAACTAAATGGGCCGCACAAAACTCCTTTATTGCAAAATTTATTGTGTACACGACAGACGAATGTAATGACGCCACATGAAGAGAGAAAAACGCGGGGCTTTTGACAAATGTCAAGTTCTAGCGCGTTCCTATACACGGTGTCACATGTTCAGTTGACATTGGCAGAATTGTGGTGTTACTGCTACAAAGTCCATTTACCAAAGATTGAATTAAATTAAATCTTTCTTAACAGAGTAATAACATAAAAAATCAGCATCCTAGAAAATCTTCTAGACCGTACAACGCAATATATATAAAAGAAATTACAACTCAATAAGTATAAGCTGTACATTTCAACAAGTATTTGCTCGATACCTAAGAAGGCCCTCAAGAAAATCAAATCAGACAATCAAGTGGAAAAATCCATGTCCACTGCACAAACAATCAACTCGAGTTACTCGTTCGGCAGTGACGTGGGACGGTCCTCACCTCTCCCGACTTATTTGATCACCTCTCCACTCTTTGTAGAGCTCCTCAGGGAACACGCTATTTGTTTTAAAGCTTTATTACTAAGTAATGTGTACACAGGTCAACCCTCTAAAATTTTTCCCCACTCGTAGTGTTGACCAATATCGCTAATGGAAACCAGATATCTCATTTCGTATGCGGTCGCTGTGGTTATTTGAATTTTTAATTGAATTTCAGCATCTGTCACACGATGGGATCCTATTTTGGTATATTAAGAGCAATTTAAGGTTAAATGTTTTATTTATTTTTTATTTTGTGCTTTATCGTTTTAATGCGAGTATCTGTTAGTTTTCTTTGGCAAAACATTTGGTCGTTTGACAACGTACTAATATATAAAATGGGCATCTATAAGTTTATGTTAAAATATAGGTGAGATAATGTGAAATATTACTTAGAAGAAATTTAAGGTTGACATTCATTATACCTCTATTCAGCTGGGAAAAAAAACTAACCTAACATTTATCAAAGGTACCTGAACAATATTCAGATAGAGTTTGTGTTAAACACAATGATAAATTAAACGCAAAGCCCGAAGTTCCATTGTCCAGTAATTTATTCACCGAATCGAATACAAAAAACTTGTTCGCCTCGACTGGGGAAGGGACGCGTTAACCCCTGGAAAAAAGGTGTCAATTTTTGAAAGATTGCATCATGTCATGAATATTATATGAACGAATCGAGTTAAGGGTATTTTGCGATAATGTTCTCCGGTCGTTTGGAGGCTGTCAGCCTATGTCATTTCACCCGGATTTGATCTTTGTTAAAAGTAACACGTAGAGTGTCACGCGTGATATTCATGATATTGCATGGAAAAATTATTGAGAATAATACTTGTTTTCATTTTGAGCGTTGACTGCGAGACATTGCGGCTATTTTTTTAATGTAAATAAAAATCGTGAAGATCACCACCAAAAAGATTTATTCGATTGACTTTAACGAGCGCTTTACGTTTTTGAAAACTCTACTAACGCTTGCTCCAATGCAATTTCATTACTTGTATTGGCAGTATTGTATGCTTGCATAAATGAATCGATATATAGTGTCATCTATAGCGTAGCAGTATTTATTGGAACGAAGTTCCTTATGGGACGATGCAAAGGGGAGCCCTAACCGGGAAAAAACGTCCGTAACGAAAGATTTTTATATTTAAGATTGAGGATTTACTGGTGGCCCGGAGACCTTTCCAGTTTCACAAGGATAGGTAGGCCAGCAAGGCCTCTGCCAGAAGGGGCGGGATTTGCTAACAGCTATCCGAGCGCCTCCAAGGAAGACATAACAACTCAAAAGTAGCTGCTTCGCGAATGAATCTACTACCGGATCGGAATCGCGACCCGCTGAGAAGATCCGGCGAGAAACTGAACGGGCTGATCTTTAGGTTAGGTTGCACGTCGAACTCTTTGCGCAGTTCAACGAGTCCGGTTACCGGGGTCTCTACTCCTAGTGTTAGAGCGGAAGGCATCTAATGCAATAGTTATTGGATCTGATGGATCCGTAAGGACGTGTCTAGAACGACGACAGTGAGTGACTCCTGCTAATTTGGACTATAACCCAGCCATTATACTATACAGTAGTTTTTTCTGTCTTCTATTAATCGTCCGTGAGAACGAAAACTGTAAAGTATACGAAACGTCGAAAATAATACAATAACAATATTAAACACGAGATTATATCATAAAAGTGCATTATACAATACAGTTATGGGCTCCTGTAAAGACTTAATATCAGATGGGTAGTGAGGTCGTTGACTTATCCACGCAGTAAAAAATAAAGAAGTAAACACAAGGCTTTCTCATAATACAATTTTATATTTAACAATTTACGAAAAAAAACAAGTTTTAAATATAGGTATTTTTTCGATTCAGCTCAATTATCGAGTAAAAGTTAAGTTCGTTCCACCGAAAAAGTCAAATACAATTTAAGAATCAACCAACAATTTAACTTTCATTGAATTGAAAATTTAAGAATTGAGCAATAAATACGATCAAACGTTTATTTTCTGGAAAGTTATAACAAGCGCAATAAATAAAAGAATTTTACGCAAGCCAACAAACAGTTCGATGGAGCGATACTTCGCTGAACGGAAATCGTAAAATAAGTTTTTTTCTGCGTCGTCGCCGCCCGGGCGGTTCGCCCGTGCAATTTCATCTCACGTATATTAAAAAAGAAAACTTAATTTCTTTGGAAACATTGACAAAAGTTTTTATCACTGCAGACGGACAGACATGCATTCACTACCAATCTGGTATCGAAATACTCGCCGAACCCCATAACGGATTCACAGATAAAATAGTCAAGATTATGGAGCCTACCCGACCATATAGGTCTCACCCGGGCAGGTATTTCGAAATACCAGCTACCTCAACTATATGACTTCTTGCAGAATAGGGCGAAGGGACTTTAAATATCAGCGTTTTATGTCGTATATTTAATGGAAGTATTAGGAATATTTACTGGTGGTAGGACCTCCTGTGAGCCCGCACGGGTAGGTACCACCACCCTGTCTATTTCTGCCGTGAAGCAGTAATGCGTTTCGGTTTGAAGGGTGGAGCAGCCGTTGTAACTATACTTGAGACCTTTGAACTTTATATCTCAAGGTGGGTGGCGCATTTACGTTGTAGATGTTTATGGGCTCTAGTAACCACTTAACACCAGGTGGGCTGTGAGCTCGTCCACCCATCTAAGCAATAACAAAAAATGGAAATTGGTCTGAAAAATGTTCCTTGAGCTGTTCCCAATTCTCCTAATGTTCTCAGATACGTTCCCGTTTTCTTCTTTTTATAATCATAGCGGTGACCGTTACCGTAACAAAGTTAATTTTTTCTACCTCAAATTGCTGTATTGATTCGCAGAGCCTTTTAATGGCTTTAAAATTAGGTCCAAAACCACCCATTCACGATTCCTTACCGCTATAATATTTCGGTTTTCAAGTAATGATTAAAAAGAGTCCTTAGTGGAAGTTACAGCATGCCTTTTCCTCTCACATTGCTGTCCATGATTAAAGATCAATGGTCACAATCAGATGCTTTGAAAGCTCGTCGGCACTCAAAGGCAAAAAAATGCACCTTAAGTAGATAACAATAATTTATGATGCTATGCCAATAATGCTTTATAATGTTTGAATTTTATGACCAACCTTTTATGCAGATACTTGGCATCCTTGGTTAAAGTTTAAAATATGGTCAAATAATATGCTAAATAGTAGGTAAAGAAAGAGACAGAGGTCGCGTATCTTCTGCTTGGTAAAGAATTCTTCAATATTAAATCGGGTCATCTGAGGTCAGTTGCGTGGATATTGTATTAATGCAAAATCGTTTATACACTTAAATCCAGATAATGAAACATATATTTGATGAGATTTTTAAAACCTTCATAGACAGAAGAGCATTCAGTCCATCTGGCGATAAGACATGGAGACATGATAATTAATTACAATAGTAGATGATAGAAATAAAATAACTAACCGACGATGTCAATTATAGGTTAGTACCATTTTAATCGCAATATTAAATATTAATTTAAGCTTCTTGTTCCTTTAAAAAAAATATAGTCAGCTAAGAAATTAAGAAACCATTATTCACATCACTTATTCATTTTGTAGCTTAAATTCTAAATACGCAACGCTTCATAAAGATATCTCGTTGCAGCCTCTAAAACGATCCCAAGATTTGCATACCATTATCATTTTTGATTCGTTCTTCTTTTGTGTAAATACTCATCTAAAAGGTAACGCCGTAAATGACATAATACGGTGAAAAGATACGGTGAATTATTTATATGATAATACGTTCTTTGAGCTTCGACTAAATAGAGATGGGAAATGAACAGTGCGGCTGAGTTATCGATACCCGATTTAAATGGAATATATTTCTGCGATAAAAATAGATTTGAGAGTAGAGAGTATTTCTGTTAATAAGTATCAGTAATACAGAATAAATCTAAATAAATTTTAGAGAAAAATAATGTTTTCGAAACTAAAATCGTGAATATCTTAACATAATATTCATTTAGATAAATACTAAATGCATTGACAAGTTATTATTTAAATATAATTAAATTTTTCTTATTACCGGTTTAACCTGTAAACAGAAAGAAGAGCTTACTAGGTCCAGTTTTAAAAGGTTCACACTGGTAGAGTATATTAATGATGCATCATCCTATGAAAGGGAGAATTAGCGTTAAGTATAAATACAATTCGTATGCAATAGACAGTTGATCATAAGGCTGCAGGCTGCCATATAGTGATACCCATGTGGGGTGTCTCATGCTATCGACCTATTTACATGCTGACTATACCCTCAATTTAGAATTTAAGCCGACCAACAAAACACTATATGGCAAGAGTTACCTGGTGTAGAATCAATGCAATTCTACCGAATGTAAGCCCTATTACCTAAAAAAGTTCACGTTGGGCAAGTATCCAAACTATCTGGTATAAAGCTATACTCTAAAACAATTGAAACATAAATTCCTATTGTATCTACCACCTCATAGGCTACTCAGAGACAAGTCTCTGGTTAACCACCTCACAGCAAAAATAAATACCATCGACATATACTTTATAAACAAAGTAGAGCCAATCTCTAATGTACTTTTCAATGTTAAATACGCTTCAATGGATATTACTTTTGGGATTTTTGTTGCTTTAATAAATTATAACATTTGACTAAGAACACGTTTTAATTTCGAGTGGGTCGGAACGAAACAAAATTATAACATTTCCTGTTTCATCAATGGCTATGTGACTGAAAGGGAAATTATTAGTTATTTTTTGACGCATAATGCAAATTGTGTTGAGTTGAACTACTTAACAAAATTTGATTTTACTAATATTATATTGAAATTGTATCGGAATATTGAATCCACAATCATAAAAATAAGACCAGCTGTTCTTCACATAATTAGCCACTTATGCTTTAAAAGAGGATAGGGCAACTTATGAGCTTCTTGCTGATTCTTTCCAAGGGCGAAATTACATTTTGAATTTTTGGTGAAGCTATGACGATTTTAAGTGCCCGTAAAAGCTTAATCGAATGATAAACTTTTGGATTTTTATTTTATAACACACTAGCGACCCGCCCTCGCTTCGCTTCGGAAACATTAAAACACACATGAAACCAAAAAATAAAATAAAAAAAATTATAAAAAAAGTAGCCTATGTTCATCAGGGACAATGTCGGCTTCTAATGGAAAAAGAATTTTTCAAATCGGTTCAGTTGTTTCGGAGCCTATTCGAAACAAACAAACAAACAAATCTTTCCTCTTTATAATAGTAGTATAGATATAGATCGTCAATAGATGAATATAAATGTTCATTTTACCAAAAACTTTTTTCGTTGAACTAAATCTTGTTTCCAGCAAGTAAATGAAAAATATTATGTCTCAATTTCGCTAGCTCCAACTTTTTTGAAGAAATACACCCACCTGTCGCGCGTTCGAAGGTACGACTTGAATATGACATTTTATTCAACTCGGCTACCGATCCGCACGAAGCTCAAACAAACAAGCTTTGTGCCGTGTGCCGTTTTTATTATTACAAGTTTTAATAAAAATATTAAAAACGACATAATAACTAATTTCTTTGCGAAGCTTATTGATTTTGAGCTGCTTACAGATTTTAGAACTCTCTTGTTTTTTTTTTATTGCTTAGATGGGTGGACTCACAGCCCACCTGGTGTTAAGTTAGTGGTCCTGTTACTGGAGCCCATGGACATCTACAACGTAAATGCGCCATCCACCTTGAGATATAAGTTCTAAGATCTCAGTATAGTTACAACGGCTGCCCCACCCTTCAAACCGAAACGCATTACTGCTTCACGGAGAAATAGGCAGGGCGGTGGTACCTACCCGCGCGGACTTACAAGAGGTCCTACCACCAGTAATTACGCAAATTATAATTTTGCGGGTTCCACTTTTATTACACGACGTTGTTCCTTCACCGTGGAAGTCAACCGTGAACATTTGTTGAGTGCGTAATTCATTAGAAAAATTGGTAACCGCCTGGGATTCGAACACAGGTGCATCGCTCAACACGAATGCACCGGACGTGTTATCTCTTAGGCCACGACGACTTCAAACATTTCTTTGTCTAAAGAATAACACATTATAATATTACGAGTACCTAACTTGTCATTGTGTCAATTTAAGCAGATTAATTCCTGGTTGGCATAAACTACGTAACGCGGCTTTCAATAGTAAATTTACTTATAGGAATCGTCACGTAACGAATTTGCGTTATGCTCCTGACTCTTCAGTTTTTTTTTTTTTTTTTCGGTTATCAACAGCATTGTAAACGCATTATGCTATGTTACTTCTTTTGAGTCCGTACGAGTCTACTTATTCACTGGGAATCCTCCAGTCTGACAATTTCTGCTACAAAGCACTAATAAGTTCTGGTTTAAAGCATGGAGCAGCCGTTACATTTATTTAAAACTTAAACTAAGGTCTAAGTGACTTGAGTCTCTCGAGGAGGGAGGCAGCAACCACACGTGATGTCTATGGGCTCCACTAATTCCTTAGAACTAGTTAGCCCGTAAGTTCATTTTACTCGACTAAGTAAACTAAATAAACAAAGAAGAACATTTTGAAATTGACGGTTTTATTGGATGACAATATGATGTTGTGGGTCGGCGTAACTATCTTTGTGAAATGTGTCTGAGAATCGGGATTTGGGTATATCTGTTCTTGTATTCTTAATGTTTCCGATGACCATAGAAAAACAAAAAACTAGCTTATAAGTCCTTGAATGTGGAAAGTTCATTTATTTTTTTGTTAAAACGAAATATTTATTTTATTCAAAAAACAATTGTTTAAGCTGTTAACAGTTTAACATATCAAAAATTCTTAAGACCCTTAAGTTCTCTTCGCTTTCAAAAGCGCTTGTGCGTATACCTCATAATTGTAATGTTGAAACGTTGCGCCTGACGTGAAAATTATTTTTTCAGTAGCATTGAAAGGCGTCGAAACCAACTTAAAAATTGACTTTTCGAATTGAAATACGACACTGCGCGTGATGGGTCAAAAAGTTATTTTCTAATTTATTTACTTTTTCTAATTACGCTTCTGTGACAGAAAGTTTTTTTTAATGTCCTTATATATAAGTACACAATTGGATATTTCGCTGATTGTGGACGCCAAAAAAATAAACAGTTTTTATTTATTTATTTTTTGTTACTTAGATGGGTGGACGAGCTCACAGCCCACCTGGTGTTCAGTGGTTAGTGGAGCACATAGACAACTACAACGTAAATGCGCTACCCACCTTGAGATATAAGTTCTATGGTCTCAATATAGTTACTACGGCCGCCCCACCCTTCAAACCGAAACGTAGAACTGCTTCACGGTAGAAATAGGCAGTGCGGTGGTACCTACCCGTGCAGACTCACAAGAGGTCCTACCAGCAGTAATAAGATCTAGATCTTTGACATTTATTTGTTCAGATAACGTTGACAGTGTCATCCTCCTTCATTCACTAATCCTTCAAGCTGATAGAAACGACTGCCTTATGAACACAGAAATAAACAGGACAGTGGTACGAATTTTGGGCTATAGCTCATAAAATTCGGCAAAGCGAAGCCGCTGCCTATCACCAACTTTTAAACATTTCAATTACTTGCATTTGAAATCAATTGATTGTTCATTCACAATCTAGATTCAACAATCATAAAACTCAAATAGTGCACAGATTTTTTGTTTACTTTAGAACGTTTTTTGAATTGAAATACTATTTTTAAGTTCCATCACGCACCAGACCGTTCCAAACACAAACTGTAAGATTCTCCTTGTTATCAAGTATTCGAAGCTCGCATACCTCGTTAGGTCCGGTCCGTCCCTACATACCTGCGTTGCATATGTTATCTATGCAATGTGAAAAGTTTTTTAAAAGAAAATTCACGATTTCCTTTTGTTTATTTGTTACATGTTGACGTACGAGCCAAGTAAATCGGATTGCCTTTGATTCGGAGACAACCCGAATGGAATACAAAGAAAATGTATTCGTTCAGGATCCTTAGTTGAAAATTTGTTTTGTAGTTCACTTTCTTTGTAGATATTTGCTGATGTATAGTAAAACTGAATTTAGTAATTTTTTACGATGGTATAGTAAATATATTTGTGATAATTCTGGTCTATAAGGTACCGTACGTTTTTTCTTTATTACGAGGGTGACACTGAAAGCTTTTAGAATATCAAAAACTGAGCAAACTAGCAAGCTATTATTTCTATTTTATCTTTTCAAAATAGTTTCCATTCAGATCAATACATCGCTGCATTCTATAGAACCACCGAGAAAAGCACTTTGCCCACTCTACCACTGCTTCCTTGGCGTCCATAAAATGTTTTCCTTGAAGTTTTTCTTTTATTTTCGGGAATAAATAAAAATCGCAAGGTCAGGGCTATATGGCGGGTGACCCAGCAATTCCACGTCTGACGACTCCAAATAGTCGATCGTTTGCCCGGCGGTGTGCGAGGAGGCGTTGTCGTGGTGAAGGACGATCCTACTGCGAGGTAGTTTCTCTCGAACTTTTTCCAAGACTAGTCGTTTGAAGTCGTCGTGGCCTAAAGGATAAGACGTCCGGAGCATTCGTATCGAGCGATCCACCGGTGTTCGAATTCCGCAGGCGGCTACCAATTTTTCTAATGATATACGTACTTAAAAAATGTTCACGATTGACTTCCACGGTGAAGGAATAAAATCGTGTAATAAAAATCAAACCCGCAACATTATAATTTGCGTAATTACTGGTGGTAGGACCTCTTGTGAGTCCGCACGGGCAGGTACCACCGCCCCCCCTATTTCTGCCGTGAAGCAGTATGCGTTTCGGTTTGAAGGATGGGGCAGCGGTTGTGACTATACTGAGACCTTAGAACTTATATCTCAAGGTATGTGGCACGTTGTTGATGTCTATGAGCTCCAATAACCACTTAACACCAGGTGGGCTGTGAGCTCGTCCACAAACCTAAGCAATAAAAAAAATAAAAAAAAGTGGCAAGCATTTGTTAGTATACCACTCAGCAGTAACTGACTTTTGATCTTCTAAAGCAATTGTTGCATGATGATCGGTCCTTCCGAAGAATGAGGTCACCATCTTTTTTCCTACACTTCGACCTCTCTTCAATTTAGTTGGCAACTCCTCGGAAGGAAACACCCACTGAGCAGATTGTCTTTTGGTTTCCGGATCATAGCAATAAATTCAGCTTTCGTCACCCGTAAGTATGTCGAACACAGCTTTTGAGTCACCTCCGTCAAATCTTTGTATCATTTCACGGCACCAATCAACACGACGGAGTTTTTGGGCCTCGGTCAAATAATGAGGTATCCACCGGGCACATAGCTTCGTAACGGCTAAATGTTTGTGGAGGATTTTGTGCACTTGACTCATACAGATGCCTAAGCTTGTCCGAATCTGCTGATAGATTACTCTTGGATCAGTCTCTATCATACACCGCACAACACACTGTTATCTTCAGTCGTCGCCGTAGAAGGCTCTCCCTCACGCAGAGCATCGTTGAGATTGGTGCGACCACGATTAAACTCATTAAACCAGTTATAAACAGTGGTCCGAAATAGGCAGGGTAGTGGTACCTACCCGTGCGGACTCAGAAGAGGTCCTACCACCAGTACACCTATTTGATGAGACACTTTTCTAAAACAATTTTCAATTTCTAATTCACTTATAACACGATGTCAATCTAGAGTTTAAATTCGGTTACCCATAAATTGGAATATAATCTTTATGCGTAAATCACCGGCTTACGGTCATTCAACGAGCATTAAGAAATAAATCAAAGTAACACAAATAAATAAATCAAAAAGAATCAGTAAGTAACGTTGAGTTCTCATTAAAATTTATCACGTAAAGCTAAGATAAAGGACTTGTATAGTTAACATAATCTCTACAACCCTTCTGACCCGTCTTATTAATGCATTAAATTATAGTTATGTAGGATTGGTAAGAACGGAACGTATGAATAGGGTGTGGAACGGAGCGTTAAGATGTTAGTGAGAGAAAACGGAAAGAAAGAGAGAAGAGAATGACAGACAGAATGACAGAGAATTGGAAGATGGCGAAGACGGTTGAAAAATGAGTAAGACGTAATAAAATTAGTGTTAATTATTAATTACTATTATAATAGAAAATTTTGGAATAGTGTAACTTTTATTTTATGCGCTGCGATCCCTATTCTACATTTTTGGGGGCTCGTCCGGGATCAAAACAAATATTCGTCCGGGATAAATGACAAATATTCGTTCGGGATCGACGCCATAAAAAATTCAAAATTTTAACGAAAGACGTGGTAAGGAGAATAGACGAATTTTTATAATAGACGAAAATACAACGACGACGAATAAACGACGATTATTAAGAAGAAGACGAATTATAAACACGTAAGAAGATTTCAAGAAGAGAGAATATTTGAAGACGAATCACACTCACGTTGTTAAAGAAAAAAAACGGTGACAATTATTTCAAGATGTCGGAGAGCCAAGGAACTTTTACATTTACGGAAAACAAAGACCCAATTTTCAATTTAATTGATATGACAAGTTCAGTGGCGAAGATCACATTTACACCTCGACGAAATGGGCGCAGGATCTAGAAGACAACGCCGAAATATTTGGATGGTCGCCTCAACAACTACTTATCATAGCACGTAGATCTTTATCAGGAACAGCACAGTTATGGTTAAAGACGGAGAAGGTTCATAAAAGTTATGAAGGACTCAAGGCAGCCGTGCTCAAAGAATTTCCTGATGTGATGAACAACAAAGAGATGCATGAGCTCATGACTGCGCGCAAGAAACATAAAGACGAGTCATATTACCAATATATGCTAATTATGAAGGAGATGGGAAAACGAGCGAGATTCCCAGATTACGTTGCCATTCAGTACATCATAGACGGCATTACAGACCTGGAGATGAATAAGGCAATTTTGTACGGTGCGGTCACCTATCCGGTGCTGAAAGAAAAGTTGTTGTTGTACGAAAGAATCAAAGAAAAATCTGCCAAACAGAAAGCTGAATTACATATTACACGAACTGTAACGGCTTCGGTTAGAGATTCCATGTCAAGAACCAACCAGTATTGTTACAATTGTGGAGAAAAAGATCATCGAGCTAGTGCATGCCGAAATGGAATGAAGTGTTTCAGGTGCAATGAATTCGGCCATATTAGTTACAAGTGCACCAATTCTAACACAGGAAGTACCGAAAGTTCGAGTTACACGAAAACGTCGGTAAAACAGCTGCCGAGAGCTGTCAGATCAGCCAATCAACGGGTTCAAATGCATCCATTGATAAAACAGTCCGATGTAGCACCGAAAAAAGAATCGGTTATGTTCGGAGCGACTTCGTCGGAAAATCAGAGCGAAGCATGCAGCCAAGAAATTTGCAAGANATGTTCGGAGCGACTTCGTCGGAAAATCAGAGCGAAGCATGCAGCCAAGAAATTTGCAAGATGAAAGATGACAACTGTAATGACAGCAACGTCATGCAGGTTGTAAACAAACAACGTGACCAGCAACATAACCAAAATAAACCACTAAAATCGGTGAAAATAGGTGATAGATTAATAAGTGCATTAATAGATACAGGTAGCGACGTGAATTTAATATCAGAAGATCTGTGGAAAGAGTTAAACTTGCCGTGTAACGATGATAACATGATCTTATCTGGACTTGGACTCTATAAAGTAAGATCGTGCGGTAAAATCTTTGCATGTATTGTTATCGATGAACGATGCTATAACAATGTAATTTTTCATGTGGTACCGAATAGGTCAATGTCCTATAGATTAGTTATAGGACAAGAATTTCTACAAAATGTTGTGATGTTAGTACGTGAAGGTGTTGTACTATTTTTTAAGAAAGGTGATGAATGTTTGTCGTGTGTAAATTGTGTGACTGAAGTTGATGCTAGTGAACATATTAGCAATCCCGATTTAAAGACGGAAGTAACGCGAATTGATGAGTATAAGCCGATACAGACGAAAGAAGCTCTTATTAAGATGAAGATAATGTTAAAAAATGACGTACCAATAGCTCAGCGACCTCGAAGAATGTCACTTATTGGAACAAAGACAAGACGTAAAAAAGATGTAAATATGATTGACGTTTTGGAACAAGAAATTAATGATGGATATGATGAAAATAAAGATAATTTAAGACAGAAGGCCAAGCAACAGATTAAGAAGATACAAGAAGAAAATAATATAACATTTAATGATAAAGGAAAACGTAGTTCAACTTATGAGTTGGATGATTTAGTAGTCATTAAGAGAACTCAGTTCGACCCAGGGCTTAAACGAAAGCATTTAGGACCTTACAAGATTATTAAAGTTAAAAAATATGATAGGTATGATGTCGAGAAACTGTATGATACTACCGAAGGGCCAAAGAGGACTTCCAGCTCTGCAGACAGTATGAAGAAATGGCCAGATAAAGATGAATGATTATTTGTGTGCGTGCTTGGATATATAACAGTTGTAACTATAATACTACTCACGTATCCTCACAAATTTTAGGCTATGTATTTAAAACTTATTTTGTTATTCAGTACATAATTTTTATTTGTGTAAAAAGTAAGACTGTCAGATTCAGAACTATTTTATTTTATGATGTTGTATGGAGGAGCCATATCTGAGGGCAGATATGAGAGCAGGATGGCCGAATGTAGGATTGGTAAGAACGGAACGTATGAATAGGGTGTGGAACGGAGCGTTAAGATGTTAGTGAGAGAAAACGGAAAGAAAGAGAGAAGAGAATGACAGAGAATTGGAAGATGGCGAAGACGGTTGAAAAATGAGTAAGACGTAATAAAATTAGTGTTAATTATTAATTACTATTATAATAGAAAATTTTGGAATAGTGTAACTTTTATTTTATGCGCTACGATCCCTATTCTACAGTAATTAAAAAAAAAAGGGTTATTTTTTTCTTTTTCCCCCCGAGTAATTATGAGCAGGCCCAACCTCTGGTGCCCACTTATCGTTAAATTAAGCAACACGTCGTATGTTTATATAAAAAAAAACAGTAAAACGTACATAGATAAACGTTAGTACCAAAAATATCTTTAGGAGATTCTCATTTGTAGTATTTTGTTTTAAATTCAGCATCTCAAACAAAAGTTAGCGCTTTTCACAGCCTCGGCAAAGTTACTGTGGCGGATAGCCATCATAAAAACACAAGATATTTGACAGATGACTGAATCTCGCTCAAGACATTTTCAAAATAAACTTGCATGTAATACAAGTTCCGAACAACAACATTCGGACCAGCGTCGGTCTACCGAGCAATACCACCCGATCAGTGGAAGGTCTTCCTTCGTCGTAATTCCCAAATTACTATAAATTACATTTCATTACAAATTTTGCTTTTCACTGATTACTCAGTCAGTCAGTGAAGTCAGTGGCAGACGACATATTTAGTGGGTCTTTTTAATTTGATTTATTATACCCGGTTCTGAAATTAATTGTTTATTTTTCTATTTTCTAGGTACTTTCAGAGTGCTCTGACACGTCCTCAGCAAGTGATTTAGCTATACGGTATTCCCAGTACATTTATGAGCAATCCTAACCCCTGTCAAACAGGTTGGCCATCATACCGATGGCCATCGAAACGAATTTATGATAAAATAAATACGTGATTTTAAACTCACCCATCAACTTTGACAGCGTGTACCAAAACTCGTGTTATTACAACACCTAGAGGTAATGGAATGAAACCCATCCTTCTAGCGACCAAGTCAGAATGATCAGAAAAGGCATACTTTTGTCTTGTTTGTGCTACATCATATGCCAAACTGACAGTGTACTCCCTGTACACTCCGTATGNTTATGATAAAATAAATACGTGATTTTAAACTCACCCATCAACTTTGACAGCGTGTACCAAAACTCGTGTTATTACAACACCTAGAGGTAATGGAATGAAACCCATCCTTCTAGCGACCAAGTCAGAATGATCAGAAAAGGCATACTTTTGTCTTGTTTGTGCTACATCATATGCCAAACTGACAGTGTACTCCCTGTACACTCCGTATGGAATTTCATTAAATCTGTTCAGAAAAACAACTAAAATGGATACACAATATAAAAACATTGTAAATCATTTCATCTATCAAAAATGCTTATACCTGGTTATAAAGGCATGTTTCACCCAATCAATAATAACTTCAAAAGTTAGTACAAGTATACAATCAGGTGCCAGAATCCAAAACCTTTCCTCTTTCCACATATATTCCTTCATGGTTTGTAAAACTACTATGAAAAGAAGTACAGAAAGATGTAATCTTTCTCGGACATCACTGCAGGACACTTGAAACAAATTGTTCTTATCGAATTTCTTGAAGACACTTCCTTTTAGCTCTACAAACTGTAAAATAATTCTCAATCGTTAATAAAAATATACTTATGTAACATGAAAACTAGAAAAAATTCATGACACTCACATTATTTGACATCATAATGATCAGAAGACTTTTGTTATTTGAATTAAACGCTACATTAAGTGTTGTAGCCTGGAATAGCACCAAAATACTGTGTAAAACTGATAAATTTAATTAAGGAAACATTTTACAATAGCAGAACGAGGGATTCAGAAATTAATCATTAGCAGTTTACAGTAAGATCCTGCATAATGCTGTTTCATTTTGTGCTATTGGTTTTTTGGTTTAGTTTAGTTTATAGTTTTTTATTTGAATTGTGGGATTCACCGAATTTGCACACAGCATTAGGCTTCCCAATATCCGAATCAGTTTATGTGTGTTTCCTCATTCCTACAGTGTCAAACATTTCTTGCCATTATTATTATTATAAATTTATATAATATAATGATTGATATAGTGACAAATATTGTGATTTTTAGTTTTTAGCATAGGTGATATAATGATAATGATAATAAAAAAAGAAGAAAATAAAGCAAAAAAAGCATTTCCCTGGAAACTAAACAAATGATTAGAAGATTAGATATTGGTGAACATCAATCTCAAATTTGTGCTGGATTGCTTTTAGCAACTTCAACAATAAAGACTGTTCTTAATGCAGAAAATTGGAAATACACAAGAAACTGATTGATCTGAGATGTTAACACACTGACTTGGAGTTTTATTTCATTTTATATGGTATTTGTTTATTATGATCCTACATATTTTATGTAAGATTTTTTTTTGTTTTGTTTTAAAAACAGAATTGATAAATTTAGTGGTAAATTATCTGGCCAATTTCGTACCCTTCTTCCCCTAACCCCATTATTTACATGATGAGATAATATTGTTTAACACTGTTTCATATTGCGCTCTACTTTGACTGAATATATGTTCGCTGTACTGTATTTTTTTGTCATAGAAATTGTGATTTGCACTCAGACTTGGTTTTTGAATTTTCCTAAGATATTTTCCGGCGCTAAAGAATTTGCTATATACATAATAATATGCAGACTTGGGTAATAGTTTATCGAATACCAAATTTCATCAAAATCTTTACAGTACTTATCCATGGTGCATAAAAATATACATACAATAAAACACTATTATTATGTTAAGATGTACCATATTCAACGTTTGATAAATTTGTTGCTGGGTACTCTCAACTTATTATTATTTTATTTGTTACTAAATATTTTTTTGTTAATAGAATGTAATTTGCAATGAATATTGAATATTCCAATTATTTTAATTTAAATTCCAATTAACTACTTATTTTAATTTTTTTGGCTAATCTCGTTTAGGAATTTATTCTGTTCATATTAAGTTAATCATCTGATAGTAGTAGATCATATTTTAGTTAATCATTTGATAATTCAAATTTATACTGAGAATGCATAGGTAATTACTGGATTTTTAAATAGTCCAATTTGTATTATTCCAGGTGAAACAAGAGCAAGCAGTGTGTTGTTTTTGCAAACTAAAACATTAATGACAATGCAGCTATCTGAGAAAAAAGGTTTCTAATGCAAATGATCAAAGCTTAATATTAATCAATCAAGATAATCAAATTCATACATATAAATACTAAAACTTATTTAAAATATGCAGTACCAAATAATTAAAATTCTTACTATGATAATCAGTACTTATAACCATTTACAAAATCTATGCACATCTTATAAGATTTTTATAATATTTCTTTAAATTAGCAAAGGATACAAACATAGGTCATTGCAAATAATAAATGGGGAATAACTCCTAAATGTTCCCTTCTTCTGTCTCTTGGTTCTGTCGCTGTCCAGAACAAAGCATCAATTGTATCTTGGCCAAAAGCTGAGAACAGTCTATCACCAACTTCCAGCATGTTGTAAAATATATATAATTTCATAACACTCTGGCTTTTAACTAGATGATACATCATATTTGTGTCTATGTAACACATTAATATACTGCACACTAACAAAATAAATCCTTTTAAGACATCACAAGTTTCAGCTGGCTTCAAAATACTTTTAGAATGGTGTGAAGAAAATCTGCAATCATCCAATAGTAGTGTTTTATTAAGTTTCTACTATGTAATTAAATTGTAGATAAATTTTAGAGATCTCATAAAATAGTTTTTTTTTTAAATGAACTTACCCAAAACAGTTTCTAAATAGCCTATTACAGAATGACCAAAATGCTATTAAGAATCTTAGAGGAAGAAATGTGTAAACAAATAACAAAGAATCTGCACACTGGAAGAAACCATAGGCCATGAATTTTTCTAATTCTTGAGGGATTTTTATAAAAGAATACACTTTTTCTCGTCTTGCTGAAAACCTTTCTTCATCATGTTCAAGTAAATAGCCTCGTGTAAGCTCTACATGTAAAAAAGCGAAAAGAGAGGCAGATTTCTCCTCATCTGTAATCATTAAAAAATATTTGAATAGTGATTGCTTTTTACATTAAGACATTAAAACTTTTAGTATTTTAATGTTTACCTCTACATCTAATATCTTTTCCAATTGCTGTAGAAGTTATTTCATTAGAAGATTGCTGAACATTGGTTACTGACTTAAAACGTAACCTTTTGGGTTGGTCGTAAATTTCATTGTTCGTTGTACTCATTTTCTTAATATGTAAGAGATCTCAATCACATTACTAAACAAATTAGGTTGCTGGTGTCTTATTAATCATAATTTAGACTTGTTAAAAAAGAGGAAATCCATGAAATAATATTTATGATTGGAAATATTGGAATATTATTTATTGTACCCAATGCACAGTGCAATCCATGAAATAATATTTATGATTGAAAATATTGGAATATTATTTATTGTACCCAATGCACAGTGTCTCGAATATATTAAGTGTATAATCTATGGCACAGTGCACAGTATATATATATATATATTTTTAAGTGATTTTATGACCTGGTAACTAAGACCTTTAAGTCATGTCTTATTTTAATTTATATTCTTATTTTTATGAAAAATGATAATATGGAGTGAAATGAAATGAAAATGATTAATTTGAGACGTTAATCAACTGGGATGAAATTAAATGAAATGAGATGATATGGAATGAAATATAATCTTAGTAAAATGGTTGTCATTTACTAAGATTTTTTTCAGTGGACTTTTTGGAGGATCCCGAGAAGTTGCGTCCAGCGGCTTTGTTTCATTTTCCCACATTTGTGCACTTTCACAGATATTAAACAGTTAATAAACCACCGTTATTACACATTTAAACCTGAAGAAACACTAAATAGACAAAATAAAACAAATCACACAACTTCACTCCTCGCGTTCCCGCCAAAAAGTCGTGCACAGTTTTTTTTTTTTTTTGTGGAGTTTATGGCCTCGTTTCTAGACCTTTAGGCCATCGTGCACAGTATATTATTAGCAGTGTGACCAGGTTTTGTTCGACGAATCTAATGCTTGTGGAGGTTAAAATCTACTAAATTCTACCAAAAGAGAACGAGAAATACTCAAAATCTATTATACTTTTTTTTTGCTGTCGTGTTACAATGTAAAAACATGAATCTCCTTGATTAAACAATAAAATAATAAAAAGAAACCACAATTAATTAAAGAGACCAATGTTCTTGTTTTTAAATTAATTGCTTTTACTTCAAGGAAACTACGATCAGCGGCAATGAAATATTTCGTTATTGATCGTGAGGCTTTAGTATATAGTATTTGGTATTAAAAAATTGATCAGTAATTGAGAGGAACGAAATTTATTCTAGTTACGGACTATAAGCCTCTTATACATATTATGGGAGCACGCCGTAACCTTCCTAAACTAGCCAATAACCGATTGGTAAGATGGGCCCTAGTAGTGGGAAGTTATCAATATGACATTTACTACAGGAAAGGTGAAAATAATACGTTAGCTGACTACCTTTCCAGATTACCAAACCCTGAAACGGAACACTCCGAGACAGAAGGGCTTGTACATAAAATANATAAGCCTCTTATACATATTATGGGAGCACGCCGTAACCTTCCTAAACTAGCCAATAACCGATTGGTAAGATGGGCCCTAGTAGTGGGAAGTTATCAATATGACATTTACTACAGGAAAGGTGAAAATAATACGTTAGCTGACTACCTTTCCAGATTACCAAACCCTGAAACGGAACACTCCGAGACAGAAGGGCTTGTACATAAAATAGAACTACGTCTTCTGAGCACTCGAATGACTGACCTTAACCTATCAGAACAGTTACTTATGAAAAAAACTTCAAAAAATCTCATATACTCACAAAAGTTTGTCAAAATTTAAAAACCGGCCGGAGAAAATCAGAATATAATCTAGAAATGAAACTATTCTACAGAAACCGGAATGAATTATCTGTTGAAAATAAGATACTTATGAGGCAAGGACGCATCGTTATACCTACAGCGGCACTACAAGGCCATTCTTACATACCTTCATCGAGGACATCCTGGCATGTCTGCTATGAAAGCACTTTCACGTTACTATGTCTGGTGGCCTAGCCTTGACGAAGACATAGAATTATTGGAACGAAGTTCCTTATCGCGCGTTGTGAAAGGGGGCTAGACGGAAAAAATTCTTACGAAAAGTTGTCACGACACTTTTTAGATCCGTCATTCTGACCAATCAACGTGTAGGCGCTTATCGCGTGATATTGCTCGTATCCGATTGGTCCGCGTAATGAGTACAGTTTCTCGAGATAGCGTTTCAACAATAGTAATTTAGTTCATAGTATTGTTTTTTTCTTCTTCATAATGCCGTAATTTATTATTATAACTTAAAAAAAATATTACAATTCCTTCACTAATTAATCGAAAGGAACTTCGTTCCATCCGGGTGTCCCTTGACACCTCTGAAGTTTTTTGTCAAGAAATGTACCAGATGCCAACAGAACCGTCCTTGTAAACCTGAACTTCCTGTATTTTCCTGGTCCATACTAGAAGAAGTATGGGAGAGAATCCATATCGACTTTGCTGGACCGTTCGAAGGATCGTATTGGTTGGTATTGTGCGACGCTCTCTCCAAATGGGTGGAAATACGATTGATGAAACACATCAACACCAGATCATTTTGTCTTACACTAGATAACATATTTTATACATTTGGTTTACCAAAAATGATTATATCCGTTATTGGACCTCAATTTACATCTTATGAATTTAAAGAATATTGCACAAAGCAGTGTATTTTACATGTCACATCATCTCCATATCATCCTCGGACAAATGGGCTGGCAGAACGTTTAGTCAGAACATTCGAAATAAGAATGGCATCGGTAGACAACACAAATCCATCGGTAGACAATATAAATCTCGAGTGCTAATTATTGGAATTTTTTTTACATACAGAAACACTACGCACGCGTCCACCGGTAAATCTCCAACTAAGATGATGTTTGGACGACAATTGAATTGCATATTTTCCAACATTCGGCCAGACAAAAGAAGAATAATTCAGTATTTACAAGTAAAAAAATATATTCGTACCACATCATCGAGCTACCGACCAAGTGACGAAATATATATTAAAATACGAAATGATAAAATATGGGAACCAACGGTAATTACATCCCGAAAACATAAATATTCATGTATTGTTTCAACACCAGGAGGACTAGATAAACGAAGACACGCTGATCACATCAGACCACGGGTGTCCTCCACCTCCGAAACCCCGAGGAATGAAAGGGTGCATTCTTCTATGCTGCCGGCGACTGCTTCTCCAGATATTAGAAATATTAGAATGGAAACAACAATAAGCGAAAGGCTAACTATTAGCAAGAATTCGGCAGCAGTAACATCGCAGTCGCCTACAAATGTACCAATTTCTCTAAATTCACCTTCACAGCATCGAAGTTATACTCCTCACCTGTTCCGGTCTCCACTCCTGTGCCATTTGCTCCACGTCGAATTAATCGACGTATACAGGCACCCCGCCGTCTGATCAACAAGATGTAGATGGGGAGGAATGTTTTAACCTTCTTTTCCATATTCTATTATTTGAATTATTATACATCGAACACATTGTCATTTTTGCCACCTATTATTAATACATATATCTTACGTTAAGTCGGTTAAGTACCTATGTCTTGAAAACCTTGTTTTATTTTATTAAACTCATCTGTTTACAAGGACAATAAAAAAAGCATGTTAACCTCAAAATATAAGTAAATGAAAAATACCTTCTTTTTTATTATGACTTGATTTAATTGTATCTGTGTAATTGGTATAATAACTATGAACCTAAAACTAGAATTTTAACTATTTATTTTCGTTTTGTTTTTAAAATAAATTTTATCAACATTAAAATATACGACAACACCGCGCACGCCTTCGTTAACGTTGACGTTCTCGTTGTGTGCTTCGTAGGTACCTACTTCAGATTTTAAGGTTGCATACGTTTCTGTTTTTGTTTAACATTCACAGCTGTAAATGAAAACTATCATAGAATATTTTTTCTAAAACATTTTGCTAATTCAAATATAATAGGTCTAACACAACCATTATGGCTTCGAACGAAGGGCGAACTACTCAATCAAACTTGCATCAGCAAGACTTATCTAAATTGGTAAGTAAAAATAAAGAAAATCTACGTCAATTTTCCAAGAAATATAAATAATTATTTAGGTATCGTTAAATTCCACTGTGATATGGACTTTTACGAGTGAAACAATTAACTATATAACCTATACAACACCAACACCCTGGTGATTTCAGGATGTCACAAAATTATCTGCTCTCTCTCCCGAAGTCATATCAAGGCAGGCGACGATTAACATCGGTACAATTGGACATGTAGCTCATGGAAAATCTACTGTTGTGAAGGCTATTTCAGGAGTACAAACTGTAAGGTTTAAGAATGAATTGGAAAGAAATATTACGATCAAATTAGGTAAGTTTAATTTTATATATACATAACTGGTTAGTCTTAAATTTATTAACAAGTAACTGTATAGATGTATTTAACTCAAATTAAACTAAAAAGTTGATTGGGGATTACAAATATATAGTCTTGCCATACAAATTGTTACAAACAAAACACTATTTACAATAAAAATTAAAGAAAACAGTTGTCTTAAGTATCATAACTCATAACTGCTTTATTTTCTTTGTTGTATTTTTAAAAATCTAGGCCTCATAAAAATTAACATAACTTAATTTTTTAATGATTGGTCAAAAAGGTAAACAAATTGTGGCTATGGTTTAAGTTCGCTTCATGGATTTAGATCTCATTGAAGAAATGTATTTACATAAAATTGTATATTTCGAGATTGGTTTTTTGTTCACAGTTTTTATTGTGCTAAAGTATGACTATCATTTGAATGGCCAGATATTCATATATTACAAACAGAAGATGTCTTATTGTACCTATTAGTCTAGTGAGTAATAGTTCCTCACATACTTTTGTATTGAGTAATCACACTTAGATTCAATTTAAAGTAAATAAAATATTGGTACCAATATAAGAAAATCTGTACAGGGTAACTTTAAAAGTGAATCATATTCCTATGAAAACAAATGATATTGAAATTCAATGGATTGATTAAATCACGTGTACAAATTAAAATTCTTATAAAATTAGTATAATAAGTAACACTACTTATGGCCAGACTATTTATTAAACAGATGCTTTGCAATGTACCATGTGTAGTACTTTTCAATAATTTTATTTAAAGTTCTACTCAAGTTCATGTATACATTTTGAAAAATCTTCTGATTTCACATTTTTCAATGTGTTAATTGAAAAAACATGGTATGTTGCAGAGCGCCTGTCGGATTCAGTTTTAAAATTGTATCGCGAAAGAGCAGATGAAAAACATGAAAGTATATTTATTGAAAAAGTTAGAAAAGTAAAAAAGAGAACTATACCTGTAGAACATGAAGATGCACCAGCTATTAAGAAAAAAAAGAGAAACAATATAAAAAATGCAGAAGAATATATTGTTGAGAAAATACTAGGGTTCAAGTATGAAAATGGAAAAGAATACTTTCATGTGAAATGGAAAGGATGGTCTGATAGTGAAAATACTTGGGAACCTATTGAAAACCTAGATAACTGTCCTGCAATAATAAAAAATTTTTTGGATGAAGAAGAAACTAGATTCTGTGTTAAAATACAAAAACTCAAAGAAGAAATCTCATTTGGCAACCTCTTAGAAGATAATAATCTCATTGAAAGATTTACTGAATTTGAAGATGCAGATCTCAGCAAAATAAAAGAGAATTTACAATTAAAATTTTTGTCAATACTGTTCCTAACTGAGAAAGAGGAGCATTGTGGAGCCACACTGGTTGAAGAAACTAGAGATATCCTACAATTATATGTATTGGTTAGGAAGAGATGTAAACAATTAATGCAATTGAAAGAATGGGAGGATCATTTAAATCAGGTTGATAAGTCAAAAAAAATATCAGTACAAAATAATGTAGATTTTGCTGGACCACCAGAAAATTTCACATACATAAATCAATCAATACCTGGCACTGGTGTCATCATTCCGGATGAACCCCCAATAGGCTGTGAGTGTACAGCTTGTAATTGCAGATCTAAGTCTTGTTGTGGGATGCAAGCAGGCTTCTTTGCCTATACCATTAATAAGAGACTTCGTGTTGCACCAGGCACACCAATTTATGAATGTAACAAAGCATGCAAATGTTCGTCTGAATGCAGCAATCGAGTTGTACAAAATGGACGAAACATTAAATTAACTATTTTCAAAACATCAAATGGGTGTGGATGGGGTGTAAAAACCGAGCAAAAAATTAGAGAAGGACAATTCATATGTCAATATATCGGCGAAGTTATCTCATTCGAAGAAGCTGAAAAACGAGGAAGAGAATATGATGCAAATGGATTGACTTATCTGTTTGATCTTGATTTTAATTCTGTTGAAAACCCATATGTTGTTGATGCTGCACATTTAGGAAATATATCACATTTCATCAATCATTCATGTGATCCAAATCTGGGTGTATGGGCAGTATGGGCTGACTGCCTAGATCCTAATCTTCCAATGCTAGCTTTATTTGCTACTCGAGATATTGAGATTGGAGAAGAAATATGCTTTGACTATTTACAAAAATCATCTGACATTGATGATAATACTGATGATGGTTCTTCTCTCCTAATTAAATCGAGTTATAATGATGATATTAGTCTAAGTAATGTTTCAGAGATAGGGACTGCTTCTTCTCCAGCTTCTCCTTTAAAATCAAGGTTTGAAATTCAACAACAAAACATGGCAATGTTGCGAAACCGTACTGAATGCAAATGTGGTGCTATGAAATGCAGAAAATATTTGTTCTAGTTATAAACTTTATAATAGATTACATTGTGAAAATATAGTAACATACCTTTACAATCTCAAAAAATTGGAGGATATTTGTATATCTTCCTCAATATAACCTAACCTCTATAAAATGTTCTACAAATGGGCTTAAGGAGAGCCCTTATACTGTGGTGGTGTGGTGGTCATAAAACTTCCAACAAAATAAAAAACCAATGACTGAAAATAATTTAATTTTTTTTGTATTATTATTTGATATGATAGATATCAAATAAGGAAATATACAAATAGACTGTAAATTTGGTAAGGTTTTTACAAAATAAAATACTAATCATAATCAAAAACGCATACCTTGGACAAGCATGATGTATGCGGCTCAAGCTTTTTTTTTATTTTTTTTTATTGCTTAGATGGGTGGACGAGCTCACAGCCCACCTGATGTTAAGTGGTTACTGGAGCCCATAGACATCTACAACGTAGACGCGCCACCCACCTTGAGATACAAGTTCTAAAGTCTCAGTATAGTTACAACGGCTACCCCACCCTTCAAACCGAAGCTAGCTGCAAGTCTTATTAGCTAGATATGCTGAAAGTATTCATAGCTCACCTATGCGAGTATGTACGTGTAATATGATGTTTAGCAATTGTCTTAATTAACAGGTCATGGTTGGAAGTGATTCAAAGAAAGAATATAGTAAAGAGCTCCTTATTCGCGGGGTATATAATAATATATTCCGTAAATATGCCGCGAATACAAAAACCGTGAATATGGAATGGTAATGTGGCTCTTACCGTAGGACAGAACGTCTCATGTGGCCGCATTTAAAAATGTACAGAAATATGGTTGATTTACATACAACATACTTTAGGCATATTTGTAATAAGGTCTATTTTACTTTATTATCAGTCCATTTGGCGACGCATTTACAAAGGAAAGTCTGTTGGATATATTGGAATGATATATCTATGTTTATGTATCCATTAGATCCGCGAATAAAAAAATCTTTAAAAGCTAACATAGGAATTGGATAGTCTATTATGACGTAATAGATGAATGTATTAGTGCATACCAGACAAAATTTAAAATACACTCACAGAGAACATACTACAAGACTTAGCCAAAATGTATTAGTATCGAGAATCTGTCCGTCTTTTTGACTCATATCGATTTGGCCAATTAATCTATGTAACCAGGATAACAATGGACCAACAGACTAAAAAACCTAAATATGTTTAAATACCTTTAAATGTTAATTGTTAGTTATTCTGCTACTTTAAATAAACAAAACCAAACTGGTACCAATTTGTGCCTTTTAGTTTCTAGGAATGAAAACGACCACAAACTCATTTTGTTAAATCTTAAGTCTTACCTATTTAACGTTTTTTTAATATAAGTATTATGAAATATTACAATTATGTATATGTATTGTTGTGTATATTTTTAAGATAGACTAAATAATAAAAAATGGTTGCCTAAGTATTGTTTTATTTAAATCGATCTTGACAATATGAAATTAATACTATATTTATTTTGTTTCAATATGGTATTCTATAGAAATCATGAAAAATATTATTCACAGAAAAATTATATTCGTATTAACACATGTCTCGGTTTTTCCTTAGGTTATGCAAATGCAAAAATCTACCAATGCGACAATCCTAAATGTCCGCGGCCAACCAGCTTTATATCCGGCGGCTCATCTAAGGATGACAGCTTTCCGTGTCTTCGGCCTGCGTGTACGGGTCGCTTCCAACTAGTTCGCCACGTGAGCTTTGTAGACTGCCCTGGTCACGACATCCTTATGGCAACTATGCTTAACGGTGCTGCCGTGATGGACGCAGCATTACTACTCATTGCGGGTATTTAAATCAAATAATTTAAAATTAAATAACAAGATTTAAATAAAAAAATAATGAATTTTTAAAAACTAAGGTAAACTTTCAATTTTTTCTTTTTCAATGGAAACTAACCTGACTGTCAATGCACAATAATTGGCATTCTATTAGCATGCATCTTACTATTACAAGTATGTACTTTTGCATTTTAATATTGCATTGACTAAATATGGTTTTGTTACGATGACCGATAATTTAAATAAATTAATAATCGCGAAAAAGCCACACATGATTCAGAATATGGCTCCAATTGCTGTAACTTAAGATTTTCACATTTTCAGGCAACGAATCTTGCCCACAGCCCCAAACTAGTGAACACTTAGCAGCCATTGAGATAATGAAACTGAAGCATATCTTGATATTACAAAACAAGATCGATTTAGTTAAAGAGGGACAAGCTAAAGAACAGCATGAGCAAATTGTAAAATTCGTTCAAGGGACTGTGGCTGAAGGTGCACCTATTATACCCATATCGGCTCAACTCAAATATAATATTGAGGTTTGTTCAATCATACTAATAATATCTTCAATGAAAGTATTATAGATATTAGGTATATTAATTTAATAATTAAGAAGTACTACTGGTGGTAGGACCTCTTGTGAGTCCGAACGGGTAGGTACCACCGCCCCGTCTATTTCTGCCGTGAAGCAGTAATGCGTTTCGGTTTGTAGGGTGGGGTAGCCGTTGTGACAACACTGAGACCTTAGAACTATATCTTAAGGTGTGTGGCGCATTTACGTTGTAGATGTCTATGGGCTCCAGTAACCACTTAACACCAGGTGGGCTGTGAGCTCGTCCACACATCTAAGCAATAAAAAAAAAAAGAAAAAAAAAAAAAAAAATTCCTTGAGTGTAAGCGAAAAGTTACTGAACTGTCAAACAACATGAACTAAAAATATTTTTTATCTTAGCATTTTACTTCGTAGAATAAAATAAGTTCAGTTAAAACCAAATATGTACCTTATTTATTAGTTATTAATTTAAAATGTTTCAATGGCCTTCAAATAATTTTATTTCACCACCTGATTTATGGTCGAATTTTAGTTTTAGCGTGATTTGTGATATAATGTGTGATTTTTGTGTGATACATATGTCATAGCAGATAGTATTAGTTCTACGTAATCAAGAAGCGATGAGCCTTGTAAGCAGATACTCGTGTTCTGAGACCCCACCATTTCGCAAAAATCAGCGGCGCAGTGAGCGAGAGCTCTTCCCTTGGCATACCGATCCACCTTATTCGAGCTGATGGCGGAAGGAGGGCTTATCCAGACCCAACTTTAGCCCCGATGGGATGTGGTCATTTTCGTTGATTTGGTTTGGATAAACAGGAAATTCGGTACCGCCCACCACGCTAATGCACTTTAGTGCGTAGCAGAGTTCATACTTAAAAGCTACCGGCTGGTGGCATATCGCATTCCGACCCGGCACTCTGGCTCTGTCTGCTTAGTGCGAGTTTTTTAACGTTCTCGATCGCATAAAACTTAGCCCAATTTTGTATGCAGTTGGAACAGCGCCCCTAGCGGAAAACGTAGGCAATCGATCCCATTCCATACAAATATGAGCTAACTTTTACGCTATGGAGAACGATAAAAAACTCGCACTAAGCACACTGGTCCAGCGAGGGCACCACCTGGCTGGCCTAGCAGATTGCCAAAGATGATGGCCGACGTAGTGTCACTTTCGACGGCGTCAGTCAGGCATCCCCAAAGACGTTACATTGTTAATCATTACGTCCTACCTCTCTCGGGCAAGGCTTGGACGCTTTAGCGAACAGTGCAGGGGTGTCATTTAGTAGTTCGCTTAAAGCGCCGCTAGTCATCTACAGTGACCCACTCTTCGGTAAAGGTAGTCCCAAATACCACGCTCGCTCTTGTAGAAGAATTTGAAACTGGTCCAAAAATATACACGGATAATGCCTGTATGACAAGATTCTGTGAAGCCTACGTGGTCATTAAGCCACTGAGAATTCGAGTCCGAAGCTCGACGTGTGGTATGACGTGAATAAAATCGATATAGAATTATATCGTGTAATAAAAATCAGACTAGTGTTAGGCTCGGGTAGGTTCCACGTTTGATAAATAATAAATAAATCATCGTTCAGTCGTAATCAAACTATGACTACGCCTCTCTTTTATTTTCTAGGTGTTTACAGCAAGATAGGTCAACTGTGTAGTGTTACCAAGCTTCAGGGTTATTTTTTTTTTATTTTTTTTTTCCTACCTAAGCTGAGAGCCTTGAGAGGCTATTTCAGCGTAACCCTAACTTTTGTAGGTGAGCTCACGGGGCTCAAACCTGATGACGTTGCTAACACGAACCCTAGCAAGAGCCGTGCTTCGCAGAATCTACCACCGGATCGGAAACGCGACCCACTGAGAAGATCCGGCGAGAAACTCAGTGGGCTGCGTCTGAGAGTTAATTTACTCGTCGAGCCCTTCGTCGCAAGCAACGGGTTCGACGAGAACGGTGACCGGTGCTTGAAGTACCTAGAAGCACCGTTAGTGGATCGGGAGGATCCGAGATGACGTGTTTTGGGCGACGTCGACTGCTTTCCATTCTGTCCGCAGGATCGGGAATGTAGTTACCGGCGGCCACGATGAGAGGGTTCTCGTGTCGTGCCGCTTTATCGAAGTGGCGCATCGACGCCGACTGCAGATACTTACTGATGGACTCTAAGTCCAGGTCGTCATGGAGGTCGACGTTCCTGACGAACCACGGGGCTCCGACGGCTATCCTGCAAAAACGGGATTGAATAATTTGAAAGGATTTTAAGTGTATGCGGGCCGCGTGAGCGAACACTACACTTGCATAGGTCATGACGGGGCGTATGCAAGTTTTGTAGAGTGTCACCTTATTTCTAAGGGACATTTTACTTCGCCTACATA
This sequence comes from Bombyx mandarina, assembly GCF_003987935.1. The sequence continues at coordinate 325,628 of NW_021011587.1, read as the reverse complement.
TCATCGGGTAGAGACGTCCTAGAATGAAGGCGGCACGGTCGCGTACCGTCTTGATGTGGGGGCGGAATGTCATCCTACTGTCGAGGGTGACGCCTAAATATTTGACCTTCGGGGCCCACGGTATGGGCTGGTCGAACATCGTGATTGGGCGAACGGCGGGGGCGGGGTTATTGACGCGCCTAGTCGGGAGAGGGATGCTCAGCGTGGTGTTCGGAGGGCGACCCCTTTTGAAGAGCACCGCTGTGCTTTTCGTGGGGTTAATGTCGATGCGCCACTTCCGGAACCACTGTCCCATGGTGGTAGCTGCGGTCTGAAGTCGTCGATGAAGCAACGCCTTCTTCCTACACGAGTAGTAGATGGCGGTGTCATCGGCGAAGAGCGCCAGATGGGTCTCCGGAGACCGGGGTATATCGTTGATATACAAACTGAATAGTAACGGGGAGAGGGCGGAGCCTTGCGGGACTCCGGCTGTGACGTGACGGGGCCGGGAACGCGTTCCCTCGACTCGATATCGGAACGAACGGTTCGACAAGTAGTCTCGTATGATGAGCACGAGTCTGTCTGGCACTCCCATGTTATACAGTTTGTATATCAAACCGTTGTGCCAGACTTTGTCGAACGCCTTCGCTATATCGAAGAAGAGGGCTCCTGTCGGGATGGGTTTCCGCCTATTCAGCCCTAGTAAGATGTGCTCCGTGAGGCGGTGCACTTGATGTACGCACGAGTGTCTGGCGCGGAATCCAAACTGCTCGTCTGTAAGAATTTTGTTCGCGGATACGAAGTCCCAGAGGCGTTTACGAAGGAGCCGTTCGTATAGTTTGCCTATCGCCGGGAGGAGACTGATGGGGCGGTAACTCGCGGTTTCATTCTTCGGTTTACCCGGCTTGTGTATGCCGATAACGTCAGCTTCTTTCCACGCCGCGGGAAAGATGCAGTTCGTCATAGCAGCATTTAAGATGGTGGCCAACATCGTTATTAGTTGGGCTGGTAACAGTTTTAGCGCGCGATTGCGGATGCCGTCGGAGCCGGGAGCTTTCCGTGGTTGTAGGCTATCGATCGCCTCCTTAACCTCGGAAGTGGTAATGGGGGGTAACGCGTCCGAGGGCAGCAGGGAAGCTCTGCGCTCGACCTCCCTGTCGACTAACTCGGTGTGTTCGGGGTCCGCGTGTTGAGTGCTGGTGGTGCACTGCTCTTGCAGTGCATCGGCCAGCAACTCTGCCTTGTCATCGTCATCGTAAGCCGGTGGTTGGCCTGAGGGGCGTACGAGAGGCGGCATAGTGGCGATAGTTTCGGACTTGAGGGTCCTAGCTAGTCGCCAGTATGCTTGGTGAGTGGGCGCGAGTTCTTCTAAATAACTATCCCAGTTTTCGTTTCGGGCGTCGCTTAAGCGGGATTTGACCTCCCGCTGTAAGCGACGCATCCGAGTCCGGTTTGAATCCGTGGGATATCGATCGTAGGCCCGGATTGCCGCGTTTCTGACTCTTTCAGGGTTATCGCCAGGCCCGGGCTTTATATATAAATCATATCGAACTATTTGGAGCTATTTGGTTTAAGCGACATTTTTGCAGCATTACAGGAGAGTCATTTAAAGCTTAAAATTTGAATAAAATATAACAAAAAAAATGCTTCAGATGTTCGAATGGGGTAAAGATAACTGATGTTCAATTAAAAACTTAGAACCTTTGATACCAATACCAAATAAAACGCACCTTTAAATACAAAGATAAATGTCACTTAAAACAAATAGCCTTTCACCCCTCGATATACAGTATTTAATAATAGCATTGAATAAATATTTCAACTAACAATAAAAACATTTTTTTAAAGGTCCTCTGCGAGTATATAACAAAAAAGATTCCCGTACCCCTAAGGGATTTCACATCGCCTCCTCGTATGATTGTTATTCGTTCATTCGATGTAAATAAGCCTGGTTGCGAGGTTGACGATCTACGGGGTGGCGTGGCAGGAGGATCAATTCTTCAAGGAGTTCTAACTGTCGGTATGGAAATCGAAGTACGTATTGTCTGTCATGGTAAATAAATAATAGTAGTTAATATATTTTTCAACACAAACACTTATTTCACAGGTGCGGCCTGGTTTAGTCAGTAAGGATGCAGATGGTAAATTAACTTGCCGACCCATATTTTCACGCATCGTTTCGCTGTTTGCCGAGCAGAATGAGCTACAGTATGCCGTCCCTGGTGGTCTTATTGGCGTAGGAACGAAGATCGAACCAACGCTGTGTCGTGCTGATAGACTTGTAGGACAAGTATGTTTATTTTAAGCATCTTTCAGCTATAAAAATTACTTCCAAGATTGATATTTATAAGTTTAATTACTGACGATGGCACTGATAGGTTCTACCGTCCTGTCCAGTTCTACCAATAATCAGTTATCAATTAAAGTTTGAAGGATGGGACATTGGACAACTCCCTAGGCGGGTGGCGGCATTCACATTTGAGGTTTTGGCACCGTTAACCATTTAATATCAGAGATGCGGCGTTACTCATCAAATTCAAAAAATAATACCTATTCTATGGATATTTTTACAATAGGCACTAACCTATTTCTGTTAATTTCGCAGGTATTAGGAGCAGTTGGATGTTTACCGGGAATTTTTGTCAAACTCGAAGTATCTTATTATCTTTTGAAACGTTTGCTTGGCGTGCGCACTGAAGGAGATAAAAAGGCTGCCAAAGTCCAAAAATTAGTCAAAAATGAGGTAATTAACAGTGGTACATTATTTAGAAACTACAGTAATGTCTTAGCACTATTTGGGCCGTTAGGTTGATCACACATCTATTGTAATTAAAGTTGCACATTAAATATTTTTTAGGTCCTCCTCGTAAATATTGGATCGTTAAGTACTGGCGGCCGAGTAATCGCCACAAAAGTTGATTTGGCTAAAATCGCCCTTACGAACCCTGTTTGCACGGAAATTGGAGAAAAAGTAGCATTGAGTAGAAGAGTAGAAAATCACTGGCGGTTAGTATCAATGCATAACTGGTATACCACATGTGCTTTGAAACAAGTTTTGTCAACATATTATTACTTATTTTCAGGTTAATTGGTTGGGGACAAATTCAAGGAGGTACAACTATAGAACCAGCCAACAACTAATTTTATGTTTTTTTTACATTTAATAATGTAAACTATGTTCTATGTATTTAATAAAATATTAACATAATATCAATATGCATTTATGTTACCTACCTTACAATTACTAATAAACAACACATGATATTTTGAACTATTAACAGAGACTACAGATATAGATATATAAACAGAGAAATAGAGTAAATAATTTATTGATTTTATTCATTTACATTATTGACTTTAGGCCATGTATATAAACGTGTTAATATCTTCGTCGTCGCGACGCATATATTTATGTTCAATAAGCCATTCTAATTGCTCTTTTATCATTTTCTTCGATGGTAGAAACATATTTTTTAGAATCTCTACCAGCTCGCTCTGCAAGGAATAAAAATAATAAAAATTTGTAACTTATTTATAAAGAGCGGACGGTTAGCGTGTTATGGACATATTGTGATGCGTAGAGATGCACGTAAATAGGAGATGTATGGAAATTGTGGTATCCTGCAGGGGAAAAAAAGGTCGACCGAAGAAGACATGGATGGAGTGTGAATGACGATATGAGAGAAAGAGGAGTGAGTGTTGAGATGACGGCTGATAGAGGAGAATACAAACATTGGCAGTGCCGATCCCACTTAGTGGTATAAGGTGGAGACAAGGAGAATGTATTTATTAGTGAACAATATAAGAAAAATCTTCAATTGGTGATCTTCGTCACTTCGTCAGCCCTTATCGTCTGAATTTCTGCTGCTTAGAATAAGATGTAATATTTGAATATGTGAACCCATCACACCTTTTCAATTATTTAAATACCATATAACATTTATTGGAGAATTAAGAATCATGAAAGCAATTACGAAAACATTGTCAAAACTTATTTATTTAAGCAAAGGCTTTCTTCCAAACCAATTTATTATACCTAAGTATGTTCAAATTTTTCTTTTGTTAAGTCATGGCAAAATTATAATCAATCATCATTTGTGCAGCATGAACTAGCTCAGTATCTACTTGGTATCAAGTGTGGTTACTGAAATATAAAAACACTACTACCCCATGTGGTAGAAGACCACTTTGCACTATTATGAGTGTAACCTGTAAGGAATACAATACTTACTGATGCAATCTCCTAACACAAAAAGCTTACCTTAAAAACTTACCTTAAGTATTTATATACATATTTGTTTTTAGTGGAAAGCATTCATGTACACATGTTTGGAACAGATATTCAAAGTTAACACAGTAAAAGCTCCTTATTCGCGCTTTCACTATTCGCTGATTAAAAAAATGCGACCTAATGCCTACGTTCCCTAAAGATTTCTTGATTCACGAATCTCTATCTCAAAATCTAATCAGTACATACACATTGATATAAAAGATTCCAAGGTAGGAGGTCGAACCGAACATCCTTTGTAAACGCGCTTTTCCATATTCGCAGCATATTTAGGGAAAATATAGCCTGCAAATAGAGCTTTTACTGTACATCGAAACAAAAATATATAAGTTCCATACCTGAAGTGCTGTGTTTGTAATGCGTTTCCTCATCTTTAGTATTTTTATGATTGCCTCTTGAGTCCTCAATATTCTTAGCTGCACAATGGAATGATTATCTTCTATTTGAGATCTCTCTGTACTCAACTGAAGTCTTCCAATCAAATTTATTTTACCCCTACGTTGTGGTTTTCCATTCTTAATAAGCGCAAATTCCTGATTTACCCAAAATATTGTATTCTGGACAAAGTCTTTAGGATTTTGAATCAATGGATCATAGCACAACAATTGCCTTTTTAATTTTGGGAAAGCCACAAGAGACCATAAAGTCCTTCTCAGTTCAGGGTCTGGAAGTTCTGTTGCTAATCTCAAATTTTCATAACTTATTTTTTCCATAGGTCTTTGATTCCATGCAAATAGCACTGCCATTTGAAAAGTTGTAACATCCAAGTCAAAACGACCTACTGAATTAGCAAATGTTATAGTGCCATTGCTCATGTGATGATACCACTGCAATTTTCTACCTGAATGCTTTTTTTTATAAAACTCTTCAACTTCAGGAATATAGTCTTCTAATTCTAGTGGCAGACTTACTGTTACTCTTTCAGATCCACGGGCCCAAGCTCCAGCATTGAGTATTTTAATATTGATGGCATCATGACGAGTTGTGTCTGCCCTAAATTGTGTATTCAGATCCTCACTTACTTTTACATCTTGAAACATTCGTGCTAATTTATTTACATAGTCTGCAGGCATACCTACTTCACGTAACCACTCTACCATATCCTCTTCTTTTTCAGAGTCCGCACTTGAGTCTAATATCAATCTTCTTGTTAAATGAACCTTATGATACCTCATAAATACATCTTTATTTTCAATATATTTCAAAACTAACAAAACGTCTCTTAATCTTATTTCTATCTGTTCACTAGTTAATCTTTTACTTAGCGGTGTTTTTCGTAATAACATATCACAATAGTTAGCGAGAAGTTCAGGGCACTTGCTTTCAGGAGCTGTACCTTTACTACCACGGGCAAGAGTTGATGAAGGCAACTCAAGTTTAAAAACAGTTGTATCATTTACCACGCATTTATAGGCCTTGTCCCTGGCAGTTAAAAACCTTGGATCATCCAAGAAGGCATCTTTAACTAACATACTAAATTTTCTGAATAAATCCAACAAACGCTCTACATACTTTTCAGAGTCTGTTGTTATGATATCTGCTGATGCAACCATGTCAGCTAAGCCTGCAGATACTATATGGGCTTCTAAATCTCTCAATATCGGCACGACTCCTTCTGGGACCCTATCCAATAAACGAAACATAAGTTGCAACTTTTCTGTCTCACCAGCTTTAATCAATGTAGCACTTTCAGCTAAAAGTGTTGGAAGATGCTCTCCAATAAGTACTCTTTCACAACATTGAGTTAATGCAGCTACACTACCACTTCCTGGCTCCAAATATCGGTGAGCACGAGCCTCTTCTTCTTTGAGACGTTGATCAGCATACTTCATATATGACTGAACTCCATTGGCAAGCAAATGTTCACTTGCTTTCAATTTATAAAATTCTTCTGTGGCTTGCATATATGCAGCTTCAAAATTCTCTCTGTAGATTTGCAATTTGTCTATGGTGTTTGAGCACAAATTAACTGTCAAAAGAAAAAACATTTTATATAATTTAAAAAGTGTAACCCTCCATATTACCCCTTTTTAATAAAACAGTGTTTATCAATATCATATAAATAGTATATATGAATAGTATTTATCAACTTTGTATGGTTCAAGTACTCAAGTATTATTATAATATGCTAATAACGTACTATTTTAAACTTTATTCTCAACATGAAAATACAGTGTTAGGTAGTAAAATAGCCACTGTAATACTGATAAAATAAAAAATAATATTAATTAAATAGACTGCAATTTATAACTAACAGTAAACTAACTGTACTTTAATGTTAGCAACAAGAATGTTAGTTAAAGCTTTAAAGCTGTCTGCTTTAAAGCGACCTGATCAAATAAAAAGTCAATTTCATGGCTGCCACTCATTGTAATAAAATGTGCCAAATAGTGAATAAAATCGAAGGGAATATAGGAAAAGTGATCATGTGGTCGACACATTGACTAAAGAATTTATTATTCATGTTGTGTGATGATGATTGCATATCGGATACCAAATATGCAGATGATTTCGATCATTACACATATTATGATGATGAAGATGATGTTCCTGCCGCTAGTACTAGCAATTTTGGAGAAAGTGATGTAATGGATGGCATGTAATTTATGATGGAATTAAGTGCTTAACAAAATATTTTTTATGTATGATTAAAAAAAACATCAGCATATACTTACCTAAAATCTCTATTTATTCCTTCTAATGTAATTCATCTATATATATATATATATATATATATATATAAAACATATTTAATTGATAGCCTTTTGGTAGTCATACTATTAACATGAGCGAAACCACAGGTAAAAGTATTATAAAATTACTAATATATTTTTCGTAAGTAATTTAAAATTTATATTAAATACATGAGTGAACCATATATTTTAATCCCATGTGTACGATGCGCAGACGGCTCCTCACACTATTGTCAAGGGCTCAAGACATGTGCCGATTGCTATACCATGCTTTTGACACATGACATACATATAAAAATAAATGTACGATATTTAGTTTCTAATGAAAATATGCAGTCAAACTAAGGAAATATTATTAATATCATATGTTTTACTCTTATTTAATACAGAGTGCTCAATTTACTTAAATCTAGAATTGGAATTGACTTAAACATCATTTAAGAAAAAATATACATGTATTAATGCTGATTCAATCTTTTTTATTTATAATAGTATTGTGGTATTAACTAAAATCATTCAAATCTTGGTTTCAGTAATGCTTTATGAGTTTTATTCTTTCATTATTCCTCAGTATCAAAAGATATGAAAAGTCAGTCTTAACTTTTTGATTTTTTTAAAAGTTTCAATAATTTGTTCAAAGTGAGATAACTAAGCTTTTGCTAAATCTGTGATTATAGAGGTATAGTCATTGACAAAAGATCTTTAATAACTTTCAAACTTAAAATTGAATTGAATTATGGTCAATTTTTGCCAGTGACCACTAATAATAGTCAATAGTAAATTTATGAACTACCTACTTTTATCCTTTACTTAGATGTAATAAATATAGTTTACTAACCATATGACTCTCTTACTCCTATTACAAGCTGAGAATCAAATGATTCACCATTTCTTTCAGCTTGTACAAGTTTCATTGCAGAGTCCTGTAATCTCTCCTTGATATCCACAAAGATACTTTGATTCCATGAATCCAACATTAGTTTCCGTACTAAACTATCTTCAATGTTGTTATTGTTATTCTTTTTCTGTGAACTGGATGTGTTAGAACTAGTGACTTTACTTATACTATTAATAGAATTTTCTAACTGTCTAAAGGGTGTAGGCAGATAATTGCATTGGGTAAAAAATTTTCCCCACTCCGCAATATAGGCTTTCAAGAGTGCTTGATCTTCCCGTTGAGCTAAAACGCGAACTTGGGCTTGTTTTATGTACATTGTAATATCTTGTTGAAGCGAGTCTCTTAATTTGTACGGTCCTCTCTCATCCCACAAACATACTGAATGTACTGCACCAAAAAGATCTTGCCATTCGGTTTGTGTAACAGTCTCTTGCTTTAATAGCTTTAAAACTATAGGACGCATTGATGGCCATTTGTCCTCAAAAGTGATCTGTCCTTTTTCCTGAAAATCATGTGAACGGTAAATTANAATATCTTGTTGAAGCGAGTCTCTTAATTTGTACGGTCCTCTCTCATCCCACAAACATACTGAATGTACTGCACCAAAAAGATCTTGCCATTCGGTTTGTGTAACAGTCTCTTGCTTTAATAGCTTTAAAACTATAGGACGCATTGATGGCCATTTGTCCTCAAAAGTGATCTGTCCTTTTTCCTGAAAATCATGTGAACGGTAAATTATTTGTTTGTAATATACAGTATTTAATTTTAAACTAATTGTGGGCTTACCTTAAGCATGATTTCAATTTTAAACTTTCGGTTTTTGTACGTTTTCTCCAACCATAGCAATCTAACAATTTTACCTTTCAAAATGTTGACAGCTAACTTTTTTGTTGGACTTTTCTAATTAAAGATCGAAAGGGAACATATGTCGTAGAGACCAATTATAAATAAAAATTCGTACTTGCCAAATTTATCCAGTGACATAGCACTAAATACAATCCTTGGGCCCACGGTCCGTTCCCAACATCTGTAGACTATCTAGTCCCAGATCGCTCCCTAAGCGCGGGGACCTCGTAAGAGGTTCAGACCCCGGCCCAGAAAAAAAGATTAGGAAATATTTTATTTACTCTTTCAAGTGAAGCATTTCATATAGTGCTATCATGTAAACCTTTACTTAGGGTTTGCGAGTAGCTAATGGCCTGCGAGAAATTGCTCTAGCCCTAGCAAGAGCAATACCTCGCAGGGCTTAACGATAGGCAGCAGGTTGGCTCTACCCCTAGCATTACTAATGCCCATAGGCGACGGTAATCACTTACCATCAGGTGGGCCATGTGCTCGTCTGCTTACGAAGGTAACAAAAAAAAAAAAGAATCGCCACTGAATCAGAATCGCGACCCATTTTTTAATTAATACCCCATAAGTGTACTTACCGGTTTTTTTTGCTACCTATTCTATTAACCTCGAGATATTATACCAGATTTACAGAATGAGTAGGTGAGCTCACAGGGTTCTAGCCTGATGTCGTTGCTAACACTAGCCCTAGCAAGAGCAGTGCTTCGTATAATCTACCACCGGATCGGAAACGCGACGTGCTTTTAGGTACCTCAAGCACCGGTCATCGTTCTTGTCGAACCCGTCGCTTGTGACGAAGGGCTCGGCGAGTAAATTAACCAACAGACACAGCCCACTGAGTTTCTCGCCGGATCTTCTCAGTGAGTCGCGTTTCCGATCCGGTGGTAGATTACCGTAGATTCTGCAAAACACGGCTCTGCTAGGGTTCGTGTTAGCAACGTCGTCAGGTTTGAGCCCCGTGACCTCACCTACTAGTTAACACTACGCTGAAATAACCTCTCAAGGCTATCAGCTTAGGTAGAAAAAAAAAGGAATGTGCACAGTGTGGGAAAATGAAACAAAGCCGCTGGACGTAACTTCTCGGAATCCTCCAAAAAGTCCACTGAAAAAATCTCAGTAAATGACCACCATTTTCCTGAGATTATATTATTATTTCATCCCATATATTATGATCTCATCACATTTCATGGTACGATACCTTTGCCTTTCCATTTGAAAAAATAAAACTACTACTACTATCTATATTCTGGGACTTTTTGGCGGGAACGCGAGGAGTGAAGTTGTGTGATTTGTTTTATTTTGTGTTTCTTCAGATTTAAATGTGTAATAACGGTGGTTTATTAACTGTTTAATATCTGTGACAGTGCACAAATGTGGGAAAATGAAACAAAGCCGCTGGACGTAACTTCTCGGGATCCTCCAAAAAGTCCACTGAAAATATCTCAGTAAATGACCACCATTTTACTGAGATTATATTTCATCCCATATCATCTCATCTCATTTCATTTAATTTCATCCCATATCATCTCATCTCATTTCATTTAATTTCATCCCAGTTGATTGATGTCTCAAATTAATCATCTTCATTTCATTTCACTTCATATTATCATTTTGCATAAAAGTATCCCATATAATATCATTTCATCTCATTTCAATTCATATCATGTCATGTTTCATATTATTAATCAACTTCATTTCATTTCATAGTATCATAATTCATAAAATAAAAATATATATAAATGATTAGGCTGTATGGTACGACACCTTTGCCTTTCCATTTGGATAAATAAAACTACTACTATTTTTTTTTAAGAGATTTTATGACCTGGTAACTAAGACCTTTAAGTCATGTCTTATTTTACTTTATATTCTTAATTTTATGAAAAATGATAATATGGAGTGAAATGAAATGAAGATGATTAATTTGAAACATTAATCAACTGGGATGAAATTTAATGAAATGAGATGATATGGGATGAAATATAATCGCAGTAAAATGGTGGTCATTTACTGAGATTTTTTCAGTGGACTTTTTGGAGGAACCCGAGAAGTTACGTCCAGCAGCTTTGTTTCATTTTCCCACATTTGTGCACTTTCACAGATATTAAACAGTTAATAAACCACCGTTATTACACATTTAAACCTGAAGAAACACTAAATAGACAAAATAAAACAAATCACACAACTTCACTCCTCGCGTTCCCGCCAAAAAGTCCAAACTACTACTACTTTAATCAGTACCATAGATTATGCACATAATATTTAGATCATAGATTTAATTAAATTAGACACATAAAATTAATATATTTTTCAGTACCATACCCTTCCCATAAAAAAGGAGGGGATTAGTTATCGTCGGAAAAATGAATAATTTCGGAGAAATTATTGAACCATCAAGCCGAACTACTTGGGAAGATTGGGATGAAAATAACAGTTCTACAGATACGCAAACCAAGTAAGCCTATGTGATGCATATTCCACTAAAGTTGTATTGTCATGATTTACATTTATTGTCATCAAGTAAATGTAACCAATTTATGTTAGAGCATTAAAATCCCAGTTTAATTTTTGTCATAGCGCCGCTATTCTTAGGAATATCCCTGCAACCTTCCACGAGTATTGGGATCCTTGTGAGTACTGGGAATCGAGAATATAGAGCGAAGAGTTATTTCACGCCTAGATAAAGACTTGCTTTACAATGCACAATTTCAGCCTTCGGCATAGAGTACAGCTCCTACCTCTGGGTTGGGACTCCCAAACATCAGCTACTTCTATTTTAATCCATAGAGAAAAGGGTCTCTCAGATTGTTGACATTCCAATTTTCAAATCTGTTCAGAATCTTTTCATTTTGTGTTTTGTACCATCTTTGTTTTTCTGAGTTCCCATAATCTGGTTTTTACCATTGCACAGCCTGAAATAGAGTTCATCTATACTACCTAGAACCACTGCATTTATCCACATCCTGAGATCTTTGCTTTTACTAACCATAAGGCTTTGTAATTTATTTCCCTCCTTTGGTGTTTCCTGAGGCACTGCTGACAACTATGAACATTGGTAACCACTCACCGCTTTGTAAACAAGGGCAAAAAACAAAAAATCTGGCCATGACTTTTTTGGAGTTATGTTACCATTTGTGGTATTGCCTAGATGCTGAACCAGGGTTTAACCAACATGATGATGGCTAACGAATGTAAAAAAGAATCCAATTTTAAACACTTCAAGTCACAGTGCCCAAATTCAAAAACCCTTCATTTCTACCTCTAAGGCATTTTTTAAATTCTTTTTTATTGCTTAGATGGGTGGACGATCTCATGGCCCATCTGTTGTTAAATGGTTACCGGAGCCCATAAACATCTACAACTGGAAGTCCTGGCAGGAGCAGCACTCCAGGTTTGGCTGGACTTTTGCATTGTAAAGCAAAAGTCTTTATCCAGGGTTGAAGTAACCCTTTTGTAAAGCAAAAGACTTTATCCAGGCTTGAAGTAAGCCTTTGCTCTGTTGAGGACTTCCAGCTTTTTGAACACCAACTTGGCTTTGTCCTCCAATTGAATACTCTTGGCTCTCCTTGGCTTTCTTGTCAAAGAGAAAATTCAATGCATAAAACTAAATCTTATTTGCCAGTGAATATAGTCGAATTTTGATTCTCAATTTATTCATTATTTATGTTTCAGTTTACAATTTCAAAAACACATTGAAATTCCAAATGATATTGAAATATTTATTTTACTGGAAGGAAAGTATTTAGCCCATTCAATAAAACAGAATGTATGCAATCTGGAACTCATAAACTCAGTACCTGAAATCAGCCTAAAGATTTATAAAATGCACTCCCTCGAAAGTTATGTATGCATTATTTACGATTATGACATAATTTGTAGTAGTGAAATAATTCATTTACTAGAAAAATACATAACAAACAGCAAAGAAGTTATTTCGATGATTACCAAACCTTTAGTTGAATATGCTACCTCAGAAGTCTGTCATGAAGAATGTGTAATTAGAAGATTATCCACTAAAAATTGTAAGAATTCATCATTAAGTAAATATCCATGCTTGGAACAACCAAATATAATATCTGGAATTTCTGCAGGAGGTAATCCTATTTTTTTTATGTAAAACATTTTATGATTATTAGGGAAACTATAAAGTAAAAATTTGGTTGATATTTTCAATTCTTTCAGTGGTATGCTTAAGAGAACACCTGGACTTGTCAGCTTTGGCACTAGTGTTTTATACTGAATACCCTGAAGAACATGAACAAAACGAAATACACAAGATACTGGAAAATTTCCATTTCAAATTTAATCCAAAACCAAATGGCATATTGAATTCAAATTTATACATTTGAAATTTTAAAAAAGGTCGCTGAAAAATTATACTATTTTTCTTTAAATTAAAAATGAACGTCAATTTGTGAAAACAATATTTATTTCAAATTATTATAAAGTAACATAATATGTAATATGATTTAATTATACATGTCATACTAAAGAATTATACATATATTTGAAACAGTAACAGAAATTTCTATATTTCATAAAATAAACACAGCCCCTTCAAACTTATTACTTACACAAGCTTGGATTTTGTATAATAACAGGACATAAATTTGTCGTTTTTTTAAATAGCTGGTGAATGAACATGTTTCTTAAATAATTACAAAGGTGCTTGTATTTTTTATTCTTTTCTTAAAGACAATTCCTTTTTATAATTTCATTACAGAATACACTTTTATAATACTATACTATTTTTATTCTTTTTTTTCTTTTTTGCTGTACATACATCCATCCATGGGCTTCAATTGCTCTGTTAGGCAATATAACTATGACCCAGGCTGTGTTTCATTTACCATAATTGTCATACATTAATTTAATACACTGGATTGGTAATATAAAATTGAATCGAAAAACTTTTTTTTATCACAATAGTATATCAATAAATATATTTTATACATTCTAAATATCTACATAACATTATTGTTTTACAGTTAAAATTATTTATGATAATGTAGATCCTAAAGACAAACTTTTTAAAGTCAACCTACAATCAACATACAGATTTTTTAAACTATATTGCTGTTAACTTTGATGTTATGAATTCCTAATATTATTATGTATGTGCATAATACCAATTAGTACTGAGCAATAAAACTACGCAATTTATTATACAATTCAATATCAGTGTTTCCACAATTACTAAGAAAACGATTAAATTATTGAATAAACCAATAAAACCAAAAAATATTTATATTATAAAAAATAACCCATGAAATTATAGAAGATCACAAGTATTCAAAAACAGAAAATATAATGATAATAGCAGGAGATATTGACGTCAATATTATACAATAACAAAAAAACAGAACATTATATATTCTTTTATAAAATTAAAACATTAAATATTTCACAGATCCTTTCTCTTATTTCTAGACTAAATTACTGCTTGTTCTAATTCGAAAGTGGGCAAGATAAGAACTGATCCAACATTTAATTCTATTATAATCAAAGACTAGAATTTAACACTTTTTTAATGTTTTGAAGAACCGTTTATTATTATTATTATTTTTATGAATGACGTATTACTGGTCGCCCGTAGGCCTTTCCAGATTCAGCAGGACAGGTGGGCGAGCAAAGGCTCAGTCAGGAGGGATTATTTTAAATTAGCAGTATACTCACTATTATTTATAAAGATAAAAAATGCACACTACAGTATATATGCATTACCTATTTAAGACTAATTATGTAAAATTTGAAGAGAACAGATTTCGACGAACTGCTTTACCGAAATCAAGATAAAATATTTGTGAAGAAGTGGAACTACATATCTTCATGTAATAAAGGAGTGAAAATAATGGAGTGTGCTAAGGTACGCTTTACGATTAAAGCTGCGTATCGATTAAGCGCGCCAAGAGATCGAACATTGGTGCGCGCTCCAGCCCCGCGAAATGGATACCATTTTGGAACGCGCGCCAATGTGTTCGTTGGAGCGCCCGAACGCGGAGCGGTCCGTTCCGTCGGCTGTCGGTTTTTTACCACGCATCAGTCGCGGCGCGCGCGCCTATTGCGACGAACACGTATTTTTTTGTGTTTGTGCGCTCCCATTATGGATAACCAAAGTAGCCGTAAGTTAATACAACTGTGTGGTACAAAAGAACTGCTGTGGAATAGCAAAAGTTCTTCATATCACAACAAATCGCTGAGAGAAGACGCTTGTAGAGAAGTCAGTAGTGAAATGGGAGTCCCTGTGCCGGAGTTAAAGAAAAAAATGACTGTGCTCCTATCATCATACAGAAGAGAAAAATGGAGAATATCTAAAAGTCAAATCACTGGCTCTGGTCACTCCATACTGCATTCTTTTTCGGTACAGCTCTTTCATCCATCAACGCATTTTTCGTTTCTCCTTTATCTTCTTTATAATACTGTGAATAATTACAAAAGCTGCTGCTGCTCCTACACGACTGGCTTCATGATGAAGGGTCAAACACTGGAACGGTTGCCACGCGCGCCAGGCGCGCTTAGTTGATATACCTCAAAAGTTTGGCACGCGTTCCGCGGAACGCACTCTCAGCGCGGTTATTCATGGCACGCGCGCCAGGAGCGCGTAGTCGATACGCGGCTTTAACTTGGCCGCGGTGTATCGCGTTCCGACCCGGCAGGCTTGGTCTGACCTAACGGAATCTCGGAACACCAAGGACATCGCCCGATCAGCATGGTAGAGCCGTCGACTATGGCCCCGACGATCCGTCGGTCGGGCATCTTCGGGATGGCGCCGCGAGTCTGGTTATAGTGTTGATTGCAGGAACCCCTCTACTCCGACCGGGTTCTGACCCCGGACGGAGATCTGACGTCGGGTTTAAGAGTGCAGGGGAGTCGTTTAGTGCGGTAGGGCTCTAAAACTCCTTAGGTAGGCCCGCGGTCTGCTCCCAACATCTGCAGACCGTCAAGCCCCACATACCCCGCACGCTACCTAGGCGCGGCTCGGCTAGGCTCGAAGGAGGTTCGTCTCTTGGCCCGGAAAAAAAGCGCTTTACGATATTCTGGTTTGAAGTTTCTAGATTACTTATTTTAAAATAAGTCATGAAAGATTGTAATATACATTTCTGGAGTCGTAACCATAGGCCTTGTGAACTGTGTTAAATAACATTTTCTAATTAATATAACCTAACTTATACTTACAAAAAGCTCTATAGTCGTTTTTGAGAATGCAATTCTTTCCATGGGAAGCTGCTCAAGGTTGAGCGATATTCAACATTACTACTGAAGCCCATAGATATACCTGGTTGGGAATGGGGGAAACTCTTTCTCGAACGACATCCCGATATTAAGCGGAAAGTAGCCCATGCGATAAGTCGTAAGCGCTCTCAAGTTACATAGGACATGGTTCAGAATTATTTTGATTATTTCCATGAAGAACTCTAGGATGTGCCACCATCTAACATCTTGAACTTTGATGAAACTGGATTCCATGACAACCCCGAAAAACAGACCCTTCTTTTGAGAAGATCTTGCAAGAATCCAAATTATACTGAATTCAACTAAGCCTGCTATACGATGTTTTGCTGTAATGCCACTGGAGAATTTGTGCCTTTATACATTATCTTTAAAGCTAAACAAAAGTGGACCAGTTGGATCCAGGGAAATCCTGCTGGAACATGTATGGCAGTTACTAAATCAGGCTGGATAGATGCTGCAACATTTGATGACTAGTTCGAAAACAACTACTGCCAGTTCTTCAACAAAAGGAAGGAGAGAAAGTACTCCTTGGTGACAATTTGAGCTCCCACATAACTCCCAAGAAATTACGACTGTGTCATGAAAATAATATCGAATTTGTTTGCCTCATACCCAACTACACTCATCTTCTGCAACCTCTCGACGTGTCATACTTCAGCTCTCTAAAATCCAACGGGCGGAAGGTATTGGCAAATTGAAGAAAAACGAGACGTGGTAAAGTTGCCAATGTTTTACCAAAAGAGGTTTTCTCTTAGTTGCTTACCGAAACTTTAAAAGCAGGAAACGACACCGTTGCAAATAATGCTATTGCTGGTTTTAAAGAATACGGTATACATCAATTTAACCAGCCGTGGTTATGGAGAGAGGGACTATTTCAAACCTATTGAAGAAGTCCGCCAAGCAGTTGGAGAAAGTTTTAAACAATATATCAATGAAATTAGGGAAGCTGATTTGCAACCCAAACTAAATTAAAAAATCAGTTGCCTGTTGTTGCTGGCAAGTTTTTCTATGGAGGCTGTGGAGAAATATTATCAATGGAAATGATTGGAAAACCCAAGGCCAATAAGCGAACATCGAATTATGGTGCGGATAGTATTCCTGGGCCTGTCAAGAAGAGAGGGCGACCGGTTGAGAGCACAAAATAAAGCTGTTAAGAAAGTAGTTACATCTATCGTGGATCACCCAACATCACCTTCTTCCACTGTACTTCGCCCTTCTTCCCCAATTCCTACAGCTGGTCCTTCAGGGATGTGTATGGCGACGTCAAAAGATGTCAATCATGACGACACTATATTCGAATTTCCTGATCTATCCTCCGATAGTGTTTTGATGGATCCCATACCAATATCACCATCGTTATGGAATGCTGGCGTCATTCAATATCAACAGATAAATTCTTCATCACCAATTGAAGTCGTTGAAATATATAGTTGCAATATAGAAAATATTGAAGGAAATTATGAAAACCTTAACGGAATCTTAGAAAGGGTGGACTTAAATGGGAAAAAATATAGAAATATAGGATCTGCGTCTACTGATAAGGACGCTAGTAAAGTTAATTTGGGAAAAGGAAACAGAAAACAGGATTATTATGTCGTAAAATATGAAGACATTTTATTTCCGAAGCGTATCATTTGCAAGAAAGGAAATACTGCAAAAATATCCGTCATGAAAAGTCACAAGATGGCTGGAAGTGGCCTCTAAAGCGGGACCTCATCACTTGCCACCTGAAGAACATAGTCAGCTTCCTAGATGACCAGAAAATTACCAAACTAAAGGACTATTACTTGGTAGATGATCCGCTACTTTTCATGGAATGGAGCGACTAAACTCATATATTTTTTATTTACCTGGCAACTCAAAAATAAAGATGATTGAGCGATTTGATTAACGTTATTGGTACCATTGGGATTAGATTACTAACATGTGTTTATTGTGAAAATGTGAAGCATATGTTAGATTTAGACTTCATTCGTCGAAAAACTTTACAATTTCTCCTGTAGATTTAGCTATAGCCAAACCTATCTATAAACACTATCCAAGCAACTTTAGCCCTTAACATTTTGACCAATATTTCTTTATTTTTGTTCTCTTATAAAATTAAGTGTATTTATCTACAAAGCAGCTTTGGATGCCAACAAAAACAAATAAAACATCAAAATCCCTAATTTCGATTTTATAAGCAAAAAAAATCAATTATGGGTCAAAGTTACCCAGTAGCCATTTCATTTCTTGAAATGGCTACTGGGTAACTTTGACCTGATAAAGGCACACTTTTTATTATGTTATGTGTGCTTTCTACTCTATTGTATAAAATACTACTTAAATACCCCTGTCAACAGTTATTCGTTTTGATAAAATGTGGTGGTATTTCTCCCAATACTCAATATGTTAAATTACTTTGTAATTTTTGTAAACTATTCATAATTTTAAATTTCTTTTTAAGCAGTTGTCTGTCTTAAATGCAAAGCCCAGCCAATTCCTTCGTATAATACATACAAAAAATACATAATTATAAATGCCTTTTACGGCCTTTTTTCAAGTATTTTTATAAACATTTACATTATGTTTCTTGTTTGATTTGATCATTACCCTAAAGCCACCGTACATGTTGGCCTCGCTTTGGCGAACACAAACGTCGGAAAATTGATCAAGACTACTGAAATTTGTTATTTTGAAGAAGAAAAAAAACGTTCTTCTTATGTATAATAGTTCTTTTCGAGATTGCTTGGGAGACACCACTATAAGCGATAAGGCCTATTGTAATAACTTTTAACTGTTAAAAAAATGATTTATTGCCTATTTCTTACTTTCGATGCTTAAAAAAAAGGTATCGACTTATCTTCAGTAAAAGCGCTTTATTCGCGGGGTAAGTGTTCCGAAAATATGCCGCGATTACAGAAATGGTGAATATGGAAAAGCGCATTTACAAGGGATATTTGATTGGATATCGACATGGTCCCGACGGCGGAGACGAGAATGGCGGGCGATCGAACATTATGGCATAAGAAAGAGGAGGCCTATGCTCAGCAGTGGGTATCATAGGGCTGATAGTTGACGAGCATAGAGCTATCCAAAATCTCAAGAGAAATCTTTTACAATTTGGGGAAGCCTTGTGAATTATAGGCACTAAGCAACCTTTCAAACGATCCAAAGTGGTGGCAAAGTTAAACGTATATATGTTACGGTAAAAGTAGATATTGCGGAAAATTTACACATTTTCCGGTAAATGTGCACATTTGCCTCCTCGTTTGGGTAATGTGCATTCAACTAACATTTACCATTTCAAAGTAGGGAAATGTACATTGAATTCACAATGACCATTTCGTTTTGGTAAATGTGAGCATGGCATACAAAATACGAAATCGCAAGTGCTAGTAATGTTCGCTCCACTACAACCTAACTTAACCTAACCTACGATTATATTATATATAATATGCAAAGAAAAGTATGTTTTGTTTGTTATTTACATTTTTAATTAAAATATTTTTCGTTATTAAAGCCTTTTGTATTATGTTTATTTAAATAAATATTTTTTTACTGCAAAAACATTAATTTATTTGTATTCCAACTTTTCTTAAATCATGAAGGTAAGAGTATACATTTACCAAAACGTGAAGGCAAGAGTACACATTTGCCGGGAAACGTACATAATATACATTATATTCAGATCACATATACCTAACTTTTTGGCAAATGTGCACATTTACCGGAAAAAGTGTACATTTGCCGTAACATATATATAGGGGAAGACGACCAACCTTGGTGAGCTCTGGCCAACATGTATTGTTGATATAAAATTATGTACAAACGAATGCTTACATTTAGTAATATTTTTAAACTTACATACTAACATGACACTGTTTCTTGTGGCATTATTCATGATATTTAAAATACGAAAATTTAATTAACATCATAATTTACATGATAGTTGCCTTGTAAAGCTTTTAATGACTAATATCCTATGCTTTTGTTTTATTAAAAAAATAAAGATTGTCTTGGACAATTAAGTTTATATAATGTATAACATAAAACTCTCATCTCTAAATAACTTTGGAGGTACATAGAACAGCCTTTCGTTTTATATGTACAAATATACATGTATATATATATATATATACTATATATATATTCACCTCTGGGTCTGTTATTGGATTCAGCTATTAAATATCATTTAGACCGCCATTTGTCTGTCCAGCCCTGACATTGTCTAAAATTCTGTTCACAAATTCTGAAGTCTTACCGGCAATTTTCACTTCTGAAATACAAAAATAATGGCACATTGGCATAATTTTGCTCACTAGAAAATTGAAGCTTGATGAGAGTTCTGATTTTTTGTTTTTCTTCTCCCAGAAAACAATAATTTGTTCATAGTATAATAAGACATCATTCATTTTAATAGTCTACACAATGTAGAAAACATTCCATAACAATTCAATAACACTTACCAGTGGCTGTGTTTATTATTCCTTTAACATGTGTATTCCAGTCAACATCACTCTGCATATTAACTCTGCTGTGTATTACATGTTTCATCTGCTGTATTCCATTCAGAAGTCGCTCTGTAAATATTATTTTATTAAACGAAGTGAGTCAGATAAATATTACGTTCCCAGTGGTTGTTTAATCTGGACATAAGTCATTATTATGATAAAATATCTAGAACATGGATGATGTAATAACGTACAATATTTAGTGATAATTTAATTCATTGATTTTAGATATTCTAGACAGTATGAACTCAAAGAAAAATAAGACTATAATAATGTATTCAGTTATGTGTTTTTGTACATGCATTCATAAATGAATATTTTTATACCATCTGCATAGGTATATAGTATAAAATTTCAAATAGACTATTATGCAAAATTATTTGTGTATGTTTGAACAAATGTAACTCAAAACCTGTCACATTTTGAGGAAGACTTTCAATTTAAATTATGTCCAATGATTTCAAGAGGCTTTATTTAATTTAAACTGAATTAAATTTTGAAATTGTTAAAATTAGAAAATAATGTATTTTCTAGAATGATTTGAACTGCGTATCGCTAAATCGAAGCACGCCAGGCTCTTGTTCTTTAGAGCCAGAATGCCTCAAAAGCTACATCACTAAGTTGCTGCTGGTGCGTAGATTTACAAGGAAAAATAGTATTGACTCTTGATGTTGTGTTTAGGTATGAATCACATTTAATGAAACAGATACTTAAATCCAAAAGCGTTTTAAAACAACATCGTATTTACATTTTGCGGGCTAGGACACATGAACGAGATCATTAAAAGAAAACATAGCCAATTGCGAACTTTATTAATGAAGACAATCTAAATTAGGGAAAGTCAGAAATCTATTTCCGCCAGTATTTCTACATAATAATAAAAACTGTATAAAAAATTTGATTTCAATCAACATCTAATGGGATTTTTTTTTAATTTGAAAATAAATACTTACTGTGCTCATTTTCCAACCCGTGTAGTTTAATTTTATTTGCTTCATGCTGGGCTTTTTTCTTTAATCTGCAGGCTCTAGAAGCCAGCTTGTTCTTCTCTTTTCGTGTCTTTGGTCTAACATTGAAAGGCAACTCACTGACAGGTATCATATCGTTTATGACTTTGCCCAAATTATCTAGCTCTTTTCCGATTACATACAGCTTTCGAGGATTAGGAGTTAGGTCATTACCATCGCCTTTCCTTGCTTTACCACTACAAAATTACACATCTAACATGTATATATTTTATCCAAGTTGTTACTTTTACTATAAACATTGATGCCAACAAGTATTGATTGATGTCTATGGATTCAGATAACCATTGAATACTAGTTGAATCGTGAACTAATTCGTTCACGATCTGAGCAATAATTAATAATTATAATCATCAGTGGTTTCAATGAGAAAATAGTTAATTGAGAATTAGCCAAACAAATTTTACATTGAAGTGCTTTAAAACAGCTTAGTTAATATAGCTCATAATTCATATAATTTATTTATTATTTTTAAATTCTATGACTGGAATTTCAGATTTAAATCACTTCTTTTTTATCAGGTACCTGTGTTTGATTCCTCTTACACTGCAGCTAGGACTGAATACAGGATCAGTTACAGAGTTCAATATATGTGGATCCTCTGACTTTTTATTCAAAACCAGTCTTTGACCTTTAGGACCTTTTGCTTGAACATTGTATTGCCAAAAATACTTTTCTTTCTTAGCATTATGTCGTGCTTGTTTAGTTTCAGACTCATCATTGGATTCTAGAAATTCAAAGGATTTTATTTTCTCACATTGTTCATGTACATTGCAAATTGGTAGACAAAACAGTTTTGACTGCAAGTTACAAATCATGTAAATTATTCTGCTATTTGACAAAAGAGTTTAGAGAATTGTTTATTGCCTATCTAGTTGAAAAATATCACAGCACAGTCTTGATCAAAACATGAATGGTAAACATGAGAGATGCAATTTTGATCTATTTTACAGAATAACTGCTGCCTAATCCTTCAAACTGACACATACTGCTTCACAGCAGAAAAGAGGTGATGACATATCATCACCAGTAAGTATTATGTGCAAAAATTATGTTGAATTGGGTAGAAATTTTTGGTCTGTCTCTAGAAAATATCTGACCTATATTAAAAAAACATATATATTCAGAACCAAACAACAAAATGAGTTGGTTTGAGTTATTATTGTGGATAAATGTATTGTTCAATCCTACCATCTGAGGAGAGATCTTCGTATCTATCACTATCCTCATCAGATTCAATGTCTCTATCATCTTCATCTTGTGAATACTCTCCTGCCCCAGGACTTAATAGACCACCAGACAATGATGAAGCAGACCCTGCCTCAGCCAATGAGCTGGTAGATAGTAGATGTTTACGTGGCTCCCTTCTCTGCCATATCTATAAAACAGAATTATCCAGATAGCAAATGTTTTAAATGTATGATATTACAGTGACAGATCGTTGACCAACCCACATTGCTAAAGAGCAGCAAGGCAGTACACATACAAACAGTTCTCTTTGTACAACTGTGACATGCAGTCAATCAAATTTAAAATACTCTTTTACATAGCATTTTGAAAATTTTGATTATTAGTTAGGATAATGTTGAATGTAGGTAAAATAATACCTGTTCCATAGTCAAATGTGTTGGTGCAGATGAAGAAAGCTGTGTCTGTTGTGGCTTAATATTTGTAGGGTATGGAGGCAGTACTGTAGATGCTGGTACCGACTGCCCTAAAACTATTTCACCACTGTAGCCATCCATACGAAGTAACATCTCTGGTAACTGGTTCATAGGTTGTGCAAAACTTGATGATGCACTGCTGTGCTGACTTGCTGGTGAAAAAGCCTGTTGAACTTGACCATAAGGACTGCAGGGACTATCAGTTGGCATGGCATTGTTAGTCTGCATGCCAGGTCCACGCCGCGATCCGCTCATGACACCTCCAATTTGTACACAGTAACCACTCTCCTCCGGAAGCAGTAAGTCATCAATATTCAAGTCATCTAATAATGTGTCTGGATTTGCATTAAGTTCAGCCAAAGTTGGTCCTAATATTAAATCGGCTTTATCAACTTGAAAAATATCATCATCATCCATTTTAAATGTGTCGATCTTGGAAGAATTATCTGCTTCAAATTTACCATACTGCATGGAAGGAACACTGTGAAATGAACCAGCCAAGCTGTCCTGAAGGCATAAGTCTATTTCAGAGCTGAAGTCACCGAGATCGTTGCGGCGTTGCGGTATAGGCACAGAAGCAGACATGGGTCCCAGTTCATACGGTAGTTCCTGTTTTATCTCTACGCCTGGCTCAAAGAGAAAATCATGTGTGTAAATAGAATCCGACATTGCACGTGTTTGCGTCGATTGACCTTGACGTATAATAGTCTTGTTGATAGAGACTGGCGCACGCGCCTTGCGCCTCTATCGATTATTTCACAGAGAACCCACGTGTCTGTATTTTTGTTATGTTTTTTTTAATATTTCGATCACGAAAAGATAGACCTTCCCATTATTATCAACTGTAATAATATATCAAATATTTGTGTTAACACGACTCGATTACATAATTTGTTGAAAATTCAAATTAAAAAAACTAAGATTCTGCAATAATTCAATGACTTTCGAAATTACTCACAAAGCTAACTTTTGATATCAAGAATATCACGTCTCAGTTTAGTTTCCTTTTACTGTAAAAACACCACACTATATTATTATGCACTTGCTTTTGATCAAAACAAAATTATATTATTATCACACAATAACAAAACACTTGCCCAAGATAGTCGAAGTAAACAAAGATTTTATTATTATTAATCAGCGAACTCAAAGGTCATCGAAAGGAGACAGCCATATTTGTACCCTGTAATGAAAAAGAGAGAAAAGACTACCCTGTCAAAATTGGCGGAACAGGAAGATGGTGATGTCTATGACACAATATGCAAAAACAGAACACTCAACGATGCAAAGTAGAGTGCCTTGTCTATGAAAAATATTTTGAAGTAGGAAGTCAATATTGCTAATGGTCTTATTGAATTATTATTTTTGGCAAACATAAGCTTGCCCTGTAGAAAAACCCCAACAAATAGTATCTACAAAGGGCTTATGTGGAGAAATGAAATAAAATAGCTAGATGTTTCTCGGGGTTTTTCATAAAGTTTATTAAACCATTAATAGGTAATGCCTCACCTTTTCTTTATCAGTTTTTTATTTTATTTTATGGCCTGATTACTAGTTCAGATATTTATTTCCTACCTCGGTGCTGCCTGATCTCAATTAGTTTATTTTCATTCAGTCATACAGTCTACTGGTGGTAGGACCTCTTGTGAGTCCGCGTGGGTAGGTACCACCACCCCGCTTATTTCTGCCGTGAAGCAGTAATGCGTTTCGGTTTGAAGGGTGGGGTAGCCGTTATAACTATACTTGAGACCTTAGAGCTTATTATATCTCAAGGTGGGTGGCGCATTTACGTTGTAGATGTCTATGGGCTCCAGTAACCACTTAACATCAGGTGGCCTGTGAGCTCGTCCGCCCATCTAAATAATAAAATAAAAAAAATTCAGTCATACGCTGTATAGTGTATGACAATATTAATTTTATTGGTTTTTAATTATCGATCAAAATTTTTGCCACTTACATCTGGGTTTGAAATGAGCTCCCCTCCACGGTCTTTCCCGAGCGCAGTGTGTATTACACTGTAGACAGCGGCTTAGTTCTTCTCCTGGCATTAATGTCGTCCATGAGCGGCGGTAACCACTCACCATCAGGTGGGCCGTGTGCTCGTATGCCTACACGTCAAACAAAACAATGGTCGTCGTTGACTAAAGTATAAAACGCTCGGTGCATTCGTAACAAGCGATACAATAGCGTCCCACAGGCAGGTAAAAAAAATTCTAATGAATTATGTATATAACGAGTGTTTTTATTTAACTTCCACGGTGAAGGAATAACATTGTGTAACATCAAACCCGCAAATGGATATTTTGTGTACTTATTCACCAATAAGTACAAGTAGAAAGTCTTGTGAGTCCGCAAGGTAGTTGTAGGTACCACCACCCTAGCTATTTCTGCCTTGAAGCAAGAATTGCATTTCAGTTTGCAGCCGCAGGCAGCTGTTATTCTGTGAGCTTCATCTAACACCATGTGGATCGTGATCTCGTATACCTATCTATGCAATAAAAAAACATGTTTCGAGTTTTCAACACTACGTTCCATAAAAACCTGTAACTCGTCGTGTTCCTATTTAGAAAAGGCATTCCTTTGCCTTTTGCAAATTAGAAATCAAACTTCATAACAGCCAGCTGAATGTCAAAAATCATTCAAAATATAGTACACAACACAAAATCTCAGAGTAGTAATTACAAAAGCAAGTACCTAGGTACCTACCTATTAATTACTCTGAGCACAAAATAGAGCCCATAGGTCATATACAAATAATACTAAAGCTTTAAGCATACCATAACACTAAATACGAATTCTTATTATGGGTGACGAAAATTTAGGTTCCAGTGAAAAATGTAATAGTTCCAAAAAGTTTAAAGTCATTATCATTGGCTGTGGAATAGCTGGCTTATCCTCAGCCAACTATTTGCTTCAAAATGGCATGGAAGATTTCTTAATATTAGAAGCAAGAAAACGTATCGGTGGACGCATAATATCTATACCAATGAAGAGTCATAATGTTGAGCTCGGTGCTAATTGGATTCATGGTGTTTTAGGAAATCCTATCTTTGAATTAGCAATGTCCCACAATCTAGTAAATATAATAAATATACCGAAGCCCCATAAAGTTATAGCAGCTACAGAAAATGGCAAGCAAGTGCCGTTTGGTATTCTGCATGAAATACATGAGGCCTACGTATGTTTTCTTAGGCGATGCGAAGAGTATTTCTTGTGTCAATATTTACCTCCCCCAGATATACACAGCGTTGGAGAGCATATAAATTTAGAAGCAACTTTATATTTGGAGCGCTTGCCATCTTCTGAGGAAAAGAAGCTAAGAAGACTAATATTTGACTGTTTGTTAAAACGTGAAACCTGCATATCAGGTTGCCACAGTATGGATGAAGTAGATCTTCTTGAATTAGGTAGTTATACTGAACTTCAAGGAGGTAATATTATGATACCTTCAGGTTTTAGTTCTATTTTAGACCCATTAAAGAAAAACATAAATGATAAAAAAATATTGACAAACCATGCGGTGAGGAAAATTATATGGGATTCTGATGTAAACCAATCACTGAAATCACTTGATGATACGGGTGAGGAATCTGAAGATTCTGATCAAACTGTGATAGAAGACAACTCTAAAATTTCACCTGACAAATCATTAAAACCTAATATAGAAAACTCTTTACAAGATATGACTCAACAACCAAAGAAAAAGTACAATAATTATGTTGAGATTGTGTGCGAAAATGGACAATCATTTCATGCAAATCATGTAATTTGTACTATTCCACTAGGTGTTCTCAAAGAGAAAGCATCAAGTTTATTTGAACCAAAGCTGCCATCATACAAAATGGAATCAATTGAAAAATTATTATTTGGTGTTGTAGATAAAATATACTTAGAGTATGAGAGACCCTTTTTAAACCCAGATATAACGGAAATAATGCTTTTGTGGGAAACTCCTACTACACCTGAAGATATGTCTCAGTCTTGGTACAAAAAAATTTACTCATTTAGTAAAGTATCAGAAACTCTCTTATTAGGATGGGTTTCTGGTAAAGAAGCAGAGTATATGGAAACATTGTCTATGGAAGAGGTGGCAGAAACTTGTACAAAAATATTACGAAAATTTCTGAATGACCCTTTTGTACCGGAACCTCAAAAATGTGTTTGGTCAGTATGTATTATTATATTGTCATATTGGTGATTATAGAGATTTGATTAACTGTTTTTAAGACATACTATTTACCTAATGGAGTATAGTCATTATTGATCTTGGACATTGACAATGCTACAAGTACAAGCCTAACTACTGCTACTTATGCTAAACACTGGAAAGACAATTCTAGGATCAGATGGTATATGATAAATATGGTGTCTGGACCTGAATCTGATCTGGAGTGGCCATTATTTCTGAAAGTAAAAAGTATTATAATATTGCTCAAGCAAAATATATTTGTTTGTAACAGTAAATTTTACACAGAAGTGAAAATTATAAAAATAAAAAAAAATTAATGCATAAATAAGTGCAACATATAGTTTGTGTGTTTACCACTACATATATAAAATTATAACTCGCAAAAGCCTCAAAAAAATACTAAGTGGAAATTATTCTTTGTTCCTTATACCTCATTATTTTCATTATCATTTTGCTTTATGTAATGAATTATGTTTCTTCAGTACCAGTTGGAGAGAACAGCCCTATACGAGAGGATCATATACTGCAATTGCTGTTGGAGCCAGTCAAAGTGATGTAGAGAGTCTTGCTCAACCAATCTTTAGAAATGTACACGATAAGAAGGTATTAATATGCTAAAACGATAACAACTTAAAATACTCTGAGGTGTTATGTCTCGTGTATAATAGTAAATATGCATCTTATTTGAATTATATTCATTTTTTTTATCATTATTTCTGAAAAAATAACTATTCCTTTTAAATGCACTAAATGCCAAATCAAATAAAAAGTATAAAGCTGTAACATTAATTTACCAATACTCTAAAGTACTAATAGTTGGTCTTTAAGAAAAATAGATTAAAATTGCATTTTTGGACAGTTCAAAATAAATGTTCAATATTTTTTGATGAGATGTAAGTGCAAAATCAAATAAAACCATAACTATACGAGACAACAGTGAAAATAATATTATTTATTTGTTAGTTAATTTTAATCTTTTTGGGTTTCGGGATACACAAAGGAGCGAGTCAAAACGACTCTCTTCCAATCTCGTCCGCATATGTGTGCCCCGCGTAGGATACACTCTCAGAGACGTAGATGGGGCTGCCGAGGTCAACTCTGCACACAAACGATTAGCATTCCAAAGGCATTCACTGTTTTCATACACTGTTTTTCTATATATTTTTTAAACCAGATTGGGTAGGGTATAAACCTAAAAAACGAACCTGGTTAGTATTCAATACAAAACTGTCTTCAAGACTATCTATATCCACATATCAAGGGGTGAAAGACGACATTTCGCTTATTACACGATATTTCGCTTATTACACGACATTTATCTTTGTAACTAGAGGTGCGTTTTATTTGGTATTAGCATCAACATTTCCATGTTTTTAATTGAACTTCAATTAAGCTTACTCCATTCAATTAGGTTAAGAAGTTTTGTGTTATGATATGCTTTCCAAATTTTAAACTTGAAATGGCTCTCCTGTAAAGTTCCAAAAATGTCGCTTAAACCAAATAGCCTTTCACACCTCGAATTAACACCGTTAATAATAATTAATGGTTGCATAATAGTTGTGGCTTGGGCAACTTAATGTAATGATTAGTTCTGGATTCTGGATTGTATTTATCAATGGCAGGATTAAGCGTCTCATTATTTTTACTAGTAATCTTCAGTATACCCCATGATCGTGATACTTGCAACAACGCCACAATATTGAGAACTGATTGAAACTAGAAACCATGGTAAAAACCGGTTAAATAATAGTGTTCACTTTTAACTATTTCACAACATTCTACCCATTCATTAGGTAATCAATCATTAGGTAGGTAATGGTTAATTGTAAAAAGTAGAACCATTGTTTTTATATTTATATTTGATTTCATAACAATATACACTTCTGATCAAGAAATGGAAACACTATCTCGTCATTTATGTATTTGCCTACTTTTAAGTCCTTTTTTTATTGCCAAAAGAGCACTCCCGAATTATTTATTAAAAGTGGATAAAAATCTATATAAAATTTAATGTAATATTTAATGCCAAACAAATCAAACTTGTATTTTTAAATATCTAATTGAACATTTTCATCAATGTGTATTACTTATAACACTTATGTAAACATTGAATTATAAAGAAAAAAATATGCATATTTTCTATTGTCATATTTAATTTTGAAACATTACTTAAAAAATATTCGAGAGATTTCCTTGTATTCAATGCAGAACGTAAAAAAAAAGTATCGTGGTGAATTTCTTTTTCAGCCTGTTCTACTCTTTGCCGGAGAGCATACACACAGCAGCTATTATTCTACGGCACATGGTGCTTATTTATCAGGTCAAATAGCAGCTCGAAGACTTCTAGCACCTGATGAAGCGTCAGAAGGCACACTTGACTGTCCAGATTCAGCGGATCTCAATTCTTGGATACAAGGAATACAGCTGGAAGGGTGATAAAGTTTTACTANTTTTCAGCCTGTTCTACTCTTTGCCGGAGAGCATACACACAGCAGCTATTATTCTACGGCACATGGTGCTTATTTATCAGGTCAAATAGCAGCTCGAAGACTTCTAGCACCTGATGAAGCGTCAGAAGGCACACTTGACTGTCCAGATTCAGCGGATCTCAATTCTTGGATACAAGGAATACAGCTGGAAGGGTGATAAAGTTTTACTAAATTCAGTATACACGAAGTCTTTTTGAAGAAATTTGTTTTGTTGCGATACTGGCTTCATACAAAACATTACTTTTACTAGTAATATTTTAGTAACAAAAAAGTTGCCTTTGAATTCATCATCAAATTACTTGAGAAACGTCGTCGAATCTATAAAAGGCATATGAATAATGAGTACCTATAAATTTGGAAAAAACTGAATTAAAGGAAAACACTAAACTTTTCTAGACTGAGACACTTATCAAAATTATAAATAATTTTACAACTCGACATATAAATACGACACAATAAGCAATGTATCACTAATAGATAACAATCTAAACAAGGATATTTATTAAATAAGGGATAGGTACAATGATATCGTTATAGGGGATCTTAATGAAATTAAAATATCATATTGGTAACCAAAAAATTCCTTCAAATATTTAAGATTTACATAAAACTAGCAGACCCGAGAGACGTTGTACTGTGAATGCATACACAAAAATTCATTAAAGTCGATCCAGCCGTTAAGTTGTAGTATACATAAATAACCTAGGTACCGACTGCAGCGCCACCTTTGTGAATTTAAACCATCCAGGGCGCCGCCCAAACAAATTCATTCAAATCGGTCCAGCCGCTTAGGAGGAATATAGTGACGTATACACGTACAGTAGAATTAAATATATAAAGATTATTAAAGAAAATTAATAGTTGTGACAATTTTACGCATCATGCTGAACATAGCGGTGTAGTGCACGTTTGATAATTGGACCGTCATTTAATTTGGTCACGAATTATGTCACATGTAATGAATTTACATTCTGTGTTAGTGCGAGTTTCATAACGTTGTCGATAGCGTAAAAGTTAATCCAAATTTTGTATGCGGTTGGAACAACGCCTCTAGTGGTAAACGTTCCAACTCCATACAAATTTGAGTTAACTTTTACGCTATCGACAACGTTAAAAAACTCGCACTAAGCACACTGCAGAGCTTTATAGAGTATGTATGCTAGACATATTTAAAAATAGGAGCTGTCCTGTTCCCCGCGCGCCGCGATAGGGCAGCGCATGATTAATAATCATCACCCGAGTAATCATTCACGATAGGAACAAATTACAGCGTGACTGCTGTAGGAATCATGAGCAGTCCACCAATGAATCATAAGAGAATTGTTGCTTTTCTTCTTGCTCTCAATTTTTTCAGTTCTTTCGGTTATGAGGAAGTCGCCATTACGTTTCACGATATCGCCATTGACTTCTGCTATTGCATTTAAAAACTTCGAAAAATCGAAACAAGCACCACGTGAGATAGTTCAATTTAATAAAGCTAGCCTGGTATAGCGTGCACTATTGAAAGTTTGTGCAAGTGAACAAAATTAGAGAAAAGATACTTTGTGATTTCTTTGTTCGCCTGAAACTGTAATTTTGGGGGTGTCATATCGTCCTGATTTACAAGAAATAGTTACTAGAATCAACTGGAATATATGGTTGCAAACTATCTAGTTTACAGATTTCTATAAGAGACTACCGAATGCACTGTTGAAATGTAATCAATAACGATTTATTTATATTCCGAGTATCCGGCTCATGCGGATTAATGCCTTCGTCCAAATAAGAGGCTCAGAGCTGTTGAAATCCCGCAGATTGGTACCAATTTTTCTCATCAGATCCGTACATTACCTGTTCATGTATAACTTCTACGATGAAGGAATAAAATCGTGTGATTGAAATCAAAGTACTCAAATAAATTTGCGTAATTTCTCGTAGTAGAGTGTATGGTAAGCCCGCACGGGGAAGTGCCACAAGCGTTTTATTATACATTTTAGACTTGGACCCCATGTCTCGAGGAGGATGGCGTCATTCACTAAGTCTAGGGGTCCCGGCAAACATTTAACGACAGATGGACCGTGAGCTTTTCACTTGTTTATGAAATAGGTAATAATATTAAGAATATACAAAATTTTAATGACAGCGCAGGACTTATTGAAGTTTGTATCGCTTGATTCGATAATACAAAGCCTATGAAACTTTTCTTCGTGCAAATCAGATTTTTTCTTCATTTAATCACTTCGACTTCATTTAGTGGTATAACGACAAAAAGAATATAATACATAACTCATTATATTATTAATAAAAGCATTGCCTAGTCACACCTCTAAAATATATATTGGGTTCCTGAACTAGGTACCTACATATGCAAATTACGATTTTTAATAATACAATCGACTGAAGTGTCTGATCTAGCAACTTTTATTTAAATTCTTTAATGCGACCTTAAAGCAGATCGATTCAAACGTATGCTGAATCGAATCGTATACCTATCGGATCAATCAAGAATATGCTTCCCCATTTGTTAATTAATTTGTATAATATTAAAATTAGTACAAGTAGTAATTTTTATTTAAATAAGATTTTGTTTGTTTCTCGAGTGTGATATATTTTAAATTATCGGGTAATTTCTGTGCAATTTTAGTGAACATTATTTCAAATTGAATTGAGTTTTTTTGATCGCGATGAGATTAAAATATAATGAAATGTAGATACATATTTAGTAGTAGGTACATTTTACTAGTAATATGAAATTTATTGTTGTTATTGTGAAAAATGTTGCTGTGAAATTTCGATTGAAATGTACAGAATTTTTTTATAAATAAAATTTAATTATTTATTTCGGGGTCTTTGGAAGTTAAGGTAGGTACATTAATCTGAGTCGAGTGTAAATATGAATATGAAATGGTGGAGCCGTAAATGATTAGAGTTATTTCCTATAAAAGTAAATAGTCATAAGTCGTAGCACACATAATAGTGTGCGAGAAAAGCACACAGTACACCACGTCACATGGTACGGAACGCACTTGGTGATTCAGAGCTCTCATTTTTTGAAAATAGTATTTTAAATTATTCACCAATATAAAATAATTATTCACAAAATGAAATGTTTAACACTACAAGTCCGACTGGCGGGACTTTTGTGAATTTTCGTGAGTTCGTTGTTCCGGGCTGTTGGCGAAGATGATATAGAAATAATGTTTACACTGATTTGGTATGAGGTTTTAATATAAAAAGCGACACAATATGTAACTAACATAAAATACAAAATGAGTTGAGAATCGTACAGTTAAACTAAGACTCGCAATATTTTACTAGTCGTCGTCGTCGCGCGCGCTGAGGGCGTGTATTTTCGCGCTCAGAGAGCTCTGTCTCAGCGGGGGGGTAAGGCGACGGCGGGGGGCGGTATCGCACGTTCGGAAATTTCGTTCCGTTATAAATGTTTTTTAATTATTTAGAAACTGACTATTACCTATTTAATATTGCTTAGTAATGAACCATGCAGAAATTATCAATTGGAATATACTAACGATGTTTTATACATTTGTAAACTGCCTAGAAATCATCGAAGAATTAAGTACCTACCATTGTAAAATACTAATCATCGATATTTTTACATATATTACATACTTATTTTTTATATTATAATATTAGTGTTCAAAGCTGAAATAGAAGAATAGATATATTTTATGTTGACACAATAATTATTCTTGAGTTTTTTTTTTATGTAGTACAATTCCTAGCAGTGTTTAGTAGTGGAAACCAGAGGATTAGTTTTGCAAAGTAATAAAACAATTACACAATAGGTTTATACATTTTTTCGAAAAACTCTATCCGCGTTTACATAAATTACGATACCTTAACTTTTTATGGACTTTGCATTACACACTTCTTTGACTGCCTTAACAAATGCAGAAAAATGATTCACTATAGATCCTTGTTGTCTCAATTGCACTAGAGGCCTGTTTCGCTTGCGCGAACCAGCAACTCGAAGCGATTTCGGCCAAATTAAACAAACAAGTGTATACAAACAATAAAATTTCACCAGTTTATTCATTTTAAGTCGATAACAACTCGATTTAAGACAGCGACCAACTCGAGTTAAGACATCAGTACCTACTGCTTGAGTTCACACTTGAAATCGGCGCTGCTCGAGTTGACACCAAATCGGTCGGGTGTCGATTTATGTGTATTATGTATGGGCGTCGTCGCTTGAGTGCAAAGGGTTAATTCTCTTGTTTTCCTCGCAAATTTCACAAGCTCCTTGTTGTGTAGCTACCTAGAAAGGCCGGTATCAGGCTACATTACTTTGAAGTACCTAGTAAAAACTTCTGACAAGTTTTTGAACTTGATGATAAAATCAATTAGTCTTATCTTAACAAACCGTTTACTCGAGCTGTTTTCACATCGTCTGGTGATTGCTATTGCTAGTTAAATTATAACGTGGGTAATTTTCTTGTATCGAAAGAATTTTATAATAATTAGAAATGAAACGTAACGCTATCACAGTTAATAAGTAGCATAAAGCGTATAAACTGACAATTCGACGACATCATGGAAATATTTACTGCTCTAAATGAACCTAAAAGTATTTTATCATATCAATGCAGCAGCACTATATTACGTGAGCTCAAAATGAAGCACAAAAACATGACACGTCCCTCGAATTCATGCGAGAAGGGAGGTTTGGCGCCTTAGCTGTTTGAAATTAGAAAAAATGGCATACGATGCTTTAATATATAAACTTTTTTGAACGTATTCTCGTGAATAAATAACATCTTATCGTGTTATCAATCACCAGCTGAAAATATAAGCCAGTAGTAACCTGTCTTCTTTTATCCATTTTTCGTGGACAATACAAGAAGTAATTTATGTAATGCTTCTCAACTAATGTTTAGTTCCAAAATTTAAAAAAATTATCAAGTTGATGTATTAGATATAAAGCTAGATTGTAATAGATTTTCTAGTCAGCGTAATGTTTTTATATTGCTTTAATTAAATGATCAGAATAACTCCATTGTTTTATTATTTTTAGTCAAGCTCCGTTGAAAACACAAAATAACAGCAAAGCAAAGCCGCCGTCGCCCAAAACATGTCTTGTTGGATCTCCCGGATCCACTCTCAGTGCTTTTAGGCTCTATAATCTATAAGCACCGGTCACCGTCTTCGTCGAACTCGTAGACGCTGACGCACAGTTCGACGGCAAACTAGCCCATAGACACAACCCACTGAGTTTCTCACCGGTGTGCTTAGTGCGAGTTTTTTAACGTTCTCGATAGCCTAAAAGTTAGGTAGCTCATATTTGTATGGAATGGGTTCGTTTGCGTATGTTTTCCGCTATGAGCGCTGTTCCAACTGCATACAAAATTGGCTAACTTTTACGCTATCGAGAACGTTAAGAAACTCGCACTAAGCACATAGATCTTCTCACTTCTCAGTGGGTCGCGATTCCTATCCGGTAGTAGATTCAGCGAAGCACTGCTCTTGCTAGAGCTAGTGTTAGCAATTCTCTTAGGTTGAGCCCGTGAGTTCACCTATCAGTCCGCGCGAAGTTGGAATAGCCTCTTAGGCTACCAACGATTAGGTAGGGAAAAAAAACAAACGATCGATCATCTCGTTTCGACTATTAATAGTGAAAGATCTTCAAAATATATTCATCTTTCTTAATCTACAATGATGTTGCATATGGTCTAACTTTCTGTATCTTCATTGAAATGTTTGGATATAAGTATTAACTATTTTCAATTTCTTATTTAAAAATCCAAATATAACAGTATATCTACAATAAACAAGTTTTCAGTAGTTTATTAACATTTTATTGAGTTTATGTTAAGTTACCATTCTTACCACAAACAATAACAATCAATTTTCTGAGGGTTATCATATATGCATTTTAATTTAAAATTTATCAAGTAATGGAGAGCAACTATATTATGTAATTATGTGCAAAGCTTTAAGTGTTAGACCAATTCCAAAAATAGGCCTAAGACCATTTTGAAATTCAGTTCAAAGTTGTCCCCTAAAACTAGTATAATCATTCATTTAATCAGGAAACATTTATAAAAGTAATCTTATGGAGATTAATTTTATAAAATTTATTCACCAATAAAATACTTTAAGAACAGATTTGATTAGAACTTGAAATCTAAACTTTAAAAGATAAGTATTAATGAAAGTCAGTTAATATTGTAAAATAAAATGTAATGCAAACATGTAATAACTACATAAAGCATTTATTAAGTATCAGATTATTAACATAGTGTAATAAGTTAAAATATCTTATAAGAATGGACGGAATACTATTATTTGTTAAATTAGATTAGTACACTTAGTTTAATTATTAATTATATATGTAATTTTATGAACATAAAAATAGTGTAGCTTAATATGATAAAATCAGTAATAGTTTTATTAAGGGAAATAAGTAATAATTTAAGCCAATATTTATTTTTAGTTTAAGTTTTAACGGACAACATGTAACTCAATAGTGGAATTTTTGTTTGTTATCATTATAAGTAGCTTTTTCTCCAACTCTTGGGATACTTCTTGCCAAGCACATTTACCGATAAGAGGGACTTCCTCAAGAGGAGATCTAAATGCAACTAGGAGTGTGAGACAACACCCATCAGCACTTGGATCTGCCTCTACATTAAGCAAACCAAGTGGTCGATGTTGACTCACATCTGCTCCAAACATTTCAACCATAAATCTTCGTAAAGTGGAGTGTAGACTTTTATTAGGATTTATTTCAGAAGTTGGGAAATGTATTGATGTTTTTTCACTAAGTAGTACATGTAATCTGTTTGTACTTCTCTTTTTTATCACAACTATTAACCTGAGCAAATCTTTTGTATGAGGTGTGGAGGCAGGCAAAATTTCTTTATGCCAATTGTTAGGCTTTGTTTGTTTATAAAGCTTAGCCTTTTCAATTAGGTGTATGATATCATTAGCTCTTAATGTGATTTCTTCTAAACTAGATATCCATTTAGCTTGTAATGATTCTTTGTCAGCTCTTGCTGGTGTTTTCAATTCACCTCCAATAATTTCTCCTGTAAGTACAAACCTGTACCAGGAACCCCCAGCGGTTTCTACAACAAGTAAAGTTTTGAGGTCACACTGAAGACCAGTTTCCTCTAACACTTCTCTTACGGCAGCCTGTACAATTGTTTCTCCTTTTTCCATTCTGCCAGCAGGTAAATACCATTTCCCAGCACAGCTTTCTTTTGCTTCTTGCATCATAAGTACTTCATTGAACTCGTTTATAATAACACAAGCAACGACGTAGGTGACGTTGCCGCCAAGTACCGGTTTGAAATTAGATGGAGTAGTAGGCGTAATTCCTTGAGATTCTGCTACTGAGTTTTGATCTGCTATTGTAAAGTCACAGAAATCTTTCCCCTCTGAATCTAAACCCAAACCTTCAATCAATAGATTAAGACTGTTATTTACTTCGCGCGACATATTTACAGAGGTTTCCCTTTAATGTTCTTAATCAATGATTAAACATAGTGTATTTCTTCTTTGCTTTAAATCATAGTCGCGCGTAACCGAATAGTCATGATCAAATAAAGTTAGGACATATAAATCAAGTTTTGAAAATTATTAACAAACGTACCACTTTTAACTAGTCTCCGTATCAATAAAGATGAAATCACTGACTTGCGACTTTCTAACGTGTACAATTGTACATACCTACCTAGGTACCTACATAACAAACACATACCAAGTAGAAACTAACTGACAGCTGTGTATTATCTATGGCTTAAATAATAGGTTGGGGAAAAAGTCTTTTTGCATTTTAATCTGTATGAACTTGTAATAAAATCTCTTTGGTTATTAAACTATTTGTATCTGGCTGGTTTTGGTATCATTAAAAGTTTAAA
The DNA here is from genome assembly GCF_003987935.1 of Bombyx mandarina. The sequence continues at coordinate 287,963 of NW_021011587.1, read as the reverse complement.
TTTTAAAGAAGATAATTCGTAATTCAAATTAGAAAAATTTGTGATTTTTATTTATTTTTCGTACTGTCAAGATGAGTGAATCTAATGAAAAAATTCGATACATTTTAAAATTTTACTACAAAAAAGGTACAAATGCAACGCAAGCCGCAAAATAAATTTGCGATGTTTATGGACCTAGTGCAGTGTCTGTTTGAGTAGCACACATTTGACTTAAGCGTTTTTAATCCGGAAATTTTGATGTCAAAGATGTACGTATTACGGGTAAAATGGATGCTATTTTTGAAAAAGTGGAGCAAGATCGGCATATCAGTAGTTACGACGTAGCTGAAGAACTGGGAATTGATCAAAAACAGTTTTGGCGCATTTGAAAAAAACTGGGTACACATAAAAGCTCGATATTTGGGTACCTCACGAGCTCACTGAAAGACACCTAATAGACCGTGTACTCATTTGTGATTCTTTATTACGAGGTAATGAAACGAAACCATTTCTGAAGAAACTGATAACTGGTGATGAAAAGTTGCATCATGTACGACAAGAAAGTGCGAAAAAGGTCGTGGTCATAGGCCGGTCAGGCTTCACAGACTGTGGCGAAACCCGGGTTAACTAGCAACAAGGTGATGCTGTGTGTGTGGTGGGATTGGAAGGGCATTATTTATTATGAGCTGTTATCACCAGGTAGGATCATCGATTCTGAACTCTACAGCAAACAACTGATGAGATTAAAGCAAGAAGTTGAGAAAGCGCCCGGAATTAATCAACCGAACCTAGTTTCTGTAGTTGCAAAGACTTCGGGTGGTTTTTCTGGCAGTACGACTTTTACTTCCAGTCGATATAAGCCACCTTGTTTTTGTCTTTTCCCTATTAAGCATACTTTCCCGTTGACAATGACGTTGCATTCAGTTGTCCTGGATGAAAAGGTGCTATTCGGGACTCGGTCGTAAAGTGCGAGTACGGAGAAGAGGTTCTTGCTTATGGCCGGAACGTACCAGATGTCTTGCAGGCTGATGTCGATTTGTTTTCCGTTAACATTGATATAATTTAAAATTCTCGGTAGCACAGAGTCCAATCTTTAAATCGCAGTATGCAGGCAGTTACGAAATAATATACTAACATACTTTTATAAATTAGTATTAGTTACGTCGATGTTTTTGAATTTATTATCGAAATCACAGTTTTGTTATTTTATTTTACTTCACGAAGTGACCGATATTTTTTCACTTATTCTTATGACACCTATTGTCACTGCTTTTTATGTATATTTTTTTGTTTTTTTTTTTTTTATAAAGTTTCTATATCTACTAACTCCAATAACACGACCCACTGAGAAGATCCGGTGACAAACTCAGTGGGTTAATTTACTTGCCGAATCTTTCCTCATATTCGAGAGATTAGACGAGAACGACGACGGGTGCTTGGAATGCCAAAATGCCGACAGCTTAAGAAAAGATTTCAATAGTATCACAGTATTAAAGTTTTTAGAAATGGTTCATTGTAAGGATAATAATTTTACAGCTGGTAGGTGCAATTAGTTGTTAGAATAAATCATACAGATCATTTTATTATACTTTTTTTTGGTTATTTTACACAATTTCCACAAAACCACAGTACAGTACAGCTAGTATTAGTAACGCCATCTATCGTCCAATAGCGAAAACGAATATCGATCTGACTAGTAGGTTACCTTTGGAAATACTTTGGATATTTCCTTTTTTGTCCTACCTAAGCTGAAAGCCTTGAGAGGCTATTTCAGCGTAGCGTTAACTATTAGGTGAGGTCACGGGGCTCAAACCTGATGACGTTGCTAACACGAACCCTAGTAAGAGCCGTGCTTTGCAGAATCTACCACCGGATCTGAAACGCGACCCACTAAGAAGATCCGGCGAGAAACTCAGTGGGCTGTGTCTGAGAGTTAATTTACTCGTCGAGCTCTTTGTCGCAAGCGACGGGTTAGACGAGAACGATGACCGGTGCTTGAGGTACCTAAAAGCACCGTTAGTGGATCGGGAGGATCCGAAATGACGTGTTTGGGGTGACGTCGACTGTTTTCCATTCTGTCCGCAGGCCGCAGGATCGGGAATGGGATAGTTGTTCACTGGTGGTAGGACCTCTTGTGAGTCCGCACGAGTAGGTACCACCACCACCCCTCCTATTTCTGCCGTGAAGCAGTGTTTCGGTTTGAAGGGTGGGGTAGCCGTTGTAACTATACTGAGACCTTAGAACTTATATCTCAAGGTGGGTGGCGCATTTACATTGTAGATGTCTATGGACTCCAGTAACCACTTAACACCAGGTGGGCTGTGAGCTCGTCCAACAATCAAAGCAATAAAAAAAGTTTTAGACATGTCGTGTCGACTGTAAAAGCATTGCAAAGACGACACGATCATAGATTAGGTACTATTTCAGAGAGAGGAAGACACTTAGTAATCAATTCTATTCGAAGCGAAACAGGGAATGGATCACCTGATGTGTAGTGAGGCGAAGCGAAAAAAGTATATTGTAATATAATAATTTAATAAATATAATAGGTACCTATATAATAAGTTTATAAAAATACTAGCGACCCGCCCCCGCTTCGCTTCGGAAACTAATTTATTATTGATTTCCCCACTATTTAATGGATGTTATTATACATATAAACCTTCCTCTTCAATCACTCTATCTATTTTAAAAAAAAACCGCATCAAAATCCGTTGCGTAGTTTTAAAGATTTAAGCATACATACATAGGGATATAGGGACAAAGAAAGCGACTTTGTTTTATACTATGTAGTGATATATATGTCAGCGGTTGCCTTGGATCACAGAGCGCACCTGCGCCCTTTGTCGGCTCAGGCCGCCGGCACACTTGAAACGTTCGACGGCAGGCGGCTCGGATCACCCCCGTCATCTGACTGCCGGAGTCCCGCAAGGCTCCGTGCTCTCCCCGTTATTATTTAGTTTGTATATCAATGATATACCCCGGTCTCCGAAGACCCATCTAGCGCTCTTCGCCGATGACACGGCTATCTACTACTCGTCTAGGAAGATGTCGTTGCTGCATCGGCGACTCCAGATCGCAGTAGCCACCATGGGACAGTGGTTCCGGAAGTGGCGCATCGACATCAACCCCACGAAAAGCACAGCGGTGCTCTTCAAAAGGGGTCGCCCTCCGAATACCACTTCGAGCAACCCACTCCCTAATAGGCGCGCAAACATCTCCGCCGTTAGCCCCGTCACTCTCTTTGACCAGCCCAGACCGTGGGCCTCGCAGGTCAAATACCTAGGCGTCACCCTCGACAGAGGGATGACATTCCGTGCCCATATTAAAACGGTACGCGACCGTGCCGCCTTCATATTAGGACGTCTCTACCCTATGCTTTACAAGCGAAGCAAACTGTCCCTCCGTAATAAGGTAACTCTCTACAAAACTTGCATACGCCCCGTCATGACGTATGCAAGCGTAGTGTTCGCTCACGCGGCCCGCACCAACTTGAAGCCCCTTCAGGTTATTCAATCCCGATTCTGCAGGATAGCCGTCGGAGCACCATGGTTCCTGAGGAACGTGGATCTCGACCTGGAGCTTGACTCTGTCAGTAAGTATCTACAGTCGGCATCATTGCGCCACTTTGAGAAGACTGCACGACATGAGAACTCTCGTGACGTGGCCGCTGGGAATTATATACCCGATCCTGTAGACCGAATGGTAAATAGTCGACGTCGCCCAAAGCACGTCATTACGGATCCTCCCAATCCATTAACGGTGCTTTTAGGTACCACAAGCACCGCTCACCGTTCTCGTCGAACCCGTCGCTTGCGACGAAGGGCTCGACGAGTAAATTAACTCTCAGACACAGCCCACTGAGTTTCTCGCCGGATCTTCTCAGTGGGTCGCGTTTCCGATCCGGTGGTAGATTCTGCGAAGCACTGCTCTTGCTAGGGTCAGCGTTAGCAACACTCCGGTTTGAGCCCCGTGAGCTCACCTACACACGTTAGGCTATCAGCATAGGTAGGATAAAAAAAAAGTCTCGGATCACACAGCGCACCTATATACACCCTTTGTCGGCACAGGCCGCCGGCAAACTTGCATCGTTCGACGGCAGGCGGCTCGGATCACAGAGCGCACCCGCACCATTCGGGCGTACGGTTCGGACGTCTTTTGCACTCGTTACGCTGCTTGTGAAAATAAACGAAGCTACTCGTGAAGTTTGGTTTTAAAACGAGCCATCACGACAAAACCAAAAATCTTAACGTCAGCATTACTGATGTCACACATTTTAAAAACACAGCGGATGCTCTTCCGTTACATGTAATATAATGTCAATACTATAAGAATCGTGAAAAATTACTTCAGTTTCAATTTGTACTCCGATAAATGTTATTACCGTCAAACTAGCCAACATTGCCCACATTTTTTAAATAACACTAGATATTTCAAGATTTTTGTACGTAGCCCAATACATATTTGCTTATCTATGGCAACAATAAGTTCATATGCATGCATGTGTTTATTTAAATTTAACATTAGTCATGGTTTTCTCGATAATACAATTTTCAAGGCGGGTAAAGTTTTCTAGACTTTTGGCCAACATTGCCCACCTTGAATTTTAGCACAACAATAACACTAGATGAATGCCATAAGAACCAATAAAAACATTTTGGCAATATAAGCGATCGCCCAAAACGTTTACTTAATATCATAAATATTTTCTTACTAAAATGAAAGGGCAATGTTATTCTGACATTTTTTCTCTTTCCCATACAAACGGTACGTAGCACAGTGGGTCGATACTATGATTTGAGTGACTTAGGGACCAACTTTGTTTTTTAACAAATTTTTTTACGTAGATAGATAGAGCTCGTTAATCTCAATAATAATTGTTTTGGGCAAAAATTACAAAAACTTTATAGTTTGGTCAGAAAAATGTGTTTTGTGATTTTTTTGTATGGAGCGGGTCACATTAAATTAAATTCCTGCTAAGTANAAGCGGGACCTCACGGTACTTAGCAGGAATTTAATTTAATGTGACCCGCTCCATACAAAAAAATCACAAAACACATTTTTCTGACCAAACTATAAAGTTTTTGTAATTTTTGCCCAAAACAATTATTATTGAGATTAACGAGCTCTATCTATCTACGTAAAAAAATTTGTTAAAAAACAAAGTTGGTCCCTAAGTCACTAAAATCATAGTATCGACCCACTGTGCGTAGCGATTTAAAAGTGCTAGGGTTGTCACATTTGAGTAATCTTCACAGTCTGTCGCAATAGGTGAGTAACATAAACAATTTTAAAGTGCAGTTGTTTATTAAAGACTTCGATCAATTAAAATCAAAGACTCATTTTTATAACAGGAGACTTAAAATCTGATTACTAAATTTACGTTTTGTACTGCCTGGACCTAAATTCACGTCTCGACCTTCTTTATCGAATACGCGATTTATGTTTGTTTCTTCTGAAATACAAAATTGCGAATTATTATAGGCAATAAAGAATAAAATATTTTTTTTTTTCTTCTGTAGATATTTTTATTCTATTCAAGTTGGGGTACAAAAGGATTGCGACTTTAAGTGTAGTTGAGACCGCAAAGTTCTCGAGTTCGACTGCGTACCGGGAGACGTAGCATGGGTAGGCCTCTCACAAGATGCACTGACGATCCAATAAGATTCTCGGGGATCTACTGGATGTAAGCAGGATCGATCGTTTTGATGAGACTTGGAGGAAGCCTATGTCCAGCAGTGGACGTCTGTGGGCTGAAAGATTCATAGGGATACATAAATTCTCAACAGTATTAGTAATATTCTCAATTCTCAATAAACATAGACATACGTACATGAACCCTGAAAATATAACACTTTTTTTAACAGTTGCGTAAAAGAAAACCAAAGCGTCAACCCTAGATGTTTTTTGACGGTGGGCAATGTTGACAATGGTGCGGCTGCACATTTCTGTGTAACTTTGCCCGTCATCATAACTTTTGTTATACTTGAGCTACAGCAACGATACTAAGCACATGGTTTTACATAACAAATAATTTATTAAACTTACCGGTGTTTTTCGTTATAATGCACAATTTGCTTCAAAAAATTCACAGTTGGCCCGCAAAAACTCATCCCTTTTGTGACAAGTGCCGACAGGTAACTGTGTCAAGTTAGGAACGCACGCGCTATCCTATGATGTCACAGGTATATTTGAGGCTCTGTAAATTTGGCTCCCCTTTTTTTGATTTTCGGATTATTTTTGTTAAGTAATAAATGAGCAAAAAATAATACTTAATAAAAAGATATGAAATCCGAACAAAAACAGTTTCACTGTAAAAAATTGCGCCAAGTCCACGTTTATAAAACTCATCTCAATAACATTTGCACTTTACAAAAAAAATAAGACTTCAATAACTTTCATTCTCTACAAAAAGATGTGAAATAAAAAAATACCAAGAAACCGACATAATGTTGAAAAAATAACATAAAAAATTGTTGAAAATTTAAAAATTATTCATTAAACGAATAAATATTATTTATTCAGTAGACAATCACAATGGTTTTATAGAGGTGAATGAAGTTAGCCCCTCAAAAAAAAATTTTTTTCCTATTTTATACTTATTTTCTATTAATACGTTTGTTCATCATTTGTTCTTGATTGTTCACTGTTAATAAATGTTTGTTCCCCATTTATTTCTTTTAAAAAATATATTAAAAATATATCTACAAGTTAGCCCCTCGATTGCAATTTTTAATATTTTTTCGTCCTTAATTACTCGTAAATATTCATTTTCGATTGTTCTTATATAAAATACGTTTGTTCTCTTTCGAAATTACTCGTTTTTTGTTTAATTTACTATTTTTATTAGTTGAATAAATGTATGCAAAATATGTGTACTGCACATGCGTCAACTATAATGCCTAAACTTTCTACGCGGTTTTAATCGTGAAAAAAAAACAAATATAAATCCTGAAGGAGCAATTAATTGGTATACAGTTTAAATAAAAAAAAAAAAAAAAAAATGAATTAATGTGCATTGGCATTAAGTTAGACCAAATACATTTTTTCCATCCTCCTACTTATCGTTATGAGTTCACATAGGTAATATAAACAAATAAGTAAATATGTTCATTATTTATCTTTCAAGAGATAATGTAGGTATACATTATAATAACTTTTTTACACAGTCGAAATTATATTCCTAACATTAGTAAAATAACATTTTAATACGATAGGTAAGAGGATGGAAAAAATGTATTTGGTCTAACTTGATGCGAATGCACATTATGTCATTTATTTATTTTTTAATTTTGAAGTGAAAACTTCTTTAGAATCGTTGTGATTTCAAACCGGATGCAACGGAAAAAATGACAGGTAAGAGACACAAATACAAAAATGTGTAGGATGAAGCCAGCAAAGAATGAGACAGAAATATACATACTATTTAATACAGCGCCATCTGTGAAATTTTTTAATACTAACGTGTGTATGAAAGCTCTTGTAGTGAATTTTAATTTAGGATTANACTAACGTGTGTATGAAAGCTCTTGTAGTGAATTTTAATTTAGGATTATACGTGAAATTAAAATATCAATTCACAGAGGGCGCTACCTTACAATTATTTACTAATGACAAAATTTTACATATACTTAAGACGTTTAGGATAATTGTATTTTAATTTTGGAAGGTTTCACTTCTACCGCGTGTGAATTGCACACATTTTGTATTTTTTAAATTAAACTATACCATTAATTGATCCTTCAGGATTTTTAATTGTTTTTTTTTTCACGATTAAAACCGCGTAGAAAGTTGAGGCATTATAGTTGACGCATGCGCAGTACACATATTTTGCATACATTTATTCAATTAATACAAATAGTTAATTAAACAAAAAATGAGTAATTTCGAAAGAGAACAAACGTATTTTATATAAGAACAATCGAAAATGAATATTTACGAGCCATTAAGGACGAAAAAATATTAAAAATTGCAATCGAGGGGCTAACTTGTACATATATTATTAATAATTTTTTTAAAATAAATAAATGCAGAGCAAACAATTATTAACAGTGAACAATCAAGAACAAATGATGAACAAACGAATTAATAGAAAATAAGGAGAAAACAGGAAAAAAAATTTTTTTTGAGGGGCTAACTTCAGTCACCTGTTTTATAGTTTTGGGAAGGGATTGTTTGTAACGCCATCTCGTGAAGTATTACGATATTACATTAATATAAAATAATTAATAATTGGGAATTAATTGTTTTGATGATCGAACAATCACCAATAGTCATCGAACAAAAGATAATTGATCAAAATAAATTAATCTGAGCGATAAAAATAAAGATATCTAGTAAGGGGGGCCCACTGAACGCTGATCATTTGTTTAATTAATTATAAATAAACAAAAGACGAATAAACAATTTTTACATTCGAACATTAACGAACAAACGACGAACAAATAATAAAAATCCGAAAATATAAAAAAAGTGGGGCCAAATTTACAGAGCCTGTATTTGATTCTCTACCAATGTTATAAACGCTGTAGTAAGTTTGGTACTTTTTAAGATATTAGTTGATTTTCTTAGAAAGTGTGTTTTGGGCAAAGTTTACCCTCGAGGCAAAGTTGGCGTATTTGACGGTATTCATTCCGAACCCTAGCGCGTAACAATGCTTGCTTATTTCTGCCACAGACGCAAATACTTTCCAGACTTCGATTTGATTCGATTATAAGTTCCAACTTTTTCGGAAATAATTGTTATCCCTAAATATATTACATAATCTCTTATTTACTAGATTTAATAAAAGTATAACTGATATAAAAATTCAACCTTTTTATTTAGCCTTTTCTACAAAGGATTGAACTCTGAGTAACATTATCTTTTCGTGTTGTATCGATGAAACATCTTCTTAAGCTAGCTCTAAATAAACAAATTATAATCATTTTCACAACTTCGCTCCTGGCGTTCCCCCCAATCAATCCACTCACACTCTTTCCTTCATAGACTGTTATTATAAGGCTGTCTTATGATCTATCTTCCTGTTTAGGGGGAGCCCTTTAAAAGATATTGTTTTGTGCAACTGAATCATGTTAGAAATTCAATAAAATTAACATATACGTAATGCTATTTATTCCTTTTGTTTAGATGATTAGTACCACCATCACTAATTACTTAGATTACTTACTTAGATTAAGGATATTCTATGATTATGAACTGGCAGGGTCACTGAATTTGGCCTCTCCTTTTTTATATTCGGATTTTTTTAATTTTTATTTATTTGTTCGTTGTTTGTTCGTTAATGTTCAAATGTAAACATTGTTTGCTCGTCTTTTGTTTATTTATAATTAATTAAACAAATGATCAGCGTTAAGTGGGCCCCCTTACTAGATATCTTTATTTTTATCGCTGAGATTAATTTATTTTGATCAATTATCGTTTGTTCGACGACTATTGGTGATTGTTCGATCATCAAAACAATTAAATTCCCAATTATTAATTATTTTATATCTAATAAGCAAACAATCACCTCACGCCACCTTTTTTTGATTTTCGGATTTCTAAATTTTTTATTATTTGTTCGTCCTTTGTTCGTTAAAGTTTGAATGTAAAAAAATTTTGTTCGTCTTTTATTTATTTATAATTAATTAAACAAATGATCACCCTTAAGTTGGCCCCTCTTACAGATACTGCGTTAACGCAAGGAGTGAAGTTGTGTGATTTATTAACTGTTTTATATCTGTGAAAGTGCAAAAATGGGGAAAATGAAAAAGCCGCTGGGCGTAACTTCTCGGGATCCTCCAAAAAGTCCACTGAAAAAATTTCAGTAAATGACCACCACCTTACTGTCATTATATTTCAACCCATATCATTTCACCTCATCTCATTTAATTTCATCCCAGTTGAGTAATGTCTCAAATTAATAATGTCAATAACCATTTCTCACTCCATATTATCTTTTTTCATAAAAATAAGAATACAAATTATAGTAAGACATGAGCTAAAAGTCTTAGTTACCAGGTCATAAAATCCCTTAAAAAAACAAAAAACTGATCTTAAGACTTAAGTGTCTAATCTATGCACATTGCACTGATCTACGCGCCTTGGGCTAGGAATAACTGGTCGATAAAAGCCAAAAGCTTAAAAAATATTATTGACGTGTGCAAATATATTTTTAAATAAAATTATGTCGGCTTTAAAGGGGAATCTGCTGGTAAAATAGTTGTAAAATCTTTTTTGCTATTTTTTGTTATTCTTTTTATGTTACGTAATTTTTTTTTTAGGTTCGCTCTTTGAGCACAAGTGTCGCATCAGCACAAATGGTAAAACCTCCAGTGCAAGTATTTGGATTGGAAGGTCGGTATGCTTCCGCTCTTTTTTCAGCAGCATCAAAGACCAAGGCGCTTGACATCGTCGAAAAAGAGCTCGGCCAGTTTCAACAGTCTATCAAAACTGATGCAAAGCTCAAGGAATTCATCATCAACCCGACATTAAAAAGAAGCATGAAGGTAGATGCGTTGAAACATGTCGCCAATAAGGCAAGTTTCTGCAACACTTACTTAACTTAAAAGCCCATTCAATATCATGAAAACAGTATCTACAGTCGGCATCATTGCGCCACTTTTAGAAGACGGCACGACATGAGAACTCTCGTGTCGTGGCCACTGGGAATTATATACCCGATCCTGTAGACCGAATGGTAAATAGTCGACGTCGCCCAAAGCACGTCATTACGGATCCTCCCAATTCATTAACGGTGCTTTTAGGTACCATAAGCACCGGTCACCGTCCTCGTCGAACCCGTCGCTTGCGACGAAGAGCTCGACGAGCGAATTATAGACACAGCCCACTGAGTTTCTCGCAGGAACTTCACAGTGGGTCACGTTTCCGATCTGGTGGAAGATTCTGCGAAGCACTGCTCTTGCTAGGGCCAGTGTTATCAACACTGCGGTTTGAGCCTTGTGAGCTCATCTACATGTTAGGGCGAAGCTGAAATAGCCTCTCAAGGCTATCAGCATGGGTAGGAAAAAAAAAATATATATATATTTTGTCATATTTAAGTTAATTTAAGAAATTGAATAAGTTGAACTATTTCAGATCAGTCTTTCTCCTACAACTGGTAATCTACTTGGATTACTTGCTGAAAATGGTCGCTTGGACAAACTGGAGGCTGTCATTAATGCTTTTAAGATTATGATGGCTGCCCACCGGGGTGAAGTAACTTGTGAAGTTGTTACAGCCAAACCACTAGATCAAGCACAGAGGCAAAATTTGGAAGCAGCGCTTAAGGTATTTCCACCAATATTACAAATGTATTTTAGGTAAATTGAATTTGTTTCTAAGTGCAGTCTGGAACTTAATTTTTGTGGATGAGAGATGAGCTTTGCCTGTTAATATCCCAATAGGCACTTTGCCACCCACCTTGAATATGAGTTTTAAGTAACATTTACAGTCTGTTGTAAGCTTCCATACAAATACATGATGATTATTAAATGATAAAAAAATAGAAAATAACATGTGTGTAACAGAACAAATATATGGGTATGTTAGTGCTTGTCAAAAGAATATTAGTCAAACAGTATGTTTTGTCAAAATTAATAATAATTTTTCTTTTTTAATAATTTGAAAGGAATGATCACATGCTCAAAGTACTCTCATAGCACAGAAAGTAAACAATATTATCATTTTATGTAATATTATTTAAATGTGAGTCCTTTCGGCCTTTGTCTATATAAGCCTTGGAGATTAGAACCCTTCAAACTGAAAAGTATGCACAAAATATAATGTCATAAGATGGAAAGAAAACAATATTATCACTTTCCATCAGGTAATAGTGATTTATGTGATGATCTAAATGTATAATAGCAAAGTGTTTGCAAACAATTCATTCCATATCACTAGGCAGACCAAAAATTTAGTACATTACAGACAAAGGTCCAATCTCTGAAATTTACATTTAGTATGCACAAAATGAATGAAAAGAAAAATATTGGGTGATTTCTGTTGGTAAAATGGGGTGTGGGCGGGTGGATTTGACTATAAATAGAAAATAGGAAAGTTGTAGCAGTTACAAACCAGAACCCACCAGAAGTATGTCTACTTATAGCCTAACTCTAATAGGAATTGGTTTCCCACTGAATATTTCAGGTGTGTACAATATTATCATTGAATAAATGTCACTAATGCCAGGAGTAAAGTCAAAATGTAGATACAATATATATATATATATATCTATCTATACTAATAATACAGTCAGCGGCACGGAATATGGCCCAAACCTAAACAGACCGATAACAGGCGATTTTTGTACCGCGTATGAGAATTTCGAGTGGCAGTTTATCAGAACCATTTTGGTAATTGAAGAGCGAAAGCGCTCAAAAATGTTCATATTTTTAATTTCTGTGACACTTAACGTTAGTTCGTTAGTGAAACCAACAATGGCGGGTGAGTTGAAATTCGATATTCCAATAGTCGTGCATTTAATCTTTAATGTTTAGTTTTTTTGTTAATCGGTAGTAATTTACGCTTGTAAAATTGGAAAACAATGACCATAACTTCTGCTCAAATTGCTCAGGCTGTGTTACTTCGAAGTCAGTCGCAGCGAGAAATTGCTGAAACTTTAAATGTACCGCGTAAACTCTCAGGTACGCCTTAACAAGGTACGACCAGACCGGTCTGTACACAAGAAAACCAGGTATTGGTGGTATTATGTGTACATCAGTGCGAGATGACCGATTTATCACTCTCGCAATTTTGCGAAATCGGTTCCTTACTGCAGCGGCATTCGGCAGCGGCTACAAATTTCAAGAGGAATCAACGTAAGTGAGCGAACAATAAGAAGGAGAATGGAGGAACGAGATTTGCTCGAAGATCAGCTCGTGGTCCAGAATTGCTCCGACACCATCGCGTAGCTCGACTACGGTTCGCTGGCAAATTGGACTCACGAGCAGTGGAATAAAGTTCTGTGGACTGACGAATGCCGAGTAGCCTTAAGAGCTCCAGACGGACGCGAACATGTGTGGAGAAGGCATGGGGAGTGGTTTTTGCCAATCACTACCAGGCAAACCGTCAGTTTCTACGGTGGGTCCATTATGGTTTTGGGAGGTATCCCTTCAGACACACGCACAGAATTGGTAGTTTTTGAAAGTCGTCTAAAAGCAGTGCGATACATTGAACATGTCCTACCATTCGTGGGATTCATCGGGGGCGAAGATTTCATCCTCATGCAAGATAAGCTCGACCTCACACAGCACGTTGCGTCGATGATTACCTGTCGGAGGTGAGCATTAGGAAATTGGAGTGGCCAGCACGAAGTCCAGACATGAATCCCATAGAACATGTCTGGGATATGCTTAAAAGGCGAATTCGATCCAGTCCCAACTCTCTAGAGATTAGTCAATTGAAAACCGCTCTGGTGGCCGCATGGGAAGAAATACCCCAGGTGGACATTAAAAACATTATCCATGCATGCCTGATCGTATGCAGGCGGTTATCACGGCCAGAGGTGGAAATACCCGTTATTCATTTTGTAGACGCGAGATGAACAAACTACGAAAATATTTGAAATTTGGTCGTTGCAAATGAAGGACACAGACTGCGGGAAGAAACGATAAGAAGCGGCAGTTCTGCGTTAAAGGAAGGATGTACAATACCTTTATGTAGTCCTTGCTGCAGACTCGTACCACTGCGCGATGAGAAACACCAACGATTTCACTTATTTACGTATTTAACATAACAAAGACACGAAGCGCGCGCGCGGTTGTTCAGCCATATTTTTTCGTCTCGATGTCACCACACGATCTCGCTCGCACGCGTCCGTAGGTAAAGTGCCGGAGAGGGATGGGACAGGATTTGCAAAACCAAATTAAAATGTTGCTAATTTTCGAAACCTNACGTATTTAACATAACAAAGACACGAAGCGCGCGCGCGGTTGTTCAGCCATATTTTTTCGTCTCGATGTCACCACACGATCTCGCTCGCACGCGTCCGTAGGTAAAGTGCCGGAGAGGGATGGGACAGGATTTGCAAAACCAAATTAAAATGTTGCTAATTTTCGAAACTTAAAACTAACAGTTTTAAACCAGCGCAACCACATTTTAAGTAAAATACCCTAATTTTGTAAAAAAAAAAAAGATTTTTAAATATAGAGCTGTTATGACCTTTTTGTAATTTTCACAAATTCTAACAAATTTAACTCGCTTTTTGTTAATTAATTATTTGCATTTAAGTTCCAAATAAAGATTTAATTTTTATCACAAAAAAAGAACCTTGTATCACGTTTCATTTCGATAATAAACCACATAACGCGCTTGGGCCACGTTCCGTGCCGCTGAGTTTATATAAATCTACAGTTTTTTTTTTTATTGTTTAGATAGGTGGACGATCTCACAGCCCACCTGGTGTTAAGTGGTTACTGGAGCCCATAGACATCTACAACTTAAATGCGCCACCCACCTTGAGATATAAGTTTTAAGGTCTCAGTATAGTTATAACGGCTGCCCCACCCTTCAAGCCGAAACGCATTACTGCTTCACGGCAGAAATAGGCGGGGTGGTGGTACCTACCCGTGTGGACTCATAAGAGGTCTACCACCAGGTTTTTACGGATGTTCCGTTGTAACTACTTAACCATGCATCCCATTGGCTTGAAACTTGGTATCCATGTAGAAAATACATGTACTTAATGGATAGGCTAATATTTATATGAGTGTTGAACTCCCTACACCAATTGTGGGGGCGTTAATGATGAGAATCTTTGTGGGGGTGAGAAATAATAGTGTTAATTTTAAATGCCCAGCGAAGCGGACGGGTACAGCTAGTATTTAGTAAATATATATCAAAAGGGTCATAGTTCTAATCTCATGCTTATTTGAACTTAATTTTCTATGACTATGAAACCTGATCTGAATCTTCTTTATTTAGCTTGTGAATGAATCTACACTTACATTTGTTGAATTAATATTTTTGTTCACTATTTTCTTTTCAGAAATTCCTGAAGGGCAATGAAACTCTGCAGCTTACAGCTAAAGTGGATCCTTCATTGATTGGTGGCATGGTTGTTTCAATTGGGGATAAATATGTCGACATGAGTGTAGCAAGTAAAGTCAAGAAATACACTGAGCTTATCAGTGCTGCTGTTTAAGCCTAAGTTTCATTATAAAGATTTAGCAAACAATGAAATATATTTAATCAGTTTATTTAGTGTTTTAATTAGTAGTGCTGTTCAGGCAAGCTACCTATATAGACATTTTAGAGAAATACTCAGATAGGTTCAGAAGTAACTGCCATTTACACCTAGAGATTGTTTTCTTTTGAGTTTAAATAAAAAAAAAACTTGTTAAGTATGTGGTTTGAACCTTTCAAAGTTAGCAGTAGGATTATACTTTTAAATTGTGATTCATGCTCAAGAACTGCTATTTGTAGTTAAACAAACTATATAAATTATATTTCCATTATCCATTTTGTTTAAAATGACATCTATTAGTCACTTGAATTGTTATCCAAATCCTATGAAATGAGATCAAAAGTAGTCAAACTAGGTACAGAATAAGAATGAAGAATTAAATGTTTGTGTATGTTACGGGCACATAATTGATTAGTCTAATGCGAGCACTGTATATTCAAATATTTGAAAACTGTTTATCAACAGTGAATAATATTAGGTATTGATCAGAGAGCTCATAACCGAACGTGATTACCTTTCCTGTCTTCCAAATCATTCAATCCCGTTTTTGCAGGATAGCCGTCGGAGCCCCGTGGTTCGTCAGGAACGTCGACCTCCATGACGACCTGGACTTAGAGTCCATCAGTAAGTATCTTTAGTCGGCGTCGATGCGCCAATTCGATAAAGCGGCACGACACGAGAACCCTCTCATCGTGGCCGCCGGTAACTACATTCCCGATCCTGCGGATAGAATGGAAAGCAGTCGACGTCGCCCAAAACACGTCATCTCGGATCCTCCCGATCCACTAACGGTGCTTTTAGGTACTTCAAGCACCGGTCACCGTTCTCGTCGAACCCGTCGCTTGCGACGAAGGGCTCAACGAGTAAATTAACTCTCAGACACAGTCCACTGAGTTTCTCGCCGGATCTTCTCAGTGGGTCGCGTTTCCGATCCGGTGGTAGATTCTGCGAAGCACGGCTCTTGCTAGGGTTCGTGTTAACAACGTCATCAGGTTTGAGCCCCGTGAGCTCACCTACAAACGTTAGGGTTACGCTGAAATAGCCTCTCAAGGCTCTCAGCTTAGGTAGGAAAAAAAAAAACCTGTCTCGTATCCTCTTTATATTAGAATGCAGGGCTTTGTTTAAACAAAGTTCCCACACTGCATGCCTACATACAATATACAATCAATCTGTAAGACCATTCAGTGAGTGGTTACCGTCGCCCACGAACGTTAGCAATGCCAGGGGCAGGACCAACCAGCTGCTTATCGGTAAGTTCTGTGAAACACTGCTCTTGCTAGAGCTAGTGTTAGCAAATTCTTGAGCCCATGACCTCATCAACTCGTCCGGGCATAGCTGGAATAGCCCCTTAGCCGATCAACGAAAAGGTAGGGGAAAAGTATGGGTCAATTCAAATCAAATCAGCTCAATTCATTTAAAAACAGCCTTGTTTGTTTATTGTGATAAGGAACTTTTTGTCATGACACCAAAATTCTAAAGCGTCCTTTTGAGCGGTGTTCAGTATTGAAGTTATCTGAAAAAACAAGTCTTCTAAAATGTTCGGAGTCTTCAGCATGGCAACGCGTTACTTTCCATCTGAATCAAAAATTGAGGCATAAACTCTTCGATCAATAATACTACTATTGATTGGTACTATTATTGATCGAAGCATAAACTGCAACAATTGCAACAATCTTTGGGTCGGGGCTCCCAAACACCAGCTACTTCCATTTTACTTCATACATATTTTATAGACTTGCGCAAAACATCACTTCCCAATGTAATGTGATATGACATCACTTTTAAGCCGAATTTACATTACGAAATTAGTGGCGTGAAATTAATTTCGTGACATTAGTTTTACCAACAGTTTCACGTGTAATTTAATACTTTCGTAATGCATGCATTAATTTCATGCATGTAAATTAGTTTCGTGCCCTGCGCAATTTTTTGGTGAAATTAGTGTCATGCAACTAATTTCATAGTGTAGACGCGACGTGAAACTAATGTCGCGAAAGGGCCTGCGCTGTGCGGACGTGTGTATTCTTAGTTCGGACGCGCTTCAAGCGTTGAAAATGGCAAACCAATGATGGAGTACAGAAAAAAATATAGATCTTATTATAATGAATATCAATGACAAGGGTCCCGAAACACCTATGGTAAAAAATCAAAATTATCTTAATTCATTCGAAAATAGTTTTTATAACTCTCAGGATCTTCATCTGCTAATTCAGAGACTAACTTCATTGCACCTAAATGCCTTCTTGTTGACCATCCTCGAATCTACCAACTTTTTTTTTTCTTGATAGTCTTTTTAAGTTGATAGGTATATAAGCATTTCTTTAGCTACATTGAATATAGCAAATTATAGCTTTGATGCTGAAGGCGCCATGGTTACTGCGATACTGTTAATTTCGCGACACTAATTTTTTAACGAAATTACTTTCCCATATATCGAAACTACTTTCGTGAAACTGAGTTCAACATGCATGACACTAATTTCGTAATGTAATCTCGGCATAAGTGATGTGTTCATACTTTGTATTGTAATACACTGTTATATTACTTGACAGAGATTGACTTACATAATAATATAATAATTTTATTTTTTACTTATTATAATTTATTGTTTTATTTGGCCCTTAAATATTATGTAGCTACAGAAGAGCCAGTACGGATTGCTTAATGTTCTTGATCTCACGTACAACTCTCAAATATATTAAGTGTATAATCTATGCGTACAACGGAACCTCGGGTCTGTAAAGGGACTGTTACTCTCTTTAATTTCATACCATAGCTATCTATTTGATTTAGTGATATAAACTTATGGCTTAAAAATTACCATTTCCGAAAAAAAAAACACTGTGTGGTGTTTATGAACGCACATTTTTATGATGCGTAAGCCGGAACGCACGAGATGTAAAAAAAAGAATATAGCCTGTGACACGGGACGTTTTTACCGCCAAATATTTAAAACGTAAAAATAATTTATAATGTGTTAAATAACTAATATAATAATTACTTAGAATTGTTTATGCCGCTATAACAATAAAATTTAATTGTTCCAACTGTGGTGTTAATTACATAAAACACGACTTTACGGCGAAATAAAGAAGGAACTCTATAATATGAACTCCCATAACTGCTATCTAAATTCAGTGATGCCAACTCCTGGGTTTTCCCCCCAAATTTAGGAGGAAAAAATCTATACAGGGATTTTTTTAGGGGGTGAAATTTTTTGAGGATATATTTAGGGATAACATTTTATATAGAAAAATACTTAAAAATACTAAATAACTATTGTTTTTAACTAATTATTTATTATTTTTATTTATTTCTTTACTTATATTGTAATGAATAAATACTTGGTCCGTCGTTGGGGATTTTTGTTTTGAATTTAGTGGTTTTTGAAATTGCTTTAGGCGGAAAGTTTTCAAACAGTTGGCGACACTGTCTAAAGTCAAAGAATAGAAGATTTTTTGGCGGGAACGCGAGGAGTGAAGTTGTGTGATTTGTTTTATTTTGTCTATTTATTGTTTCTTCGGGTTTAAATGTATAATAATGGTGGTTTATTAACTGTTTAATATCTGTGAAAGTGCACAAATGTAGGAAAATGAAACAAAGCCGCTGGACGTAACTTCTCGGGATCCTCCAAAAAGTCCACTGAAAAAATCTTAGTAAATGACCACCATTTTACTGATATTATATTTCATCCCAGTTGATTAATGTCTCAAATTAATTATCTTCATTTCATTTCACTCCATAATATCATTTTTCATAAAAATATGAATATACATTAAAATAAGACATGACTTAAAGGTCTAAGTTACCAGGTCATAAAATCCCTTGAAAAAATAATAATCAAAGAATAGAATTTAATTTTTAATCTCCGAGGCATAGATTAGACACGTATGCTCCGAGGCATTAGACAATTTGCGGAGATTTGAATACAAAACTGTATTTATTCTTAAAAAATTGTTGGGAATCTCAGCAAAAATATTCTAAAATATGTCTTCATATAAGGTTAGACTTACTTATAAAAAAAGAAAAGAAAAAAAGATGACAATCACCTTTTTTGCACTCATAGTTTGTTTATATTGATATTACTATTTTATAATTTGTTGTAGCCAATTGATTCTAAGAGAGAAGAGTTTCGGCGTTACTTAGAACGAGCGGGTGTAATGGATGCTCTTACTAAAGTTCTAGTAAGTTTGTATGAAGAACCGGATAAACCAGAAGATGCCTTGGAATATGTACGCAAACATTTAGGTTCTGATGGAGGTGAAGACGAGCTTGAAGCAGCAAGAGCTCGTATCGCTGAATTAGAAGCTGAAAACGCATTACTCAAAGGAGATGCTGCACCTGCTGAAGGGTAAATTGAGACAGGTTTTCATTGCATAGATCTCATCAATTGATCTCACATGAAAGTATTTCTATTAAAACTTTAACTTAGTGTTATAAAATAATATTGTTAAATTGTTGGTTATTTTGGTTAAAAAAGTGCAGATGATGCAATTAAGTTTTGTTCTTTGTTAAGTACTTGTTTGATCTGAACTTTTTGAAAATGGGAAAGAAGCAACTTGACAAATAAATATATAATTTCATTTGAATGAAATTTCTTGGCAATAGTAAGTATGACCTTTTTAATTATAATTATAATTCAATGTATTAATACATTTGTTGTTGATTTAAGAATGAGCAATGGATCTCTATCTTAGGTAGCAATTATTAATTAGTGATAACCACTTAATTTAAATTTATTTTTTTCCTACCAATGCTGATAGCCTTGAGATGCTATTTCAGTTTCTCCTTGGCGTGTAGGTAAGCTCACAGGGTTCAAACCGGAGTGTTGCTAACACTGGCCCTAGCTAGAGTGGTGCTTTGCAGAATCTACCACCGGATCGAAAACGTGACCCGCTGAGAAACACAGTGGGCTGTATCTATGGGTTAATTTACACGTCGAGCCCCTCGTTGCTTGAGGTAACTAAAAGTACCGTTAATGGATCAGGAGGATCTGTAATGACATGTTTTTAGGGCAATATACTGTTTACCATTCGGTACACAGGATCAGGTATATGTATTTATCCACTCTGTGACTAGTGAATTGTAATTAAGGAATAACTATTAATAAAAATTAAAAACGCAATAAAGTTTTAGGCTGTAGATTGTAGCCTATAATTTTTCAAATTTCACTACTGGCAATAATGTACAACATCCCACTTATATCTGGCATAAAGCATTTTACAGTGGCACACTTTACAGTTTGAAGGTTGGAATTTGTTTTGTATTGTCTATGGGTTTTACTATGAATAGCAAGCAAAAGAGCAATAAAAAAGAACATCATTGTGACCACTGAAAAATATTGTATGAGACAGTAGTTTGTTGAAACTATATGCACATGATCTGTTTGCCATGTTCAACTTAAACCCTGAGATCAATCTAGTGAAGTAGTTCCTATAGGGCAAGTTATACTACCACTCCACCCATATATTCTCATCTTTGGTGTTAAATCTAATTGCAGTTAGGTAACAATTTTATTTTCTAAGTAAATAAGTACCTTTAGTTATAAATACTTCTATAACAAAGTTAGGTAGTACAAATGAAATCGGAAATCCTTCCTGGTTTCCTTGGTTGAGTTCAGTCCTATCCTTATATCATGACTGACAACACATATTATGGAAAGTGGAGGTAGTGTTAAAAATTCCTGGCAGCATTTTACTAATCCAACTAAACTACCCAAACCAATTGAATACAGCTATCAGCTTACTTGTTGAAAATAATCTACTTAATTGTTCAATGTTTGATTGATGTAGTTGTGACATGCACACACTCATTGCTATGGTGGCAACCATGTTATCTGCTGGCAAGTATAATTTTTCTGGGGAAATACACATACTTTAATGTTCACAAATGAAAAAATAAAAACATGTAATAAAACACATTCATAATTGCTTACGAATTAATTGATTAGGACATTCTGCTGTGAAACAGTCTTTCACTTTGGGTGGTGTAGCAGTTGAATAATTGTTGATTTTCAACTCATGTCTAGATGAATTTGCTACAATAACGCTTTTTTTTTAATTGCTTTGGTGGCTGGACGAGTTCACAGCCCACCTGTTGTTAAGTGGTTACTGGCGCCCATAGAGAGATACCCAAGAGATATGAGTTCTGAGGTCTCAGTATAGTTACAACGACTGCCCTGCCCTTGAAACCGAAACGAATTACTGCTTCACGGCAGAAATAGGCAGGGTGGTGGTAACTACCCGTGCGGACTAACAAGAGGTCCCACCACCAGTAATTACGCAAATTATAATTTTGAGTTTGATTTTTATTACATGATTCGAACACCATTGCATCGCTAGATACGAATGCACCGGACGACTTATCCTTTAGTCCACANACGACTGCCCTGCCCTTGAAACCGAAACGAATTACTGCTTCACGGCAGAAATAGGCAGGGTGGTGGTAACTACCCGTGCGGACTAACAAGAGGTCCCACCACCAGTAATTACGCAAATTATAATTTTGAGTTTGATTTTTATTACATGATTCGAACACCATTGCATCGCTAGATACGAATGCACCGGACGACTTATCCTTTAGTCCACAACTACTTCGACGCTAAATGGCTAAATGCTAAACGGGCCGTGAGCGCATTCATCCAAGAAACCACGATTCCCCTTTCACTACCTTACCCGACTTTCCCCGGGTAGAGTAGGGGTTTTTTGCGCGGTCAATACTATACGGCGCTACCAACGGCTCCTCGAGGCGATCATCGACGACTAACGACGTTGATCTTCGCGGCACGGCGGCCCGTCAGTCTGTCCGGGCGTTGCTGGTATTCCGGGATATCCCGCTGGGTCGGAGCGCCGTCTGAATTACTCCTCTACAGTACGTCTTAGAGACTACAGCAACGTGATATCATATATCTTTATTTGTAAACTAGACTTGTTAATTCGTTCCAATTATTAAAATCTAAATATTTAACACAATTTTAACACATTTAGCAAAAAATACAAACACAAATTAGTTTTATCGGATTTATTATTCAAAGATTTATCTTCGCATGGTATTAGAAACTGAAACTAAAATTTGTTATGGGTAACCCACTAAAAATGTTACCATTTCGAATTTCTTAAAAATAAATTTAATTTTAAATCGAATAATACGTATTAGATTAAATCTATGTTATATCAAATGATGCAAACAAATATTTAAGACTCATCATCACTTCCAGCTGGCGCTCTTGGTTTTGGTCCGCCTGCTCTCTTTGCCATAATGATTTGATCAACCTTAAGAATGGTTGTTGCTGCTCCAACAGCATACTTTATTCCCCAGAATTTCAAAAGATATGAGTCAATTATGCCTTTTTCTTTAGCATCACAAACACCATTGTTTTCTGAATCAATATCAAAACCAGCATTTTTTTGTCCCTCCTGAAACAAATAATATTAGGATATTATATTATTTTAAACACTTTGTAGATTTTTGTACACAAAATATAAAATACCTTGTGTGCCTTGTAAATTTTGTTTACAACTTCAGTGGCATTGGCACCTGAGTTATCTGCCAAAGCACGAGGTATGCTCTCAAGAGCCACTGCAAACTTCCTTACAGCATACTGTTCTAAACCGGGCAGAGTGTCAGCAAACTCCAATAACTGTTGTGCTAATTCAATTTCTGTTGCTCCGGCGCCTGGTACAAATCTGAAAAAAATAATTAAATTTTGATTGTTGGTAAAACTTCAAAGAACTACAAGTATTCTATTTATGGCATTACTATATTTATATATATTATGTGGCCGCGGGTAGCAACTAGTATAAATAATACTATAATTATATATGTATAACAGATATATTACTATCATGCATGACGCTGACGCGAACTCACAAAATTTCACTCATCTAAAAAGCGTCCGAGGCGCACAGGACACGGTCAGGTATATACGATGTGTTTGTATGTAACATTAGCATGGGGGTGACGTGAACGCATAAGATTTTCGCCTACCAAAAAGTGCTCAACACTAAAGAAGTTTTCGCATAAAAAAACATAGTAACGTAAAACTTTTACCTCCCATCTCTAGCAATTCCCTTGAATGTATTAACACCATCATCAATAGCCCTCTCTATATCGTCCATGTAGTTGTCAGTAGAACCTCTAATGACAATAGTGGAAATCCGAGATTCTGAGCTTTCCATCTTGAACACAACAACACGAGTGTCCCCGACTTCATCAACATGTACAGCATCACAGTATCCAAGTTCCTGGGTAGTTGGGGTCGTTAATCTTGGTAAAACCTAAAATAGTAATTTCAGATTTATAGGGAATATTTGAACTAAATTTCCAAAAGTTCAATATTTTCTTTATTCAGCTTTTTCACATTTCTAACATATCTATAGCTTACCGTAGCATTTACAGTCTTAGCCAACCGACGAATGTCGAATTTGGAATTAAGACGGACAGCCATAATATTGTATTTATTCAAGAAGTGTAAGGCCATATCTCCAAATTTAGCACCAGCCACTATAACTTTCACCCCAGAGTCGGAAATATCTTTAATCTGCTTTTCAAGTAAAGATTCTTCTCCTTTACTGAAGTTCAGTAATTCATCAGCACTCTTAATGAGGACCGTGCCCTTAGTTTCAGTCTGGATTATGTCAATAGGACATGAGTATACTGCTATTTTAGCATTCTTAGCTGAAGAGACATCTCCTTCTACTTCCCGTCTAAATACCATTCCAGAAAGTACCTCAGATTGCAACAGTCCAGCACCTAGAATCTAATAAATTATACTTTTTAGTCTGTAGCTATAATTCTGCTGCATATATTATTATTTAAAGACTGAAAAACAAGCTCAAACAAGATTCAAAGCTGTAATATAATTTAAATGTAGCATGCTTGGTATACACATTTTTTTCGTACAGGTTTAGTCATCGTGGCCTAAAGGATAAGACTCCTGGTGCATGCATTCATTCGTAACAAGGGATGCGATTGTGCCGGAGTTCAAATTCCGCAGACAGATAGCAGACATATCTCTCTGCGTACTTTTAAAATGTTCATGAGTGACTTCCACAGTGAAGGAACAACATAGTACAATAAAAAATAACCCGCAAAATTATAATCCGCGAAATTAATGGTGGTAGTCTTGTGGGTCCCACACCCTGCCTATTTCTGCCGTGAAGCAGTAATGCGTTTTGGTTTGACGGGTGGGGCAGCTCACCCACTTGTCTGCGTGTAGCTGAGACAACTTCTTAGGCTACCAGCAAATCTAAGGGGCTAATAATATTATTTGAATTTATTAAGGAATACTTAAGTTTCACATTACATAGCATAGTATAATGTATTACTTCTACAAGGGCTATTCTACGGCTACCAGCAAATAGGCAGAGAACACTATACATGATGGTGCCATTATTTAACATATCAGTATATATAGTAGGAGACCTGGCACCAATTTTTGGGTAGGTATTTGAGGCAAGCTGAAAACTTGTCACATACCTCTCCTATTATATTCCAACACGGAATTGCAGACCTGGCTGTTGAGTAGCGGGGCTAAATCAACCACTACATTTTTAAAAATATTAATTTTTTTTCCCCAAAAATATATTTGAGGCAATACGCAATTTATATATGTTGCAGTGTAATGCTAAATAAATATGAAAAAAATAAGCCAGACAATTTAATCGGGGTTGTAACATTACCAGACGCGTGCAAAAAATTTTTGCGAAAAATTATAAAAAATGTTTTTGAGGCAGCTTGAAATTTTAATGGAGTGTTTTTATAGCTGATTCCTTTTTGAGATTCCCAAAAAGACAGATCATTTCGGTAGGGCTTTCTACTTGCCAGGTGATCAAACAAATAATGGATGGGTATAGTCCCTGGCACGTAACTTGGCAAGAGTCGTTAGATGCGCAGAAGTCGTTTTTTAGGTCTCTTTGGTTGTCAAGCGGGACGCGGGGAAAGACGTAGCACCGTTCCGAGCGCGCGATTGGTGAGTCAGTCGACGCTCCCCTCCCGCACCGCATCCACGTTCCGTTCCCTCCCGGTTACACATGCGCCTACTAAGTTGTAGGAACCCTTTGTTTATATTAAGTTTTTGTTAGGAGTTGTTATTATTGTTTAAATTTAGTTTTTGTTACGAGTGTTATTGTTATAAATTTGTTTGCAATGCCAAGACCAAATACCAATGACCATATAGTAGATTCAGTCACTGAGCGTTTTATTATTTACGCCAGTGACGACAGCGAGTCTTCGTTATGTCGACGATGAGGAGCCAACTCCTTCTACCAGCTCAGGTGCTATCATAAATTTAATCCAAGGGGTAGCACTATTAGAAAATGATAGTGACGACGGCGACACATCATTTTTAATATAAAGTATATGTTTTTAAATAAACTTCTTTACTTTTAATTGTATTTTATTTATAACACCTAATACACTTCACGAGTTCCTCTCTTTTCTTTAACTTTCTTCAAAACACACAGGCTTAAAAATAAATTATTGCAAATAAAAAATTAATAAAATAAAATAAAATCATATGCGGGCAATAAAAGTGACCATTTTTTTGTTGCAATGTGCACTATGCGCGACATTACCCCCACTACACCAAAACCAAAAGAATTTCGGAGTAAAAAATATAAAATTTTCTGAATTTGTACTAGATACATTTTGCAGAAAAGTGATTGTATTGATTTATGGACGTTAGAGGGATATATTTTTGTGATTTCTTTTTTATCTTAAAAAATTAGTTATTTTGCCAATTTTAATGCGAATTTAAACGTACTGAATTGTTTAAATATTTGATATTTCCGTAAAAATATTTATTTTTTGAAGAGAATTTAAAAAAGAATTATTTTTTCTATTGTCTATAGCAGTACAGGCCCGTACCCATCCATTATTTGTTTGATCACCTGGCAAGTAGAAAGCCCTACCGAAATGATCTGTCTTTTTGGGAATCTTATTTTTCAGCTATAAATAACACTCCATTAAAATTTCAAGCTGCCTCAAAAACATTTTTTATAATTTTTTGCAAAAAATTTTTGCACGCGTCTGGTAATGTTACAGCCCCGATTAAATTGTCTGGCTTATTTTTTTTCGTATTTATTAAGTATTACACTGCAACATATATAAATTGCGTATTGCCTCAAATATATTTTTGGAGAAAAAAAATTAATATTTCTAAAAATGTAGGGGTTGATTTAGCCCCGCTACTCTCCAGCCAGGTCTGCAATTCCGTGTTGGAATATAATAGGAGAGGTATGTGACAAGTTTTCAGCTTGCCTCAAATACCTACCCAAAAATTGGTACCAGCTCTCGGACTAATATAATCAGTTAGTAATTTTAGGGGTTTCAATAAAATGGGACACCAATTGACTACAAAATAAATTCATTTTATATTTTTGCTTAATACTTACTTTGCATACTCTAACATTATCAACATTAAATGTAGTTTTTTCTGGTAGTATTGCAACACAGGCTTTCGTGACAAGCTCAGAAATGAATTGTTCATGACCATATTGTTTAGACATGATAGCAGCAACAATACCCTTTGTAACTTCTTTAATGTTTTTTGTGTCTTTTATCTCATTACAAATGAGAGAAGGAAGGATTTCCAGACATTTGTCAAGTGCTCTCTCATATCCATCAGCAATTTCACTGGTAGTTACTCCCAAGCGGAGTAGTTCCTCTGCAGCTTCTAATAATGCTCCTGACAAGACAATCACAAAGTTGGTACCATCACCAACTTCAGCATCTTGCATTTGACTAGCTAGTACCATTAGTTTGGCTGCTGGATGTTCCACATCTAACTCTCTTATGATGGTGCCAGCATCACTGGTAACAAATTGCTTATCAATATGATTGATGATCATTTTGTTCATGCCATTAGGGCCATATGCAGAACGCACACTCTGTGCAAATTGTTTACAGGCATTAATATTTCTATATACTGCCTCTTCCAATCCAGAAAACATCTGTAATAATAATTAATCACTTTTAAGAGTTGGTTTTCAATTGGGAATGAACAACTATAACTATGATATATAATGATTTGACAGTAGATACACTCACTGCACTACAATCATAATATGTTATTCTATTAAAAATCATTACGTGATTGAAATGAAATGAAATGGAGAAACTGGATTAAGTCATCTTTAAAAATCCTCTTGCATAGTGGTAAAAAAATGTTTCTATTTTTTGGTAAATTATACTTTTATCAAGTCCTTTATGTAGTTTTTTACCAATGAGAAACTTCTGCACTAATTATTCAATGATCAATTCATGATTAAATACAGACCAGCAAAAAGAAAAAAAACTTGACCTATTATGTTTGTGTTTTAATGGAGAAAGGTAATAATTTTTATATGAAGTTTGCAATATAACTTTTTTCATAAAAATAACATTACAAGGTAATAAAAACAATAAAAAAACAATTATGACAAAATTGTCCTGACCGTTACTTTAAAGAGTTTCAGAGAGTTGCAACTCAAAAAATTGAGGATTCATCTATTCAATTATAAGTACTCATGCACTTTTTTGTTGCAAACCTACTATTTTTGTACACATTTCAGCATAAATTACTTAAAATATCTGAATGCAGTTCAGAGTGGACATAAAATTATCATTATTTCCAATAATATAAATATGTATGGATGTCTACTGTTGTGATGTCTACTATTACTACAAATACATTTATATCCTAGTGGTGGTTATAATGATTGCAGTTAAATAGTCAATTAAATCATTTCTAATATTAACGAGGTCCTACAAGCATTGGCAAGTAGGTACTACAAATGTCACTAGGCACTGGTAAATGAGGATGATAGATGTCCATAAATACCTGAACTCGGTACTGATCTCCTATCTAAACTATTACTGAAATTATTCATACATAATTAACAGCATATTTATAGATCTCAAAGGCAAGCCATGACAGTCCCCCCAAAAATCACACTTATAAACTGTCACTTACACTACCTTAAAACGAGAAGCTATAATATAGTGTTTCTTTTTTGCTCTGTTAAGCAGTTGAGGTTTATGACCATTGGGATAGTTTTGAGTAGTAAGCATCATTAACAATACTAAAAACAGGTAAGCTGCTAAGGATTCTTCTTGAACTATATTTGAAAAAGTTATAACACTCAGAGGAGACCACAGATGTGTTAATTGCAGTGGCAGATATATATCGCAATAATTATGCCTTACAATACAGTTTATGAGAAAGCTCGTTAGAGGAGTTAAAATTGTAGCAGTAAGGGCACTGATAGCTACCTGAAATCAGTTGGGACTGTGAACAAATATATGCCGCTTGGTAAATAATGAATAAAATCAACCAAATTGAGAATACAATTGGTACAATCATGGATTATATTAAAACATTTTTAATAGGAGTTTATGCCAGGTCCTCTATGTAAAGCTTGCAGAGAAACAACCACTTCACTTCTGTATGACAAATTGTCACATAATGGGCACTACACCTCAAGTTGCATTCATAAGCTGCTTAACAAGTTGAGGTAGTTGCCTAACTTCTTGAGAGGAGCTGGAATTGTGATCGAACTAGATCTGGTTTTGCTCAAAATGGTCAGTTTACCATATCTGTCATAGATCTATGAATTTCTAACATTGAGGTGAAACTAAATTATTGGTGATAAATTTCATGAATGCGTAGTATTATGATTTCTTGTGATGATGTCATTTGCATAATCTATTGACGGCACTTCAGACTTTTCTAGATGATAGAATTAATTCTAAATCAATAATATCGAGCTTAAGATTTATATAGTAGGAATATTTGAGTAATAAACTGTATTATTCAGTATCAGTGATGAGTTATAATTTTTTTTTTAATAAAAGTAATGTGTATATAATAATGGTGACTTAAACTTGAAATTTTATCGTTAACTTCACAAAAAAATGCCTTTTCAAGTGAAATTAACAGTTTTTTTTATATTACTTTGCAATNAAAAGGGAGAATTCCCTAAAAGTGGAAGCACTGCTTCAAAGTACGCTAACCTTTTTTATTGAGTCAGAACTCGTATCTGCCATCTAGTGAGTTTATTAGTTCATTAAGGCCAAAACGTTTCAAAAATGACCTCGCCGGTTCCTAAAGATGACGCTAGTTGAATGTTCTTTTCCTTTGTATGGGAGTTGCACCCCCCTGACTTTCCACTATTACTAGCCAGACCATAGATAATAATACACTACACAGATTAAAACCGTTTACATAGCCAATACACTTAATTTTTTAAACATAATTTTTAAGGTATTATCTATGGACTGTAGATTTTAATTTTTAAGTTTTTATGGTCTGGTATAGCCTTGAGCCAATCAATTATTTCGAGTGTTTGTTTTAACTTAAAGGTATTGCTTTCACAACGGTTATTAGCTGATTAACTTATAGATTCATACTTATTGTTCGGTTCACTGTCTATCTCTCAACATATGGAGATGCATCGATTGTACAACTAAATGAAAAAAAATTAGTTATGATAATGTGAATAATTTCCCCAAAAATCACATTACTAGACTAATACATATTAGGTTGGGGAAAACTCTTTTCGCATTATAGTATGTATGAGCTTGTAATAAGTTAGTGATTTAGAACTAGCAGATTTCAGAAATTATCTACGAATGTATTCGAGATCGTTTGACCTAATATTAAACCTTGTGACACCGTTTATTCAAACGCAGGACTATCCTACGAGATAGTATAAGTTCAAAAGAAAGATTGGTTGTAACATTAAGATTTCATGTAACAGGAAATTCGTATCAAAATTTAAAATTTAGTTCTTTAATACCCCAACCCCTGCTGACAAAAATTATCCCTGAAACATGTCGGGCTATTTGTAAATATCTGGCATATTAAATCAAGGTGACAGAAATAAATACTTTTTATTCGGAAATAAAACCCAAACTAAAACGTCCTTACGCACGGAGAGCTATGGGACGACTGAAATCATTAAGTAACTAAATGCGATTACAACTTCCTAAATGCGTTTCTAATTAGGCTTAAATGATTTAGTCAGCCAGAAACCATCCTTGCTACTGAATTTAGTAGGCTAGCTTACTGAATGCTATTACACTTCACTGAATTTAGTAGCGACTGAATTCAGTCGACTAAATTTAGCCAAGTGTAATAAACCTTTTAGTTTGTTGACTTTGATAACAGTAGCAATAAACATCTAACAAAAACGGGATTAAAGACATCTACAAGTGAAACTGCTGACTTTATTATTATTTGAATTTATTAAGGAATACTTAAGTTTCACATTACATAGCATAGTATAATGTATTACTTCTACAAGGCTATAAGTAAGTACTTTCTTGCTTACTACATTTCCCTCGTGTTATTATTTTTAACTATCATGATAGTTTCGAGAACCACGTTTTTTTTAAATATCCATTTGATTATTTTTGTTACTTACTTAATATAAAGTATGACAAATATAAAAATAGTATTTTACATAATTCATTTTACACATTTTGTAAAATATTATATTTTGAGTTTTCCTATACTAGAATCACAGGATGACAATATTATAAAAATGAAATTTAAATAGAAACAGAAAAAATATAGGTTTTACTATATATAAGTAAATTTTGTGAAAAAGTTCACTTTTTTATTGCATAGATGGGTGGAAGAGCTCACATCTGGTGTTAAGTGGTTACTGGAGCTCATAGACATCTACAACGTAAATGCTGCCACCCACCCTGAGATATGAGTTCTAAGGTCTCCTCAGTACAGTAACAACGGCTGCCCCACCCTTCAAGCCGATATGCATTACTGCTTCACGGCAGAAATAGGCAGAGTGGTGGCACATACCCATGCGGACTCACAAGAGGTCCTACCACCTATAATTACGCAAATTATAATTTTGCGGGTTTGATTTTTATTACACGATGTTATTCCTTCACCGTGGAAGTCAATCCTGAACAGTTGATAATTACGTATTCCATCAGAGAAATTGGTACCCGCCTGCGGGATTCAAACACAGTTGCATCGTTCGAAACGAATGCGCCGTACGTACGTCTTATCTTTTAGGCGATGTCGACTTCTACCTTGGTACCTTTTTTCTTTTTTATTGTGTGTTTTTGTGAACAACATGACGGCCCACTTAAGAGTAAAGTGGTTACTGTGTCCAATAAACATTATCACAATGTGAATGCTTGAGAGACCCATTTGAAATATCTTATCCTACAAATTAGAACGTAAGATTGCTTCACGGTAAAAATAGATCGGATGGTGTGGTAGTTACTTAGGGGGGAGCGCATAATACGTCCTGGCATCAGTAAAAATATATCTATAAATTTGGTGAAAAAATTCACAAAACCTAAGTTTGTAATTTCACTACATTTTTTCTAATTTATAAAAGTTAATTCTTACCCGGCGTCCATCTTTTTTATTATTTGTGTTACGCAACTTCTTTTTTACTTTTTGCGTAACAGCTCTAATTACATAAAAAAAAACGCCATTATCTAATTATATAAGATTGATTACAAAATATACCTAAAATTAAGAATAAACAGGATAATAGCTAGCAGTCTCCTAAATATAGTAAATATTAATAAAAACTAAATCCTTTTGAATGTTTTGCTTTGAGATCAATCAACATGTTATTTCCGTAATTTAGATTTATTAGGAAACTCTTACGTCTCTAACATCTGCATTATTGTGTATTTTATAAGCTGTAGTTTATAAAACGCTGTAGCCTTCTACGTTTTCAACATTATTATTTGGAATGGAAATATTAATTGCTATTGTGATAGAAGATACGCTATTTAAATGTATCCGCACGAAGTTCACAACACTTTAAGGTTGATAAATATTATTAAATCTCAAACTTTACTGGGCAGATATTTAGAGAGGCAAAACGCCATCTTTAGGTAAACAGTTAGGTGACGAAGGACGTTCGCGCGAAGACGCAAGTACGTAAGTTAATAATTGGTTTTCGTTGTATCAGAACAGATTCCTCGGCGGCGGTACTGCAACGACGGCGGCCCCAGCTCGGCCTGAGCTCAGAGGAGCGAGCTTGCGCCAACAGTTAGATTCAGAGTCGTATACTTCGACGACGCACAGGTACTGAACACCGTCGTACCCACCTGGATAACCGGAATAGTCATAATAATTCCATTAAGAAATTAAAAAAAGAGTAGGTAATTGTTTTTAAAACAAAACGAATTTAAATGTACCAGTGGTCACCCGGGTTGTCGAAATTCGACTATATAATTAATCGAAATTATAAGTTTGTACACCATTATGATTCTATTGTTAAAGACTATTTATTATACTTATTTAAGCTCAGATTTCGCTAAGACTATACTTTAGACAAATAATAATATAGACAAACAATATTAAGCTTTTTTTTTTTTTTTTTTAAGAGATTTTATGACCTGGTAACTGAGACCTTTAAGTCATATCTTATTTTAATCTATATTCTTAATTTTATGAAAAATGATATTATGGAGTGAAATGAAATGAAAATGATTAATTTGAGACATTAATCAACTAGGATGAAATTAAATGAGATGATATGAGATGAAATATAATCTCAGTAAAATGGTGGTCATTTACTAAGATTTTTCAGTGGACTTTTTGGAGGATCCTGAGAAGTTACGTCCAGCGGCTTTGTTTCATTTTCCCACATTTGTGCACTTTCACAGATATTAAACGGTTAATAAACCACCATTATTATACATTTAAACCCGAAGAAACACTAAATAGACAAAATAAAACAAATCACACAACTTCACTCCTCGCGTTCCCGCCAAAAAGTCCCCAATATTAAGCTATTCTCAATTTGACCACAGACTATAAGTAATAAGAAAAGTTTGACATAAACAAATAGTATGTGTGTGTGTGTTAAATAAATGGTGTTTAATTTATTGATTTAATGTATTTTTTATGCATAAAAAAATTATTAGCATTCTGCACTCCTCTATATTCTCTATACGTGTGTGGAAAATTTCATACTCCTCTGTCGGCGCAATTTTAGTAAAAAGGCGTACAAAGTTTTTGCTTCACGTATTAATATATAGATAATACACTCACCCACAGCAACGATACGATCTCCAAGCAGACAGGATCCAATGGCGTCTCTCCCGTAAGACAGCCTCGCGAGCAGTACCCATGTATCGGCGACGGGGTCGTAACGTTCCACGCAGGCGAGTCTACCGCCGACGGTATTGGCTGGGGCTTCGTGACCTCCCAATGCATACAGATAGCCCCCGGCGGCACACACCTGGTTAAATTGTTTTTATTTTACTAATTCAGAAGGTGCCTTGAAGGTGAAGGTTCTGTTTTTAAATACAAGGTCAAACAATTCTATCTCTCATCAACCGAATGATCATTGTTCTATACTCTTCGTATATACTGTGTTACTTATAATATTTTGTATTCAAGTTTAACAATATTTGCTATGTGTATGTGCATTACTATAATTCTCATGTTGTATTTGTTATTTTAGCTGTTCTACACACACTCATCACTTTTAATCCTCTCGCGGGTCTGCTGGAAGAGATTTCTTAAAGAAATAACCAGTGCCTTTGTACATAATTTTCCTATTACTCTGTACTATGTCTTCTTTTTTGTGTGTACATAAATAAATAAATAAGATGCATTATTTGTCGCTTGATTTCCGCATCGGCGATTGCTTCTGCTGATTGGCGATTATTTCTGTTATGCTTTAATAATCACAATAATGACTAAACCGAACCGGAGAATATATCTTACTCAAACGTAGCGATACACATGTGACATAACGATTTTTTGGATCAATCGCGAGCTACGAGCTCCTTGTGTTACTATAATTTTTATTTTTATAATTACTTATGTTTATACAAAAAAATGTTCCGATTGGTAATATTACAAAAGTAAATATGAGACACTGTTCATTTCCTCAAGAATTTTCTTTCAGTAAAATTGCGAGAAGAGTATCAGATCAGTTAAAAGTGATGAGCGGGTATAGACAAGTTATAAATAATGAAAACATACTTATTATCATGTTATTCAAAATATACTTATTAGCATGTTATTAAAATTACAGTCACAAAAATATTAACATTTCGATTTACTGAACGATGTATTGACGTGAACGGACATAAAGTAGTAAATGCAGCGCATTTGGAACTAATATAGGTTCAACAATTTCGATGTAGTCAATATGATAGGCTATATACTGGGTGTTAGGAGACCGCTTCCAAAAACGAAGACAGACGATTTATGAAACTATCGTTTCATTTAGTTGTACTAACATGATGGAGCGTAAATAATGCTAATAAAACGTTTTAAAAATATGATTTTTTTAAGCTATTGCATAGCTTTTATCGCGGGCCTTGAGCGCGGCTTACTGTAATCATGAAATTCCGTAACGAAAAAAACCTTACACCCCTCACTCCGCCTACCATGTAGCTCGCGTTCAACACATTCACACGTTGCGCTTGTGTAGTGTTTGTGAATAAGCGCGTGGCGTGATGTCACACTGCATGCGCATCATGAAAAGTCTGCCCATCTCTCTCTCGCGCGGTCTAGCTTATGAGTGTGAAGGGGACAGTTAAGGTTTTGCTTTTATTAATGTTTAATATAGCGTGGTCTTGTTTTATTATTATTTTAATATTAACTTATCATTGTCTAATTATAATTGCATAAGTTGATAAAAATGCTATGCAATAGCTTTACCGAGGCAGTTTCCGAGAGCCACACGTGTTTTTTTTAAATCATGATCAATTTTTCCGTCCCATCATCAAAGGTGTCATTAGTACTATCATCTGTTTTAATTTTCGGAAGCGGTCTCCTAACACCCAGTATGCGTTTCGGTTTGAAGGGTGGGGCAGCCGTTGTAACTATACTTGAGACTTTAGAACTTATATCTCAAGGTGGGTGGCGCATTTACTTTGTAGATATCTATGGGCTCCAGTAACCATTTAACACCAGGTGGGCTGTGAGCTCGTCCTCCCACATAAGTAACAAAAAAAGACTTCTGTCAGTTTTATATTTTAAATAGGTTCGAATTTCATAAATAAAACGGATGGAGTATGCGTACGCTGAGCCCGCCGCGGCGTTTGGTCATAGGGGCGCAATTGGTCCAGTGGTTGGTGGCGGGGTCATAGCACTCGACGGAGCGCAGACAGGCGCAGCCGTCCCGGCCGCCCGCCGCGTACAGCCGCCCGCGCAGCGCCGCCACGCCGCACGTGCTGCGCGCGCCGCTCATCGGCGCCACCAGCGTCCACGTGCGCGAGCACGCGTCCCATCTGCACCAACACGCAATGTGGTACAATGGAGAACTCATGTCCATCGGGGCCAGAGGCGACGCGCGGGGGACAGCTCACCCCACCTTCATCCGCCTCCCCGCATTTGTCTGACATCGAGTGTTGCCTTGACGGTTGTGACGCGCGCTTATCGATATCGAAAATTTACGCTAACGCTATTGTGTTTACGCTAACGCTATTGTGTTAACCATGACCACTCCGCTTTCAACAAGTTCAGGTAGAAAAAAAAACTACTGAAAAAAGATACATACTGATTCCGACTCTGATCTGTCGGTTGTCTTTTCATTTGATAGTGATTGAATTGGAATTTAAAAAAATATTTGTTACATTAAACCAAATTGACAGCTATTGACTAAATCGGTTGTTATTGTCGACATTACCATAATTAACTAGGCCACAGCACTACCGCATTCCTCAGGATGGACATGAACTCGCGCGCCTGTACTCTGAGTGTGAGTCGTGCATCCCGGTTTGGAAGGTACGACTATACAATTGAGACTTCATATCGACGGGTGAAAGGCTATTTGGTTTAAGCGTCATTTTCGTAACTTTACAGCGGAGCCATTTAAAGTTTAAAATTTGAAGAAAATGTCACGACAAAAAACTTCTTCAGCTATTTGAATGTGGTAAAACATCGAACTGTTGTTGCTAATCTATACTAATATTATACAGAGGAAAGATTTGTTTGTTTGTTTGTATTGAATAGGCTCCGAAACCACAGAACCGATTTGAAAAATTCTTTCACTGTTTGGAAGCTACACTATTCCCGAGTGACATAGGCTATAATCTTTTTTGAAAAAAAAAAAATAGTGATCCTTACTAAAACTCCAATAATGTAACCCAAGGTGTAAAAAAGTTACCTAAAATATTATTTACATTGCGTGTCCTGTGAAAACTATTGATGATAGAATAAAATAATGTACTACGACTTTGTAGAACACATTATTATTTACAAAAAATGTCGCGACAGCATATGTTTAACTATTATAGTTATGCCGCAATAAGTGTTCTTTTATTTAAAAAAATAAAACACGTCAAATATCGCTGACATTTTTGTTAAAGTCCCGAGCGGAGCCGGAGCCGGCCGCTAGTATCAAATAAAACGGATCTGTAATTACAAAGATAAATGTCGCATATTAACCGAAACGCCGATTAAACCTAATAGCCTTTTACCCCTCGATATGTTTGTTCTGCCTAAGGTCCGCAGGCGCGATGTAACGATCGTGTCGATGCACAAGCGAACCATTCGGCTGACAACGGTATAGGGCTGCTTGCTGTGATTTTACATCAAAACTGCTTGAAACATTTATTAAAAATTACAGGTCCACTGTTCAGAATTAATAGATGTATCTCAAATATTAATATTCACAGTGTATCGTCATAGGGTTCTAATAAAAGTACTAAAAAAAATAAGTTTACCTTTCTACAGAATTCAAATAGATCCATCCATCGTGACCTCCTACGGCGTACACTGGAGCATGGGGCCCTTCTCCTAATACTGTCACACCTAACCCATGTCTGTGAGTGTTCATGGGAGCTAAAGTACTCCAACTCAGAGATGTTAGATCAAAACATTCAACCTAAAAACGACAAAGCAATTTAGTAGAATTACTGCTTCACAACCGAATCTGTTAAAAAAGTTTACAGTTCTGTTGTTCACTTAACTTACAGTATTCAAGGTTTTAAGCCCATCTCTGCCGCCTACGACAATTAGTTTATTCTGCATTACTGCAACACCAAACTGGAGTCTCCTGGCTCCAATTTTCATGAAAGGAGTCCAAGTATTAGTTCGTGGGTCATACATTTCCATGTTATTAGCACCCTGATAACAAAAAATAACAAAACGCTATATTAAGAGATAGCGTAGATTGGACACTAGACAAACATAAACAGTGAAAGTGATTGTATGTAATTAATTTGAAATATGTTACAGAAACTTCACACTGTACTACATATTTTTAATGGGTTAAAAATCTCAAACAAATAGTTTGACGCAACGAATGAAAAAAGGGTCACGATAATTTTACGTGGATACTATAATAGTCGCGGGCTTAATGCTTTGTTCACTTTATCTATAGGATGGCCAAATTGTAAGAACGGAGACTTAGAACTCGTATCTCAAGGTGAGTGGCATTATTTACGTTGTTGCATGTTTATGGACCCCGGTAACTGCTAACTGCTACTGGGTAAACCGTGAAACCGCGGACCGTGAAGTGCCCATCAAAGCAATAAAAAAATTTATATGCCATTCACAGAAGCTCAGTTTACAGAACAGGACAGCTCTTACACAACTGGGATTATTAAGCCTAAAGGTAGAAGTTCTGATATCCGTGACGTCAGTGATCACTCAAAACAACATTTAACCTTTTCCTTAGCGCCAGTACCTAAAATTTTTTTTTTTGTTTCAATTGCATTGTTAATAACACATTTGACTATTATTCAGTGAATTAAATATCTTAAAAATTAATCAATGTAATATAAAACTGGTCTACTTTCAGTGGCTAGGTGCGTGATATTGTCGCGAGATATTCATGACATGATTCATTTGTACATTATTGACTTTTTTTTTTTATTATTGCTTGGATGGGTGGACGAGCTCACAGCCCACCTGATGTTAAGTGGTTACTGGAGCCCATAGACATCTACAACGTAAATGCGCCACCCAACATGAAATTTCAAAAAATCAACTTAAAAAAAATACAATTGGTGGGCAACTTCAAACAGTTAGATATTCAGAGTAAGACTAATTTATTATTTGCGATAATTAATTGTGTTATCGTTAATCACTATAATGCAACGCCGGTAAGAGTAACGCCATCTATCGCCGAATAGCCGAAATGAATACCGAAGGAACTAGTAACGCCGAGAACGCTCTAGAAGTACGAAGCCATCTATTGTCCTATAGCGGAAACACACATCAATGCTACTTGATTTGCCCAGAATTTTCTCGATAAATCTAAGGGTGTCGTATCGACTATAAAAGCTTTGCAGAGATGACTAGAAGTCAGTCAGTAAAGGGATATCCTCGAAGCAAAACAGCGAACGGATCACCTGAAGCGAATTGGAAGAAGTGAAGTGTGAATTTTAAAGTGTTCGTTTGTTTTAAGTGTTAATACAGTTTTAATTTGCACTTTGGTAGAATTTTTATTTATCCCAAGCCACAACGCGTAACAATAATGAACATTTTGTTAAGGTAAATATTGTTAAAACAACAGCATCAAAATATAAGTAAATACTTAGTGGAGAGTTTAAATGTTTCGTTTTAAGGTTATGTATATTAGCAATTGAATAGTTATAAAAGATAAAAGATATTTTTTGGGTTTGAAACAGAAATGAGACCAATCCAAAAAACTGGTGTTGCGTTGTAGGCAGATGCTTAATTGTCAACATTACGCATATGTTCTTGATATTCTCTTTGCATTTTATCATTATTTTGATTTCTATTGTAATTTCTACAGCTATTCAGATAATTCTTTAGCTTACTTTATAGCCATCCATGCCTCCAATAGCCAAGAGACGTCCAATGGTGGAAGTTCTTGGCCTAGTTCTGT
Source organism: Bombyx mandarina (assembly GCF_003987935.1). The sequence continues at coordinate 249,023 of NW_021011587.1, read as the reverse complement.
GTGAGAAAAGCAGTGAACGTCTTTCTGGGAGTAGATGCCATTTTACTGCTTCCATAATTAAAGGTTGACACTCTGGTACATTGCCACATGCTTGTTCCACTTTATCTATTAAGTACTGAAAATAAATTGCGATTAATACTTTGTTTTCTTTGAAACAAATTGTTTTGTTATAGAACGCTTTGAATAAAAGCACTTTTACCGTCTAATAGGTTTTATACAGACTATATTACAATGCGCTGAATGCCTGGCCATTGACGGTCACCAAAGACAAAAAATTATAATTTTAAGGCGTATGCTATCACTTCAATTCATTCACAGCACCATAGATTACTAGAATACCATACAAAAAGTCTCAGAAAAATCAATGAGATTCGAAAAAGTTATGATCTGAAAATTCTTAATCATAACTCAATAAGCGGAAAGAATAAAGCCTTAAGATTTCCTGACTGAATACACACTATTAATAATGATACAAATGTTACTCACTTCGATATTCAGGCAGTTATCTACTATATTATACTATATCTATAGCCTAGTCCTTGTTTTAGTATTATTTGCAATGGATCATATTTACTAACGATCGATGATCGATCAAGTTTTAATATATATCTACAAGATCTAATTAAATATAACAACAATCCTACCTCAGACGAAAGTAAGGGTAATTTAATTAGCTTCAGTAATGTTGGCAAATAATTTTCTCTGTTAGCACTGTCATGTTGTACCCATGTCATGAGACTTTCAAATACATTTTCTTCAGTCACCACATTGAGATCATCAGATTTCAGCAGACTTGATAATTGGTCTGATTGTAGACCTAAAAACTCCTGATGTTTTACAACCTAAAATAACGGATTACAACAAGCTATAGTTCATAATACATGGCAGAAATATATAGCAGAAAACATAGCAGAATAAGATTTTTTTTTAGATTTCCTCTTTTAGCTTTAGATTTCTTCTTTTCATCGTGTAATAAATCAAACCCGCAAAATTATAATTGGCGTAATTACTGGTGGCAGGACCTCTTGTGAGTCCGCACGGGTAGGTACCACCACCCCGCCTATTTCTGCCGTGAAGCAGTAATGCGTTTCGGTTTGAAGGGTGGGGTAGCCGTTGTAACTATACTGAGACCTCAGAACTTATATCTCAGGTTGGCTAAGCAATAAATAGAAAATAAAAATGCCAGTTTGTGACAAGGGAATTGTTTTATAGTTCAGTGTTTTTTTTCAGTTTGTGGTTAATTTATAACTGTTTCATTATGGAGGGCATCGATCGTAGATCTGCGTTATTTGGTTGCTTCCCAAACTGTTGGACATTGGTATAGATATTACTTTTTGATGATTATTTTAAAAATGTTTTGTCTCTTATGATTGTTTTTAAGCTTAGTTTATTCAAACTCGTTTTTTCCTCAATAGTATAAAATGAAGCTGAGAATCTGAGACTCTTCTTCTTTGTTTATTTCTTTTAAGCCACATAATTGATTAAGATATAANCGTTATTTGGTTGCTTCCCAAACTGTTGGACATTGGTATAGATATTACTTTTTGATGATTATTTTAAAAATGTTTTGTCTCTTATGATTGTTTTTAAGCTTAGTTTATTCAAACTCGTTTTTTCCTCAATAGTATAAAATGAAGCTGAGAATCTGAGACTCTTCTTCTTTGTTTATTTCTTTTAAGCCACATAATTGATTAAGATATAACTTTCTTTATTTAAAAGAGTGATAAACAAGGAATGTTTGAGTACATAGTTTGTCATTTTGTACAAAATGGCTTGACTATGACAGTGTTATGTTAAAAAAATACTTAAGTTTACAGGGTTAATGCTAACCAAATCACATGAGCAAGTGTAGTCTACATGGGACAGAAGGCTAGTATAAAAATATTTCGAGAAAACTGTTTCAACAGCTAAAAATCTATACCTGCATAAAATTTTGGTATGTGTATTTCAAAGCTGCTTTGTTTAAATCAATGCAGGACTGTTGTTCCGCAAATAGAGCTATTCCCAAACAATTACAAGGATCCAATTGCTTTTTAAGATAAGCACAGCATGCATTTGTTACTGAATGTAGCTGTAGTAAACTTGCTGTTGACAGGAGAACTTCCACAGTTTCTTCTCTTAGTTCTGTGAAAAATAAAATAGATTCATTATATTTAATACAACCAGTAATTATAAGTGATTGATATATTCCAAAGAAGAGTCAAAGGGTTAGGCCAACACAAAAAAATAAAAACAAAAGTTGCTATGTATATATCAGAATGACTATTATTATTCAATACAAAAATGTTGTATTTGAGACAAAATATTTCTTGAGAGTGGTTGTCTTCTTAACCTAAAGGATTAACATCATAATAAGAATTCAGATTTTTCTTCCAGCTCCAAAAGCCATTTTGTACCTTGTGGTAGCCTAGAATAGCTCTATTCTATCTCTTCCTGTGGGTGTTTTAACTGAGATATTAACCTGACAATGGATAGCAACATCTTAAGAGTATTATAACAGTATATTGTGATTGCTAATCAACATTTATTTATAGGTAGGGTGTATTGTGGCTTGTAGAGGTAGTAGTAATAGTTAATAGTATCACGATCCTGCCTTTTTCTACTGTATAGTAATCTGGTGTTTCAGTTTGAAGGACAACATAGGCATTATGATCTATATTGAGACTTTTCTATTCTGTCTCAAGGTAGGTGGTGGCATTTAAATTGTTTTGTCTTTGGCCCTCAATAATCACTTAACTAGGTAGACCATAAACTAAACAGACCATCTACAGAAATATAATAAGATATGTTTGGGTATTTATCTGCATCACTAAGAAAGGAAAAATTTGATCTTTTATTTGTATCTAGTATATTAATGGCTAATAAATTAACCTATTGTGCCTGTGTAGCAATAGTGAACAAGAGCCTGTAGTGCCTGTGAGTCAATGCGCTCAAGTGTTATTTCCGTTAACTGAGCCTCACGCAGTGAACCCGTAAACATGGCTGCAAAGTACTCACTGCATGATGCCAATAATACTTTGTGTGCTGGTATCCTAAAATAAAACACAAATATTGAAAATTTTATTCTCTCATCTTTGATTAACTTGGCAGTAAGTTATTCAAAATTGTGACTTTCAAGTTATGACTAAGTTATTCAAACAAATCATACTTTTATATGGAAAGTATGATTTGTTTCATATTTATTCTTTGTTAATTTCTATGCAAGGATAAATATATACTGTAATAAATACTGTCTTATGATTTTTGTAATTTCAAGAGCTCTTTTAAAATAAAGTTTAATATAGTTTCAATAATTTCAATTTACAAGCCAAATTTTTTTTTTCTGGAAGCTCAGTATCTTTACCCTATGTAGTCAAAAGCGAATGAAATGTATTTAAAACTATATGTTTTAAACCTTGTTTTTTAAAGCATAATTGCATTATTTAAAACAGCTTCGAATCAAAGCCAAAATAACCGAATTTATAACTAATATATAAGCTTACCTGCATCCATCTGCGATTAAAAATACGTCGCACAATTTCTGTGATTGATAGTATCCGTAAATATTTTTTAAGGCTACTTCAGCGTGTCCCTTATCACAAAAGAACTCATCTTGACTAGATGAACTGGAAAGACTTAGTTGACTAAGTTCTCGAGGTAGTCCTTCATCAATGGAATTTGTGGATATATTGTCTTTCGTAGTTTCTGACTTATGAGAATCGGATCCAGACATCATTAGACAATAGAATTTTAATTTTATTTTAGAACGCTAGTCGGAATAAGAGCAATTTATAACAGAACAAAGCACAACAAAAGCACAAGATAATACAAAATAATGAATATTTTTCAATCAATGCGCATTAGAAAATGAACAATGCAGTGAATATTACTCGAAATTTAAAAACAAAGCGCTATTCCCTGACAGAACAGTCACTGACCTTTCTTTCTGTTTATTTCATTATGGCAATGCTGTTATTGCCAGTGTTGAATTTACAGTCAGTATGTAAGTACCGGTAAAACGGGGGGACAAATCCCAACTTGGACAATTTTAAGGTATGTAGTTGTTGATGTATAAAATGCTATATCAGGATCAAAATTATTGAGTCTTGGGGGTATCTTTGTTACTCAATTTAAAACTATGCAATTAGCATTCCAGTTTAAGCAAAAAGTTGTGATATCCCTATTTACCCGGAAATTGGGGTTAATGGGGTTGAAATTAGTGTCAATTAATAATTTTGCTAGGACTGCCACCACTTGGTTTTTATTAATTAATTAATTAATTTATTTANCTATATCAGGATCAAAATTATTGAGTCTTGGGGGTATCTTTGTTACTCAATTTAAAACTATGCAATTAGCATTCCAGTTTAAGCAAAAAGTTGTGATATCCCTATTTACCCGGAAATTGGGGTTAATGGGGTTGAAATTAGTGTCAATTAATAATTTTGCTAGGACTGCCACCACTTGGTTTTTATTAATTAATTAATTAATTTATTTAGTTGCACCAACAAAGTGATCACTTATATATAATATTATTATCTGGTTTAAGAGGTTAGGTGTGTCGGTTATTCCATGGATTAATTTGTATAGAAATATACCACCCATTAGTTTCCTCCGGTTAAAAATAGTCAAGATTAAAGTGACGAAGTATGTCTCCATAGCTGGGTAACTTCCTACCCAGATTGTAGCTGTAAGACAAGTTCCATAGAAACCGTTTCTGGACACTTTCCAATCGTTTCTTGTATATCTCATAATAAGGTTTCCACACAATGCAGCAATATTCTAATGTACTGCGTACGAGAGCATTATATATATTTTATATATAATTCGATCTAAATATCCCTTTATTATGAAGCGTAAGTCATTTATTATATATTCATGCATGGGTTTATTCATTTATTATGTATTTTTCTGCTTCTTCATTTAAACATTTTTGTCCACCTTGAGATTTCATTGTTGTTGGTACATGTCTGTGCAAAACCGACTTACTTATATTAAATTGCTTAGCTATTTCAACTATAGACTTATTCTTAATTTCATAGGCATTGATGTTTTTAATATTAAGGGATCATATCTCTTATAAGGCTCTTTCAAACCAACACGTAACTGATAATATAAATATTTGCCAAACAATAAAATAACACATTAGTAATTAAAAAAAAGTTCTAGATAAAAATATCATAAATAAACCAGATTCTTACCAACACATTTAAAAAAGATTGTTATAACTACATAGGCAACCCTACAAACCTGTATTTGAGTCGACTATTATCCTCTCCCCAGTGCGCATCAACATTTTTTATTGCACCACCAGTCCAAAGTCCGCTCAGCGGACTTTCCACGTAATGCGCATATGTGCATGTCAATTAATTTTGTCTATGCTGTGTTGAGTCCGCTGAGCGGACTTTGGACTGGCTAGGTTTTTTCGGTCTAGGTTTAGAAAAACGTGATTTTCTCAAAATTTAATTGGAATTATTCAAAATTCCAACTAGATTTATAATTCCAATAAGATTTCTTTATGTAATTTGTTAGACTACACTTGACCTTGAATTATATTGCAACTGTTCTATGAGAAATATAATCGGTTACCTAAATCTTATCTTTTGTTTTCCATTTATTAAAAAATAAAGACCTTGCTGGATGTAAAATTATATATTTTTTGTACAATACTAAGTGTTTGATAAAATAAAAACCAAATGGCTTAAGTTCCAATACATTTTTTTTATACTGCACATGTTTTTAAATTTTCGACAAAAAAAGACCCTCTTCAAATGTCACCTAAGTGGGTCTCATAATTCATTTGTTTTTATTACGTTCTCGGAGTCAGGGACAAAGAGTGTTTTGTTTACAAAAATTTAAGCTTATTGCCAAGCCAGTTTAAACAATGTCACGTTGTTTTATTCTACAGATCTTGAGTATGAACGTCTCAAATATGACACTCAAAATTGGTACAAAAAACAGGGTCTCATAAAAACTAAGATTTTGCAGAATATGTGCTTACAAGTGGTATAGTAATTTGTTATTCAAGATATACATGAAACTAGGCATTCATTCCAATGAAAAAAGCCACATGTTTCGAAGAAAAAAATAAAAAAAAATGTTCATAAACATAGCAAAAAATAAACATGTCTGCTCCACAAAGACGACGTACATGGTATGGATAGGACATATTCCAAAAAAAATATCCATTTTTTTTTTGTTTTTTTTTTAAACTTATTTAACTATTGATAAGTCAAAATTAGAATTATTTTTTGTGTGGCTTTGAATAATGAAAAAAAAAATAAAAAAAAAAATTCGCGTTGAAAAAAGGAGTCGCGTTGAACACTAAAATAATTTATTATATGAATAAAAGTAAAAGTTTACTTTTACGTTTTGGAAATTTATGTTTGTTAGTATAAAATAAGGTATTCTGGATTAAAAGAAAAGATTTTGGCGTATTTATGAAGTCAGAATCAGGTGCTATTTACAATAATTATTTACATAGGTATTTTTTACTAAACTTACCAGTATTTCAATTGTCCTTCGAAATGTCCACCACCATTGTCAATACACAGACGGGCACGTTTCATTAAACTGTTTTTTAACGAGAGAAGTACGCTTCTCTCTCTGTCTTTTCAATTGGTCAAAAGCGTTCAATATGCGCTGTTTTAATTGTTCGACCCTAACCGGCTCACTTCTGTACACACGTCTTTTAATTTCACTCCACAAAAAGAAGTCCATGGGCGTGAGGTCAGGTGAGCGTGAAGTATAGCAACATACTCCCGTGATGTGGACTAATAAGCCGTCAGGGACGTAAACAAACAACTGTTGCAACGAAAAAATCATGCGAACACTTCCACTAACAATTTAGCACTGTTTTTTGTTGTTGTTGCGTCGGGGCGCGGCGCGGGCGCAGAGATACAGGGGGTGGCGAGCTTCGACGCGAGTTTGCCGGAATTTATCAATAGAGCAGCGCCCCGTAGGTGTCTCAAACGCCGCTGCACGTACCTACTATCATTGATTTAGTTATTTAGCATTTACCAATTATTACGTATTTTAGTGGACAATTTTAGGACTTCGTTTTTTTATTTATTTTTTAACTACACAACTATAATTAGTTAAAGATACTTAGAGCCCGGTTAAATTTTTTTGTACTAATTTTAAAATAGTGGTGTATAACGATTTTTCTTCACAGAAAAAAAAACAAAAGGAAGATGATTGGCTTATGCAAAGAATCCTATCCTTGGTATAAAATATAAAAAAAATCAAATATAACCAAAACAACAAAAAATATATCATTACAATATTTAACATGAAGTTCATGTCATATCCATATTTTTTTTACCGGCAGTTATTTTGTCACGTGACCCTTCAAACTAGTGTCAGTGTGCAGTCCGTTTAGCGGACTTTACGGTGTTTTTGTATCTTTGAGGACGAAATTTTCGTACTTGCGACTAAAATACACGTATTTTATACTTATTAGATTGAAGTTCACTATATAATGATCTGATTACACATAATTATTTTAATAAATTTCATAATTTTTCTATCAGATATTACAAAACAAAATCCACTTACAACTTCGAAAAATGACTTGGTCGTAGCTTCGATGGTGGTTTTTAACTTAAAATGTAAAGGATATACCCATATTAGTAAATAAAATTAATTAATACTTATTGTTGCATATTTCTCAGCAGACGAACCAAACTTATTAAAACAATTAATTGCTGTACGACCGACTAGTTCGCGGGAAACACTGTTTGAAATTGCCACCAACTAAATCAACGATCTTGAAAAATTTTTGTACCACAGACCAAACAAATTTTATGTAATAAGGCGAACCTATTCATGCTTAGTCGATTTTGAAAGTACTTCAGAACGAGAACTCTAGTAAAATAATGTAATAGCCCTTAATATAGGAAGTCCGCTGAGCGGACGCGGCACTGTTGCCGCCACTGGCTGCGTCTGTTTGAAGTCCTTTGAGCGGACGGGTCACTGTTGATAGATAAATGTGATTTGACATTTCACGTATCTGTGGAGTCCGCTCAGAGGACACCGCACTGGGGAGAGGTTATCAAAGCCGGCAATCTGACTTTTGGACAATGATTGGTAAATCAGAAAAACGAATTATTGACTTTGTATTTCATTGGCAGTCACAAAACTCTTCGGAACGACATCTTAGATAAATAACAGGTTAACTATTAACCTTTATTTAATGCAGGTTTTGAACCGTATTCTTTGAAGGAGACGATTATATTCAAACATATTCAAATCAATCTGTATTGACATATCAATATTTTTTTTTTGTCCAAATGCACAGATTGCCACCTTTGATAATAGACGACTCATTTATTTATACTTAAGTCGTTCCCATTGAACTTATTCTCATCCCAATTGACCCCCTTTTCGTTGTTATTTGTACCTGAGACGTCCCCATTATTTCCAAAACAACAGATTTTTACATGTATTTCTATGTTATCAAAAAAAAACATTAAAACCAATAACAACTGAGACTTAGCTTTAATATATATATGATGGCCCAAGCACTAAATATCGTTTATAAATCACAGTCGTCTTCTATTATTGTCAAATAAATAAAAGAGAACAAAGTTTCTAGCACTAAAATAATTATCACCACAAGAAGTTAATTTGAAATGCGATTTTTTAAATGCTAGCAGCTATTGTCATGCATATTCAGAGTTCCTTTGTGAACTTTCAATATTCTACTATTACACTACATAAAAGGGAAGATTTTGCAACGAATTTCTAATATAATATTGAGCTCTCAATCCCTAATCACCCCGTTTTACGGTACCTACCTACCTAAGTACTAGAACCTTTAATGTCGTCTAATGTTTGTTGTTTGCCGAGTACGATTTTAGGAATGGAAATGAGGTATGTAAGATTTCGCATAATTGTAAGTGTTGGATGGGATAAAATGAAACAATCCTTTAAAAATGACCTAACCATACTTAAAAAAAGACAGAACAAAAGAGACGGTGACACTACGATAGGGTTTTTTCTTTTTCACTCTGTTGCCGGATGGTATTATTTTTTGAGCTTATATAAAAATAATAAATTGTATCCGCGCAAAAGGGAATAATTTATATTTAGCATATTTACATGTTACGAGATTCCTTGTTATGGAACTTACACAATTTAAAATGAATAAAAGGTCAGCGAAACAGACAATAATGATAAAGACGATGATGATGGACGATAAAGACAAGAAAGCCGTTGATAACAAAAAAATTTTTTTGTCGTTTTATTAACTAGGTCACTAGCGCGACATAGGTATTAAGAATTTCAATATTGAAGTATATACTTATTATAGGCTTCCCCAATGGTTTCCCATGAAGTTCTTTTTTGTTTAAAGTTCTATCTATGCGTTTTTCTCATCCAAGTCGTTCCTGCCATTTTTTGTGTCACATCTTTTCATCTACAATACATTGTTGTCGACCTACCTCTATTTCGGTTTTTGTATCTTGGACAACATTCTGTCACTGGCCCATTTTTCCATTTACCTCGAATTAGATCTCCAGTCTATTTCCACTTTGGTTGTTCTATACGGTATTTTTTATATCTATGATTTTTGTTTGTGTTCTTATTTTTGTTAACCGTATTTTACCTTTCAATTTCAGTTTCTTCTTTCCATTCGGTGTTGACAAATTTAGATTTTATGTTCTTATTTTATATATTTAAGATTTTCTTTGACTTAATCGGTATTTCTGACTTCTTCATGACATCTTTACGAGCCCCATACCTTTTCCATCCTATTTTATTCTGTCATTGATTTCCTTTGTTGTGAGGTCTTGTATATGGGCGATATAATTTGGCTGAAGTATGTATATGTAGGTACCTACTCGTTTACATATTCTAATTTAGTAGCGTTGTTAGAGGAACTTTATTGTTAGTTATCATCATGTTTTGCTTGTGTTCATTGATAGTCCAAATTTTTTACTTTCGTATACAAGTCGTTTAATCATTTTTTGTAGTTTCTGGATTTTCGCTTCTAAGTATGAGGATGAAAACTAACAAAAAAGCGAAAAATAATGATATCGAGACTATATTATAATTGGAAAAGTAGGAAATGAGACTCATAAGCGACAACACTGGATGTGTCTACCACCGGATCGGATAGGCCGCTAGCCTATCCTATTCGATGGTAAATTTTCTCAAGTTGAACCCGTGAACTTACCTACCTGTTCGGGCCTTGTAGGAATAGACCTTAATTTAAGCTACCAGCAAAAAGGCACGAAAAAAAAACAGTTATCCGTTTTACTCGAAGCGAAACACTGTGATGTCGTACAATCATAAATATGTACTTGGGCGCACTAATTTCGTGTTCGTTTAGTGTCCAAGAAATCGAGCGGCCTATGGCGCTTTCAAGGTCAGCCATGGACAGGCTGAGGAAAATATGGGGGAATCGAAATATCATCAAAGCCACTAAAATTAGACTTGTAAGAGCGCTCTTCTTCGCCATTTTTCTTTACGCTACTGAGTCGGACATTAAGAGATAGTGAGAAAAAGAGGACAAATGCTCTCAAAATGTGGTGCTGGGGAAGAATGCTACAAATATCGTGGATGGACTTCAGAATAAATCAGTTAATTCTACAGGAACGCGGCATCAAGCAGCGTCTATGCTCCATCGTTCAGGGACGCCTTTTCACTTCCTTCGAACACGTGTCGCGATGGGGTGACTACTCAGTGGAATGCCTTGTGGTGCAAGGCATGATTGAGGGTACAAAACTGGGCGGTAGATCACCGTTACGATGCGTCGAATGAAAGAGTTAATGTATCTGTTGGATCCGTCAGGAGGCTCCTGCGTGACCAGGATTCAGGGTAATAGTCAGCGGCGGCAACAATAAAGCGATTATCTTGACGCACGACCATTCTGCCCAGAGAGTAAATGACTAAGAAGAATTATAAATGCAATTTCAATGGTATCACAGGTATTGCAGACGAAGACAAGCAAAGAAAAATTAGCGTAATGGAAGCACCGTTCGCTGGGCAGTGGGTCTCCCAGATAAAAGGCCCAGAAGAGGGCGCCCCCTGGATCCACGGTGGACAAATATGACCCGAATAGTTAAAGAGGCCCAACTTAACAGTGTGACAATTCAGATTAAAAATCCCTGGCGCTTACGAAGTAGGAGAGTCAACCCCACCGAAAGTGGGATAAGGAAAAGAAGAAGAAAAGTGTAATTTATAAATCCTCGTCTGCAATACTTATAGTCATATTCAGACGAATTTTATTTTCAGTATTTAGTAGGTACTAAGTCTAAAGGACAAGACGTCCGGTGCTTTTATATCTACCGATGCAACTGTGTTAGAATTCCTCGGACGAGTACCAATTTTTCTAATGAAATACATACTTAACCAATGTTCACAATTGACTTCCATGGTGAAGGAGTAGCATCGTGTAATAAAAATCAAAGCCGCAAAATTATAATTTGCGTAATTACTGGTGGTAAGATCTCTTGTGAGGCCGCACGGGTAGGTACCTTGCTTATTTCTGGCGTGAAGCAGTAATGCGTTTCGGTTTGAAGGGTGGGGCAGCCGTTGTAACTATACTGAGCCCTTAGAACTTGTATCTCAAGATGGGTGACACATTTACGTTATAGATGTCTATGGGCTCCAGTAACCATTTACCACACGGTGGGCTGTGAGCTCGTCTAACCATATAGGTAAAAAAAACTTACTCAACTAGCTTACTGAACTAGAAGCTCTTGCTTGAATTTAAATGTTTTAGTGATTGAGCTGCACTGCACTATTTTACACCCAGTATTAATAGGACTGAAAATTATTTCTGGATATATTTGCACTCTCTAATACAAATATACATTGTACAGGGCAGTAACTCTTAAAAAAACAGAATAAATAAAACACTAATCATGGCTGAGGCATTCGTAACATATATTTTATTTTTGAGTTTTTTATATTTTAATACAACATACATAGTAATTAACAATACGTAATAAATAGTCCAAAAGTATATTACGCCTACAAATTAGCGTAGTCAATATAAGATTATAGTCATATGAGTTGCTTTACACCTCGTGCTAAATGTCAAGGCAACTCCATGACCTAGAGGAAAAGTGAGAATATTCTTTAAGGGAACATACCAAGTGTAAGAGAATTGTTCCCGAAGTTGAAATTTGTCAATTAATTGTAGTAATTTCATATTATGTAAAGACTATAAAAATTTAGGGACCAAAAACTCACTGATTAAATTTCATTATGAATGACAGGACTCACCCGATTACTGGCGTTAACTCCGCGGTTCAAATAATTTTAAAATGTAACTACTTCACATTGCTTAATTTTAAAATCAGTAGTAAGGTTCACAAGAGAGTTTTTTTAACTATGTTAATATATAGTATATTTTTGCGTAATCAGTTAACTGCCTGACATAGGATTTTTTTAATTTTTAATAACAATAAAAATGAAATATGGTAGAAACGGAAAACAACACATTTCATAGGTCGAGTAGAAGCTACTCGCTCTTTTAATTATTTATATTTGTAAACCCGCCAATTTTCAAAACTTGAGGATTAACAGTTTCGCTCATTTAAAATAACACGACGGAGACCCTTGATCAATTATGAGATTTGGTAATTTAAGATTATTAGTTTTTCTGATTTGTCGTCCCAGGAATCAATAATAGTACTACTTGTCTTCGTTATTGTTTTGTTTTTTATTTGGAATAGATAAGCGAATGTGGCTAACTAAGGTCTACTACAAATAATTACCTAAAATAAAGGCAATTTCATGTAATTAAATGATTTCTGTCTTTTACTGAAATTATATATAATATATATATTATAACCACGAGCCTACTCAGGAGATCTACCCAATAGGCTATGATGCAACTAATCGCCTTTCGGGAGTATTTCTCTTACACTCTGTTTAGGAGTTGTGGTCTGGAATACTTCTATATTTTTGTGTATAGTTTTACATTAAATTCAATGTCATTTTGTGTTAGATTTTTTATGTAGGTACTCAAATGTATGGGCAACTAAAAGTGTACAAGGTTGTCCTGACCAAATTTTTTTTAAAAATCTTAGTTGATGTAATGTAGAATTTGGTATAGCAAAACAATATAAATTACTATGAAACATATGTATACTTTTTGTCGGTGTAAAACAGTAGTCAAACAAGTAGGTACGTATCTACAAAAATAGTTGTATTTTTAATCTATAATTTTAGTGACGGATAGTCGGGCTAATTAATTATGCAAGGTGTAGGTTTGCAATCGTTTTTGTAAACATCTATTCCGTCCATTGAAAAGTTTTTAAATATTCTTTACTTGAAAGTCAAAAATAAATAATTTTACCAACATTACGTCGCGTCCAATATTTCTAATTTGTATTATTACTCTAGGGTGCAGATCGTAATATACTTGAAATTATTTGGAAATTTTCGTAGTTTTCAAATGTATTGAAGGGAAAAAAAAAGAAAAGTACCTGTATTGAAAAAAAAGTTGTGTTGCAGATTTACTAAACCGAATTTAAATATAAACGATGATTTGTGCTTTGAGTTTGTGCAATACTTTTTAACAAGAATAACATTACACAAATGACATATTATGAAAGGTGCAATAACAAGTTGGCGACAAGGTGGCGAATTGTATACAATTATTGTGATTACTTGATCTAACTTCATTGCATAGACATTGTAAACTTTGAAATTAGGAATTAAATTTAATATTTACACATGATACGTACACATAAAAAGACTAGAATTGTTAAATATTTATAATTTAATAGATATAACAATTTAAAACCTAAGAATAAAACTTCGCAAACAAAGTTTTTAAAGCCTTGACAATAGTGCAACTCTATTTGATTAGGAACATAAAATATCAACTGCAGCAATTCACGCTACCGCATAACATTAAACCATTGCAAACATAACACACTCATATCACATTTTACATTCTAAAATGATTTTTCACAAATGTACATAAATATGCAAATACAATTTTATATTAAATTAACAATGATCACATTGATAGTCTATTCTTGAGATCTTTGCCCTTAACCTAGAGTATTTTAAAATATCACAATAAATTGCTGTGCACATACGAAACAGGCAAATTTTGAGTGCAATTACATTAATAATTTATTTTTCCTTCTAAAACATTTAATAAGATACAAAGTGTACCTTGAAATTAGTAGGTACACACTTAATAGATTTATACGTAATTACGTGCTGCCAATGCAGAAGATACGGTAATTTATAAGCTTTTCACTTGCACTTCGCTAATTCTAGTCGTTCTTCCAGATTATTCATACCTAACAAAATGATAAGTGAAGTGCTCATCTGCTCAGTCTGTAATCTAATATATTTAAACTAAGCACAACAAAATAATACGAAATAAATATCAGTTCTTGTAGTGAGCTACTCAGTAGGACATTACATGTTAACGTTATAAATGAAATTAATCTTGTTATAAACGATTTCTCAAATAGCCTATTAATATTATATTTGTTTGACCTACCATAATTTCGGTTTCATTCTTTTTTATGGTAGGTAAAAATGTTAAAAAAGTTTTTAGAATTCAGATCAATTAATATGAATACCTGTTTCTTTTGTTGCCAAATTGAATTTTCTAATTGAGCTTTCGGTATATTCGTGGAATGTGATATTTTTAAAATTAATTACATTAAATATATTGAAGGAATTATTTGATCTGATATAAATCAGTAAGGTTTAATGAATATGAAGCAAATTAGACTAATTAATATTACAATATTTAGATATTTGAATTTAACTGCCCTTAAAATTGTTGCCGTAATGAAAAAAAATTAAATAAACAGGTACTGTAGACGGTAGGTACATACATATGTATAGTTTACTATTAAAGTAAAAAAAAAGGCTTTTTGGCGAGAACGCGAGGAGTGAAGTCGTGTGATTTGTTTTATTTTGTCTATTTAGTGTTTCTTCGGGTTTAAATGTGTAATAACGGTGGTTTATTAACTGTTTAGTAACTGTGAAAGTACACAAATGTGGGAAAATGAAACAAAGGCGCCGAACATAACTTCTCGGGATCCTCTAAAAAGTCCACTGAAAAAGTCTCAGTGAATGACCACGATTTTACTGAGATTATATTATATTATATTTCATCACATATCATCTCATCTCATTTCATTTAATTTCATATTAAGTTTCCTTCGTTTTTATTATTAATAAACTGTAAATAATTAAAGCGGCGAATTATAAAAATCTTATTACTTGACGCTGCTAATGGTCGGTATACACTACAACGATTTCTCGTAGCGATTTTACTGCACAGTTCAACTGTGCAGTTTATCGTACGTCTATTGAGTGTCCACACGTCAACGATATCTGCATCGATCGTCAGTTCTCTCAGATAATAAAAATGTTATCTTTTTGGCTTTGTTGAATTAATTCTTGCAAGAAGTTCGCAGGTTGATTAATTTATTTGCTACAGTATCCTTATTGGCATTAGGATCAATAGGTTTGTACTTAATAATTAGCCTATCATAGGCAGCATTTTTCTTGTTGCAGTCGTGATAATCTTTACTTTTCTAAATTCACAAGCAAATTTCACTTTTATAGATCTTCCAATAACTCACGGATTCTTCTACAATCTAGTTGCAACATGTTGTAACGTGCGCGGGCGCGTCCGCTTACAGCAAAATTTGTGACCGAACTGAGCGGTTGGACCAACTTCCGACCACACGCTACGATAACTGCACAAACGAACTGTGCAGTTAAATCGCTACGATAAATCGTTGTAGTGTGTACCGGAGCCAAAAACTAAAGAAGAAGAAGAAAGTGGTAGTAAAAAATTAAAAAAAAGTGCTGAAAAATCTCACGATAATGCTCATCAAAGCATAGTTTTACATTAGTGTAGGAACAATAATTGATTTTTTGTCCATTAATAATTTTTCTATTCCCAGAATTTTTACCGTCGAACCTGTTGGCTCAAGAACGAAGTTCTAACAGGTCACATCGGTATTTTTGTATATTGCTTAATACCAATGTACCAATGTATTAATCTTCACATCGTTGAGAGGCATATTTTATTTTTATAATTACTGGGTTTGTAAAAACAATGCTTTGATATGCCTCCGAGCCTTATGTAAGATTTGTCGATTTTTTCTTATTGTCCACATCCTGTCAAGTCCCTCTATTTTAAAACTATATAATCTAGAATACTAACGCTAATTTTTTTTGGATTTTTATATATTTTTAACTGTGCAAATATATTTTTCAGTGCAATAATAATACTTCTAATAATATAACTACTAACATTTAATTAATATTTTTTACAAGTTTATAATTACTATTAATGTGTCCTAGTTGTTGGATAAAACTCGTGCGAATGATTTTACCCTAAAATGTTTGAACAGTGCATAAATAATTTTAAAGAATGTGCTACATTTTATAATATAATAAGGGAACATGTTCAAGATATTTTCTAATTGTTATTTAGAAGGGATGTGAACAATATTAGGCAGCAATTAGCAAAGATGGGTTTTAAGTCGTCGTGGCCTAAAGGATAAGACGTCCGGTGCTTTCGTATCTTGCGATGCAACGGTGTTCGGATCCCGCAGGCGGGTACCAATTTTTTTAATGAAATACGTAGGTACATAACATATGTTCACGATTGACTTCCACGATGAAGGACCAACATCGTGTAATAAAAATCAAACCCGCAAAAAATTATAATTTGCATAATTACTGGTGGACCTCTTGTGAGTCCGCACGCGTAGGTACCACCACCCCGTCTATTTCTGCCGTGAAGCAGAAGGCTTCAGTAACCACTTAACATCAAGTGGGCTGTGAGCTCGTTCACCCATCTAAGCAATAAAAAAATTTGTTAAGTGAAGTTAATAAAAGCTTTGTATCATATACCTATTTTGTATTTAATTTCAAGTATATTTGAAACTATCTCAGAGACCATACAAGAAGTGCAATTCAGTATATGTGATGAAGGTGAAATTTCTTTGATCTCAAAGAGCTAAAATAGCCAAGTGTTTTGAAGGTCCTTCACTTCTCGGTCTGGTCTGCCTGTAACCACTAGGGGGACTACAAATTTCTTCATACCCATTCACATTAAATTTTACTATGAATGAATTTCAACTGGAATATTTCCACTTCAAAATGTCAGTTCTTTGTTTATGTTTAAAGACAAAAAAATTAAAAGGTTTTGAGATATGTTTTGAATAAATTGGATTCACTTTAAATGCCCTAATTAAATACATTACCAAGCTTCAGTACCCATTTATTAAATTATTTTAATGGAATAATACAAATGATAATATTATAGGATAAAGGGCTTTAATATAAAGCTTACAAATTCTGGTCATGTCTATTCTCATTAAGTTTTTTTAAGTTATCAAGACCTGAAAATGAAGTATTGTAGTAATGTGTGTATGTAAGTATTATAGGTATGAAATATGAATTGTTAACTCTGAAACTTGATGATTCATCATTCTTTCATTTTCAATTCTTCAATTTAATTCTTTGTTTATCAGACTTCAAATAAAAAAGTAGGTTCTACCTTATGTTTTTTTCTTTGAACTGATTTTGAAAACTAATTATGCTATTTTAAATTAAAAACATACAATTTTTTATTATGTGTTTTTAATTAAAATAATTAATTTATAGTGGAGAAATCGCACATTAGAGCAAATGCAATAATATTTATCATGCCTTTCAAATTTTTTGTATATAATCAATTACATGAATTGTAAGTGTAGGCAATTGGTTGGGAACAAAATTTAAACATGTAAAAAAATTATTGAGTTAATAAAACATCAGTGACTTTCACTTGATGTATTTTTGCATAATTTCTCCTAATAGTCTGTGGAGATACAAATTTTGCTCCACCTCAATGCTGCGTGCAAATTGGTGGAGATTGGGTTCAGAATGGAACCCAAGGGTGTTCATATTTTTAGCCGCACTAAGGCTAACTTTGTTCAATTTTACTCTATAGTAACATGAACCAACTGCCTACATGTTAAGGCATATAAATATCATAAGAATGTTGAATTTGGTATTAATTTTTCTGAATCATACCATTACTTTAAACCTTACATGTACGAATCTCCATTTCGAATATTTTGATATTAATAGGAATAGGATTTTATATAATAAAAAAAATGTAGTTCTTAATTTTCATAGACCTTTAACTAATAATTTGAGATTCCGCTTTATGAATTGAAATATCAATAGGCTATTCTGAAAATTTAATGAGAAGTCTAAATTAGTATGAAGATAATCCATGAATATGACGTTTCAAAACGGCGAAATATAGAGAAAAATTTAAATTAATTTAATGTCCGGGTATATTAAAATCTATTGAGGATTAGTTAAGTTGTAGGAACTTCATGACTAGCATTTAATTGCTCAAATATTATTATTTCCATAGACTTTTAGGTAAATGAGAACATAAATATAAAGTATTTCAATTTTCGGATTTTTTTTGAATATTTACCTAATAATTACACAAAGTTTTTAAAGAAATCTGAAGCCCTATAAAGAAAATGCAAGTTTTTAACTACCTACTTGTTTCATGATTTGAATAATAGATAGTAGCTGCCTTTCAATGAGTAGTTTTCAATTGTTATTCAAATACAAATTAAAGTTAAAACTCAATAGTTTCAATACCTAGTACAGCTATTATAATGCAACTGTACTTCTGTCTGCCCTTTGTTTTAATCCTTATTTTGATATAGACATAGTTAACCGCATTGTATATAGGCCGACAAAAACTAAACTTTCATTTCATATTTACATAAATAGTCATACAATAATTTACAACCTTTAATATAAGGAATTTTTGAAATACCAAGTAGGAAGGTTACAGAACAAATAAAGAGTTACTACACAAAAAACAGTTGGTAAGTGTAATGTAAATGTTCTACTGACTAACATGTTCGCTATCAGTCTCAAATTTAGTACTCGATCCAACCGTAACATAAACAGCTGAGAAGATTTGCTAGGACGAAACCATATCACTTAGTCCATCAGTGTATCGCAATCCCAATGGTGCGCCTACCACGTTCATCACGTAAGCTTTATGTTGGTAGGAATTCTCCAAACACTACACTTCACATGGTTAAGTTTTTGGTATAGGCTGCACCACTACTTGATATGTTTCAATTATTTGTTCAACACATTAATGACTGGTGACGTCCGAGTAAATTTTTGTTTGCGCAGCATATTTTCACTTGATGATGGCTTCCGAACTAAAGTAATAAATCTTTGTCAGTTAAGCACTGAAGAAATTCCAAGAGCTTAAGGAGCCAGGTTTCCATAATAGTTTTTAGCTTAGCGTCCACGTGCCCATCGAAGTAGCGCGTCAGCCAATACGTCAAGGTGGGCCTTAGTCTGTAAATAATATTTTAAGGATTATAAAACTGTTTACCGATAACACAACGATAAATTAATGTAAATAATTCAACGAAATAACCTTTATCGTTGTATTTTATTTTCTACTGAGTTGTTTTTTATGCAAAGAACTACTTAGTGTTACTTTATAGTTATTCCACGTAATTTCAAAATACGTATTATATATTCAATATCAAACTTGAACTATAAACTCTTGGTGTTTGGGTATTACCCAAAATCTAACTCACAGAACACTATTACTTCTAGCGATCTAACTAAAACAACTTTTTTCATGGTCTCTACTTCTTAGAATGGGGAACGGTCAAAAGTGAACTGAATACTGTGTTTAAAGAGAAAATAAAAATATTGCAAATTTGCCCATTGTATTTGCCTTTAAGGCGTTGTCCACTTATTAAGTAACTTTCCCAAGATGAAATTTTATCCAAATCCGATAATCTGATTAAGCTTTGATTGCTCAATTGCTCAAGCCATTGCTTCCTTTTGACGCGAAAGAAGAACAAAATCCAGAGTTTTTGTAGAGATAAAACATAGTTTTTCGTGGAAAAAGGTGTTTTTTCGGGAAATAAAGTAGACTTTATCACGCTCTTGACTTAATACTGTCACTTTTAAAAAAGCGTGTCATACGAAGCAACGTGTCACATGAAGCAATCGTTTCGACGTAAACGAAAGCAAAAAAAACACATTTATAATATTAAAAAAAAGTGTGCATTATTTAGGCTCGGTGTGGCAATATAAAAGTAAAAGTAAAGTTGTTAAAATCTTGTTGTAAAAGTATTAAAAATATAATGTCGTAGAAGTGCGTCGAAGTTCTGAGCTCTATGGGTACCATGGTTACCAGCCTCCCGCCTATTTCTACCGCTAAGCAGTATTGCGTTTCGGTTTGAAAGGTAGGATAGCCGTTGCACTATGCGGCTTAGACTTACGATCTCATATCTTAGATCTCATCTCTTTGGATATAAATGTTTTAGATAATATCTAGTATTCTTTGTCAAAACATATTATAAATATTTGGTATAATTTATCTATTCTTGTAACATTCCATTCCCATGATATCATATAAAAGTGAAGCTATCTTTTACTATTATTGGGGGAATTCCCGGAAAGTATGTATTTATTACCCTGTTTTTTTAAAACTTTAAAACTGAAAATATTTTTTTCTGCGGCCGTTCAGTTTTTGTAGTAAATTTAATTAGCCCGCAAAGGTATGTAGTTTGGACAGTCCTAATCTAAGTAATAAATGTGTAATGGGATAATCTTCAATTTATAAAATTGTTTTGTTTATGATTGGCTATCCATAGATAGAGAACATTCGACTGGATTGTTTAATTTTAGATTACCGTTTTATAGAACATGCAGGCTTGTCGATCTTCATCCTCACCACTAGGACAGTCAATGAATCCGTCGCAAAGCACGTGATCGTCGATACATCGGTAACGTCCTTGCCGGTCCGGTGTAGGACAGGCAAACCTTTCCATACCATCCGCAGCAGGTGGACATTCTGAAATTTAATTAAATAATGTTAGCCGGACAGAATATTTGAATTTTTCTGGCAAAAACGTTAGCGAAGAGTTTTTCAGTAATTGTCGAGCTTTAGTGATGCTTGGAGAGATTATTTATGAAATATTCAGTGGACATTCGACATATTTCAGCTCAAACTACCAGAATTTTTTTCGTCATCTTGGACGATATTTTCGTAGTACCTAAAGAAAAACATAATTAAAAGTTATTTTTGGCCCACCCTAACCAACAGATACAACAACACTTCGTCTGTCGAAGACCAGAAAAAATCGAGGCGGCCGCGTGCTGTTAGAACTATAAAGGCTGTTAATGCTGCTAAAGACAGAATTCGTCTAAACCCGATTAGGAAGCAAAAAGTCTTATCGCGAGAAATGAAGATTCCTGCTAGGACTGACGCCTATTAAAAAACAAGACCTTAAGCTCGTTGTTTATCGTCGATATACAAGACATGCCCTAAATCAACCTTTACAATTAAAGAGAGTGGCTCGATTAAAACGCCTTGTATCGCGATACGCAGGCGAAAGGCACAGAAATATCCTCTTTACCGATGAAAAAAATTTCAAAAGCAAAATGATAAAGTGTACGCTCATAGTTCTAAAGTAGCTGCTCAAGTGGTAGGAAAGGTACAACGTGGTCATCATCCCGCGTCAGTGATGGTTTGGTGGGGCGTGTCTTATCAAGGAGTCGCAACACTACATTTTTATGAAAAAGGAGTGAAAACTTCAGCCAAAGTGTATCAAGATACAGTCTTAGATCATGTTGTGAAACCTCTCAGCAATCAATTTTTAAAAATAAACCGTGTACTTTCCAGCATGACTCTGCACCTAGTTACAAGGCACGAACTACCCAAGCCTGGCTTGAAACCAACGTTCTGGACTTTATAAGAGCTAAAGACTGGCCCTCATCTAGTCCAGACCTCAACCCTTTAGACTTCAAATTATGGTGAGTTTTAGGGGACATGGCCTGCTCTGTACGACACGGTGACATTGAGTCTGTTAAGAAATCTTTGGAACAAGTAGTAGCGAAATTTCCCTTGGTAACAGTGCGCAAATCCATAGATTCCTGGCCCAACAGATTTACTGGGCGCGGGTGGGTACTACCACCCTGCCTATTTCTGCCGTGAAGCAGTAATGCGTTTCAGTTTGAAGGGTGGGGCAGCCGTTGTAACTATACTTGAGATATTAGAACTTATATCTGAAGATGGGTGGCGCATTTACGTGTGGATGTCTATGCGCTCCAGTAACCACTTAACGCCAGGTGGGCTGTGAGCTCGTCCAACCAACTACGCAATAAAAAAAGAAAAAAAAGATTAAAGGCCTGTATAAAAAAAGCTTTGGCTTGTGGCAATTTCGAATAGAATATTTTTTATTTTTTGCTGAGTCTTTAATAAATATGTAGGTATACATTTTTATAATATTACAGTACCTACTACATTAAAAAAATGCATTTTCATTTGTAACCGAACTTATAGTCGGATTTGGTATTTATGATTGCAAATTTAAATGACTTAAATTGAACGTTATCTAAAATCGAACATTCTTAAAAAACTTACTTAACAAAAACTGGTTTTATTATTTAAGGTCTTTTATAAGCAAGACCGAAGAATGAAATCAGTTCGGAAACCTTATTTTTGTGGCAGGCGTTGAAGTCACATTTGACTTTAGATGTTTTGTTCACATTCACGACTAAAGCCCGGAGGTCGGCGCACCGCTTGAGCTTAATGAGTTGTACTAATAACGTGTGCCTGTATATTTTTGGTCATTGGAAAGTTATCTATGACCTAAATATCTAAAGCTGCTTTGTGGTTAAAGTGACTTTCTAGAAGTGATTTAACAGAATTTGGAAAATATAACACTAAACTATATTTAAGATAATACAGATCTAATGAGGGAAATATTGTTCTATATTATTTTATGAAATAGTTCGTAAAAAATAGACGTCCGAACTTCGACCTTAAATAGAAAGACTTCCTTATCCTTCAATCTGACGTAGGTAAATTTTATTTACATGGAATAAAATGAACGCATGAAATCATCGAATGTGACTGGGAGTTATTCGTCGATTTTCAAGTATGCTTGTAACAAACGTTAGTTCTCTGCAATATTAATTCGAATGATCTTATTGTTTTCAAAAATATTGTTAATAAGAATGTGGGTATATTACATATTATACAAGTAGTACTTAGACTGTGACAGCAGAATTGGTGGTTACTATCGCGAGCGTCTATTTTTAGCACAGGCGTCCGGGGAAAGTAAAGTCCGTGGTTCGGTTGCGCGCGCCCCTTCTGTATCTATATCCTTACCCTATATCTATTCACTTTGAGGGAAGTCAGCTACGGCTTGTGCATTCGTAATCAATCGTTGATAGCATTCAAGTAAAGAAGGATCCTGGTCGTTTTGTGATTTCATCGATAGCTTTTTTATACCCTGATGTGGGTGAATAAATTCTGATTGCTGTGAATAGGTTATGGGAGTCAATCAATACAGCGAAAAGAATGTCGCTATCTATCTTGAGGTATAAGGTTGAAGTTTGAATTGTAGTTTTGGAACACTTGTCGACCTTTGACCCCTTCAAATAGGAACAAACGATTGCTATACAACAGGTAGAATAAATTAGTAAATTAGTAGACATGTGAGCTTGCCATGATAGCACAGAGGTTGTGAGCTCTAATGATGCCAATTATTCTTTTTTTTTTTATTGAAGCATGTGTTTGAATGAAAAATATGTAATTTAAGATTCTACGAGAACAATGATGAAGACAATTTTTTTTTTGAGTATAACAGAAGTGGCTGTAATAAAAAAATTCGCATATCTAAAAAAACAACGACAGGCTTAATTTACCTATACATAGTTAACTTAAATAAAAAATTAATTTGTAAAAATAGACAAACGGACTTCACATCTAATAATAATAATATATAATTTTTACACATAGTCCTAGTTCCAGATAGTATTTTTTCGTACCTCATAAAACATTTCATCAAGATAGGAAAAAAGATTTTCCTTCGAAATTAAAAATAATTCTTGAAATAAAGTCCAGCTAAAAATATTAATTTCTTTTTAAACGTCTATTGATCTCATATTTTTTAAGGAATCGTGTAACAAGGTAATTTCTCACAGCAAACTTTTTTCTTAAAATGTCAAAAATTTGAGTATGAGGTACATAGTTCCGTCAAGAGCCTTCAGTAGACGTGTGCTCGTTTGTAGCCTACACTATTAAGTATTCAGAGCGACGGCAGATACAAGGAGCCTCTGGGGCCTTAAACTGCCTACTTTTAAAATATTTGTCGTCGTTAACATGCTCAGCCTTAGCAACATTCACACCTGAACACTTTATATGTATATTGTCTACAATAAAACTACGCTATATCTGGCTCTACCTACACATTGATTTAACTCTATCTATCTCTTTAAATCTTTATCCGCACCTCGCTTTATAGATATGGGTGTGTATTTATTGTATATTTTAATGAAATGTTTTCAGTTAATTTGGGTTGAAATGAAGTTATCGTACCTGAAAAGTATAAGACGCCTAGTATACTTGAATAAAGATATGCAACAGAGCCGGTATTTAGATATCTTTCAGTTTAAGGTACGTAATTAACACAATTTTTTATTAATATTGTTCAGGAAACCGCCGAACTTACGCTTTGGGGGCTATAATCGAGGCTTATTGGAAGTTGAATCGATTAAAACTGTCGCTGAACTGTGGTTGAATTTTGTGGTAACCCACATCTGAAAATCGGGTGACACAGAATTCAACCGATCAGCCGGGAGACAAGGGGTGTGATTCGCCAGAACTGCATCATTACACACTTTCATAACTCCACGGGAATCGAATCGGTAGTCGTTGGTGAAACGACCAACTCTCGATAAGCGGGCTATCCGTAGCTCAGACGGCGCCACTAACAAATCTCTCGAGATACTCTGTTTTGGCTGACTCAAAACCAGGATGTGTCTAGTTTGAAGGGCGAAGGGCCTTTCCTCTCATGTTCCGCCATCTGGTTCTGCCACTTGCAGAAATCGAGCAACGCCAGCCACGACTCGTTTCTGTTGGTCGTCGCAACCACGACGCTCGGCAGTGATATAGTTATGGGACGACAATACGACTCTGCTCCCCTCACGCGGAAAAGACCATGGGCGTATAAGTGTTCTTCCGTTATCAAATTACATCCACAGCGAGGGAACTCTTTCTCTGGTGCAAGTTATATATAATAAACCATTGCCGGTTCTGGATTCTTACCAGTCGGAAGGCGAGGCACTCTTGGTCACGGTTCGTCCAGTTCTCGGGGTCCTTATACCTACAGGTACCGCCACTCTGTCTATTTTTGCGTCGGAACAACTACGCACTAACTAATAATATTAATATTTATATTACGTAATTTATAAGACTTTAATATTTTATCTATTTTTAACGTTCACAATATAATAAGCTCAGGTGATATTTCATATCAGATCTATTCTCGCTAAGAAAATATTGACTAAGGCAACATATTCTTAAGATCAAAATTAAATTGCTTAATAAAAAAATACTTTATATAGTAGAGTCAGCCGCAGTTGTGAATAAGAATTCATACAGTGAGTATGTTTTCTAGTATCGTAAAAGATTTCTATGCCCCTTCACTGGCTGAGGTTAAATATACATATATGATATATAAAAAGTGAAATGAAAGCAGTACCGTCAGTACTTTCTCTTATCTCTCAGCACAAAGTCGAAGTCTCTTAGTTTAGAAGTTTCTTATCTTTTTCTAGAATTCTTTCTAGAATAATAATGGTCCGTATTGGATACCTATGTGACATGAGCCATTTTGGCTATATTACACTTGATGTGTATACACCATAATGAAAAAAATAATCAAAAAGAGTATTATTATCTATACAAGGCCTCGTTCTTATTAACTAAGTTTCTGTGATCTATAGATTTTATTTTTTATTTTATTGCCTTTGTAGGCAGACGAGCATATGGACCAGCTGATGGTAAGTGGTCACCATCGCTCATGGACGTCAGCAATGCCAGGGCCAGAGCCAGGCCGCTGCCTACCATTACCTAAGACCTATAGATTTTCGAATTCTTTACTTACCATTGAAGCGTGGGTGGTTAAAATATACAATCACACGCGTTGCAATAAATTCGTAGATCTACAAATTAAATCTAAATTAATATAGGGGTAGATGTTTACGAAAGTTATTCTAAAGGTCAGAGTGGCAGCGTAGTATAAACAAGACGTGGGCGACGTTCAATGTTCGTCTAGTTCTGGTAATCCGGAGATCGACTGTGCAGACGCTATGGCGGCGGATGTGTCATCGTCATATATCTCAAAATACGCTGGTATTTATAACGATAAATGAATATTACTTACTTAGAAAACATTCGTAAAGATACAGATGACATGTAAAATTCGGATTAAAAAAAAATGTTTACTGTTAACACTTTTTCGGTGCCATTTATTTTGTTGGGAACAACAATCCCAACTTAAAAATGACAGAAAAATTATATTTGCTTTCTTTTTAAGAGCGTATTCACTTGAGAATGAATCGAGACCTTTGAGCTTAATGACTTTTATCGACCGACAGCATATATTTATAGACTTAGTACGTTGTTAAAACAATGGAGTGTATTATCTATTACGAAGTTACATTGAACAATAGTATCTAGTCCAGCTATGATATTAGATAGGGTATGTGTTAGAAAGCAAAAAGTATGTTTTCAATAAAAATGCTGTAAGCATTAAGACAGACAAACGCCATTGCTTTCTGACAAGTATATTCCTGATATTGTTAAAATTGTGTCGAACCTAATTTAACAAACATAGTCCTAAAATGAACACGTCGTGACCTAAAGGATAAGAATAAGAGCGATTCGACTATACCGATGTACAATCTTCGCAGGCATTTGCCAATTTTCGTAATAAAATAGGTATGTGCTTTTTTTTTTTTTCTTTTTTTCCACAGGAGAAAATCGCCGGATCCAAAACATGTTTACAAATAACTTTTACGATAAAGGAACAGCATCGTGTGATAAAATCAAATCTACAAGATTAATAGTTGACGTAATTACTATCCACTAACTACCGAATGGACTGTATGCTCGTTCACCCCTCTAAGCAATAACAATAT
This sequence comes from Bombyx mandarina, assembly GCF_003987935.1. The sequence goes on along the minus strand of NW_021011587.1, from coordinate 222,044 downwards.
CAAAGTTTTTGTGTCTGTAGCGAATTTATAGCTTCATTATTTACGAATTTATAGCTTAATTGGCATTCGGGATGGGTGAAAAGATCTTTGTACATTCTTAAATCAAGATCTAACTAAGGAAAGGATTACGTTGTTTCTAAATTATTGTACAATTTGAATGCAGCTCGCGCTTTGTTTTTCTAGCGCAAACCACTGACTGGGTCTCGCCCATAAATATTTATAAGCTGTTAAGTACATGTCCTCCTTTGTGAAGCGCACATGAGAACTTCTATCATCAGAATACTCTCTGAAATTTCCGTCACGTAATTATATATTTAAATAGCGTAGTTAGAATTTAAATAGTGGATATGGCTTTTTACCAGCTTTGTACCGTACAACCGAGCATACACTCAGATAAGATAGGTAAAAAAATTGATGAGAGTAGGTACTGTTTTTATTAATTTGTGATACGGGTGCTTACGAATGACTTCCAGGATGAAGGAAAAGTGTGTGTGGTAAAAACTTAACACGAAAAATGGATTGATCTGCTTAGGTAATTAATGAGTTCGCACGGCCTTAACAGAAGCATCGCCAGCCTGTCTGTGCTAAACTTAAAACCGGAATACGTAATCGCCGAAACAACAAAAATAAATTCAAACGGGGATCAATAGACTTGTAATGTACAACAAGAAAATGGTTTCGAAAACGAAAACGAGAAAATAGATAGTCTGAGTTTTATGTACAAACTAGTTATTTTCTTAGATTTATGTTACGTAAACAAAAATATTTCACTCACACCGTAGAGCGCTACGAGCTCTACGGGAAATTTTGTTAGGATACGGATTGTAGCTAATGACGTAGGCTGAGAACTTAACTACACGACAGAAACTCGGCTTGGGACGATACTTTACTCTGCCTTTGGCAGATTCACTGCTCGGTACATTTTCTCAGTAGTTTGAATTATTGCCAATACTATTATAATAGGTTGATTTTCATAAAATTGGTGAATTAACATTGAAAATCGAATGTACCCGGGTTGCTTAGGACTCAAGGACGAACGATCAAGACGTTGTAGACGCAAGTTTAAATTTTTATAAGTGACTTGAAAATGAACATTAAGACATTAGCTTTTATACATTAGAATCAATGTCAACAATGCAAAACTCATGTCAAATAAAATAAAAGCGATAAAATGGACGAGCTTACTATTGAGAATATGAATTTGTTTAGTAAATATCAATTTCACATTTTAACATTTAAATCTAACCTAAGAGAAACGTAATACAATATGGATGATTTTATCCATTCTTTGTTTTGAATTGAAAAGAAATACTTTGGCTAGTGTTACGGATAGTAATTAGTATTTTAATTATTTTGTAAAGATTTTTATTGGGAGTATTGAAAATATTTATGTTAATGTTGATTTAGTTGAAGAACGTTCAAAGTTCAAAGATCAAACGAGTGGACGTAGAGTGTTTGTTATGAGCCCATTAATCATAGTATTTCTATTTTATTGCTTGAATAGGACATAAATATAAAGCTCCTTCGATGTTGTTCAATAGGCTGCCAGATAATAGTGTGTCTGTTAAGCGCCTTGTTCTTTCAGTTGCCTAGGGAGTAAAAAAAATATTGAAATTGTTTTTTTTTTGTACATAAAAAACAACATATTTATACTAAAGATAAAGATGATGTATATTTACATTTTTTTAAATATTTAAGGGAACTAGGCAGGCTAATGTACTGTGACACAGTTATTGAATAATTTATTTAAAACCTTTTATTTAAAGACCGCATGGACATCTCACCTTCACTCGCCCAAAATAGACGTTCAAAGTGTAAAGTAAAGTAAGTTTAAATTATAATGTTTTAATGTAATACGTTTTACATTCCTGCATTATGTATTTAAGTAGGCACATTCATATGAATGATACATGCTATAGGTTAAAAAAAACATTGAATTAAGTACATAAACGTCAACACCTTAATAATGTAATTTTTAACTATAATATTTGATAACGAATTATTATCTTAGTTTTAAAATGTTTTTGTCGAGATCTGGGTTTTCTTTTTTAACACGCTTTTATTAGCTCAGTGTGTATCTCCGTGTGTAACGGAGTCTCTGAACGAGACTAAATGTATTTTAAAGCTTCCGATTGAATTGAAATTTCGCCCACTTATCAAGGACCGATGACAATACAATAATTTAACATAATTGTCTGATTATCCTGATCAGGGTCTTCCTGTCTAAGGTACTAATGCCTTTCCTGTCTTTCTTGGATATGACAGCCGTTTTTACGCCTCCAGCTCTCGAATCGAACCTTAATTCTCTGTTAAAACCCTACGTAGTCACAGAACCACTAGACAGAAATATATTATTTTTCAAATTCGACAGGCAGCGACCTATGTAATGATGATGCATTGGATGATATGATTAGGTTACGAAATACATCATACGACGACCTAATAATTTGTTTTCACATATATGATTAACCAAAAAAAAGATTTTTTCTTATTACAAAATTCTAATAGTTAAGACTAATAAAAATAAACAATAGGTTAATAAAATAAAAATAAATCATATTGTTGTAGGTAGTTTAACGAAATGTAGTAAACAGTTTTCCAGAAGTAAAAAAAAAATGTGTGGTGTCGTGGGATACTGAATAGGAACGAAGTTCCTTATTATAAAAATATTAGTTTTAAGTTCTATTCGAGTTATAAAGAAAATAATTATTCGGGTATACATTTTTTAATATGATTTTATTAATAGTTAAAAAAAACTACTTTACCAAGTTATCAACTTTGTTTTATTCACAATGATTTATAAAAAATAATAGGTTGGGGAAAAAGTTATTTCGCATTTTTTTAGAAAATCAGTTCGTCATCACAACATTTTTTAATATAGTTTATTTACATTTAACTAAAGTATGTAGGTACCATTTTGTTTGATAACTTTTTGTCATCTTGTAGGTAGGGATATGATCCCATTACTATAGAAAATTTGTGGTTTCTGATGAAAATACCGCGACAATTGGTTTTGGCAGTCCTCTCGTGATGTTAACCTGACCCTGCCTAAAGAAATCTGAAGAGACCGAAACAGGTGGAAATCTGAAGGTGCAAGGTCAAGACTATACAGCGGATGCATTAACACCCCCCAGCCAAGCTCTCTTAATTTTTGCTGAGCGGCTATAGATGTGTGAGGTCTAGCGTCATCATGATGAAAAACCACACCCCTTCTGTTGATTATTTTTCGGCCGCTTTCTTCTCAGCTTCTTGGCGCTGGACTGGTAGAGAATGCTTTGGCATTAATTCCATCACTGTACTTTTATGCATAAAGTTAAATAAATAAATTGATATTTTTTAATTATTAAATTTTTCCATATTGTAATTTACAATATTCAGAGTTATAATTAAAAAAATATGTATATTGATTAATACTATAAAATCTATAAATTAGTACTTAGCAGAACGCAAAATAATCCCACTGAAGCCTCGAGAATTGAAGAAATGCCAAGAATTGAAGATGCCAAATTATGGGCAATATGCCGTTGTGGCCCCGTATAAGCATTAAAGTTCCGCCCATTGCGCTGTCGAACTCCCGCGCCGGAAGTCGTTCCGTGCCATATGGTCGAAACTTTACGTCTTTTGCCTCAAAACCTCGCATATGAGAATCAGACAACGAGTAATTGCTGGTTCAAATATGATTTTATTGCTTTAGATTTAATTCATGATTATTAATAATTTTTTTGTTGTAGCATGTTGTATGTTTTGCTAATTATTTAAGGAGTGACTTGACAGTGTTGCTTGTATTTCGCATATTTATACTTCGCATATATGTGTATGTCGCTATTATTATGATGAATAGTGCGGTGCATCTTACTGTCATTTGAAGGACGTTTAAATTATTATATTATAAATAATAGTGGATTAAATACTTAAAAAGGCTCACAATAAATATTGATATAATAATATTTAAGTTATTATTATAAAATAAAGTTACATTGAATCATATGGGTTATGGAAAATGAAAGTGTAAAGACGTCAGTAATTAAAATCGACAGTTGTTCATTTACTCAGTTTTTGTGTCGAGTGTAAGGTGTTAAGAAAAGATACATGTGTCGACAGAGTTTTGGCAATTTATATATAAGTTCAAGAGGTTGGCTGCTGGCCTGCATACTGGTTAGATCTTGAACCAGCACATGGTGTAATAGTTTTTTCCCATTGGTAAATTGTATTGTTTACGCTTCAATTGTTAAACTGGTCCAATTCTCAAATTTATAATTTTCTATAAGGATCATTTCATAAAGCATGACCCTTCTGTGTTTTTTTTTTTGTTCAACATTATTTTATGAGAGCCGAGTAAGTACCGTGGCACATTGTATGTTGCCTTAAGCAAATGGAAGAAAAGTAACACACTTCCACAATAGTTTTGCTTTTAAAAATTACTGTGTAATTTTAATTTAAAAAAGTTACTGTGTAACGGCAGGTTGTTTTCAAATATTTTTCAATTAAGATTTATTTAAATTATTAGGAATTTTTGAATGTATATTAATTAAAATAGCGAAAGAGAACTGACTGACCTGAATTATTAAGATTGAATCAAGTGGGATAGTGAACGGTAAAAATGTTTGTAGACCCTCGTCAGTCCGTCCTAGAATCCGTTCAGAGACGAGAGACGCGCAGAGACAATATAAAGATAAACGATGGTGTAAACTTGCCTTTATGTTGTTATTTATTGCGGGTAAAAGTTTTACTCACGACCGTAGCGGATTACAGAAAATATTTATTTTGTTAAATTTTACACAATTTTTTACTCTATAAATTAATTTTATAGTTTCGCATGTTTGTTAAGAATTGTCATAGCGGAAACACCTAATTTGTTAGCGGCACTGCGAACGCGTGGCCCCTAAATTGTGCGTTTAATTGAGCAGATTGCTGCGATTTTAGACTGTTTTGTTAGGACTTAATTGGGTTTTAAGGTCTAAACGCTGATCGCAGATAACTTTCGTACCGTACCAAAAATAAATTTTATGGATGCGTGCGTGAGAAGGCTTCGAATAACTGGAATGGCACAAAATGAGGTCATTTCCCTTCTCAAGCTATTTTTATATTTCTACCTCTTTACTAGGTTACGTACGGCGCGACGCAAGAATTTGAAACGCGGACTCGTAAACAGTTATAATAGTCGTATAATAAATAAGTGCTTAGTGGACTTTATGAGAATGTTTGTGTTTAGTGGAAAGTCACGGAATTACTTTCATAGCAAAATAATACAGTGTAAATACCTATTACATTTTAATATGTGATACTATTTTGTGTACATCAGAAGCACAGAAATAATATAAAGATCTTGATTTATTTCTGTGATCAGAAGTGTAATTAAAACTACACTTTTACGACCTAATCTCGGATTTTTATTGTCATTATTATATTCTTTCTGAAAAAAATACTATAAGTCAAAAGTATTTACTTCAATTGGTCGTTACAAAAGACTATCTAGGTAATAAGTTAGCGTAATTCGTTACCTTCAGATTCGACATCTTTCATCTTCATTAAATTTACTTTTACGGCTTAAGCTCGAGTTTATTATTTTAATTTTAATATTTCCAACCTTTTTTTTTATTGTTTAGATGGGTGGACGAGTTCACAGCCCACCTGGTGTTAAGTGAATAGGCAAGGCCAGAAATAGGCAGCGTGGTGGTACCTACCTACCCGTGCGGACTCCCAAGAGGTCCACCAGTAATTACGCAAATTATAATTTTGCGGGTTTGATTTTTATTACATGATGTTATTCCTTCACCGTGGAAGTCAATCGTGAACAGTTGTTGAGTACGTATTTCATTAGAAAAATTGGTACCCACCTGAGATTCGAACACCGGTGCATCGCTCAACACGAATGCCCCGGACGTCTTATCCTTTAGGCTACGACGACTTACCTTTCATCCGCTTGTAGTTTTCGTGGTAATTTTCACAGTATTACCCAAATATAAGATGAATTCCTTATTTTTAACCATTGATATTCCATGCATAATACATACAATTGAACAATTCAATAACTTTCTTAGGCACTCTAATCACCACGAATTCATTCACCACGAAAACTGGCTTAAAATAGAGGCACTGGTCATTACATAACCGATTATTTTAAGTGAATTTTATTTAGTTATGAGATTATTTTACTATGGAGTAACAAATTAAAGTGAAGATATTATAAGAATTGAATGAGACCATCTTACAGTTTCAATAATGATCAGATGACGTGTATCACCGAGTGATTGAGCCCTATTTTGGTTTTTTTTTCGTTTAGGCAGACGATCATACGGCTCACCTGATGGTGAGTGGTTACCGTCGCTCATGGATGTCAGCAATACTAGGGGCAGAGCCAAGCCGCTGCCTACCGTTTAACACTCTCCATAGGCCCCGTATTGGTAAAAAATTCAAAGCATCGGCACAGGTTTATATTATTTATTTCGTAAATGATTTAACAAATTGACGAAATTGAATTGAGTAGTTTAACAATATTCATAGTAAATATTTTATTTTGGTAAAAAGAAATGTATTCATAGTCAGAGCTCAACATAACTAGAAAGAGGTTGTTTTAAAAATAATTTACTCACTTCAATAACAAATTACAAATCAATGTTGAAAACAATCGCGGGTGCGGAACGCTCGCGGGCGGGAGGAAAGGCGCCAGTCTGGCTGACGCGAGTGCACGGCTGTGCATCCCTCGCAGGTGCTGTCAAACCACCTTATACATCGTTTTGTACTAGTAAATGTGCTTACAAATTATTTTCATTTTAATGTTGTTTTTTCGTTTTTTTATTAATTTATTGCTTAGGTAGGTGGACGAGCTCATCACCCACCTGGTGTTAAGTGATTATCGGAGACCTCTTCTACAAGGTAAATGCCGCAGCCCACCTCAATACATGAGTTTTAAGGTCTAAGTATTTACTGCACAATGGCTGCCTTACTCTCCAAATCGAAACGCGTTTCTGTTTCACGGTAGTAACGGACAAAGGAAGGACCTCTGGAACTTCCGGAAGGGCTGCTACCTATCCGGAAGGGTGCATACGATCCTTTTTCACCAGTAATTACGCAAATAATATAGTTTGCTGGTTTTATTTTTATTACACGATGTTATTCCTTAATTGTGGTAGTCATTAGTGAATATGTGTTAAGTATTTCATTAGCAAAATTAGTACCACTGGATGATTTGAACACCAGCATTGTCGCATTCGATACGAATATAAAGGGGTTTTATGTTTTAGGACACAATGAATTCAAAAGTTTTGTGATGCAAATGATATGTATCAAGAAGGTATAAAGATTATCTCGAAAGTTTTTTCTTGAAAGATAAAAGTGAGATACTTTCTGTTATGATGATGATGTGTCAATAATTATTTTTCATAGTTTATTTCTATTTGTAATTTTGAAACTAATTTCATTAATTTTCTTGAGAGCTGAGCCTAAGGAATCCTTTCCTTTATCTTAAAGATTTGCTACAATTCATTAAAAAAACCCTATGAAAGAATAATCTGTAACTAAATGTATACTTAGGCAATGTAAATAAAATATCTCGTACATAATTAAAACTTATCATTCAATACTTCAAAAGCCGAGTGAGGTTTTCGTAGAAAAATAACAAACCTATTAGTCCTATTGTACCTTTCAAATATTGTTACGTTTAAGTTAAACTATTAGGGGTTAAAGTATGAATTTGCCGATTTGTACTCAAAAATTGAAATTAGTTTTTTTCTTCATTTAACATATTTATTTAATCAAAATATCTACCATTATTATCTATACTTGCTGCCATCTAATAGGATGGTCATTTATGCCTTTGCGATAGAAATCTGGTGATCTAGATTCTACAAACTGTGTGAAAGCATTTTGTACTGCCTCCAGAGTAGAAAGAAAACTTTTTATTACGTAGAAAATTGTTCAAATTACGAAAAAAATGGTAGTCCGTTGGAGCCAGGTCTGGCGAATACGGAGAGTGACGAATGGTTTCTAATTGCAGTTCCCGTAGAGTTAACACGGTTTCTCGTGATGTATAATGTTTTGCGTATATAACTAGTCAGGTTATAAGTATTGTCACACAGTAAAAACTTTTCTTTTAGAATGCTGGCCACAAAAAAGTTTATTGAATTCGAATTTCGAATTGTTCATGAAAATAAAAATGTATACTTTTAGAATTTTACTCATTTTTAAATATGGAGTGGACGCTTAAAGAAGACCGTGTTGCAGTTATCGCGTTGCATCGTTGCGGATACGCGCCAATTCAAAATTTTAACATACTGAAAAATTTGAATATAACCAAAAGATACGTTTATCGTACCATCAAACGATACAATGAAGACTCTGGTGTAGATGACAGGTCAAGAAGTGGTCGCCCTCGGTCTGTTAGGACTCCAGCAGTGATAAAAGCTGTGAAGGCGCGAATTCAAAGAAATCCCAAACGTAAGCAGAAACTGTTGGCCCTTCAGATGGGGTTAAGCAGAACCACGGTGAAAAGNGAGAAGGGATGAGAGAACGAAAAGAAAGAGGGAGAAAGAGAAAGGTATTATACACTACTCGCTTGTGTATACGACTGTCGCGCCTGCGCACGTCTCATTTAACGGTTTTATTCCACGCACTTTTTTCCACGGATTTTTTCTTACGGTTTTACTATCACATTTTTTTCAGTTCGGTCGCGCAGCAAAATCCCTATCCCCTCCAAGCCAGTCGTAAGGAACTTCGTTCCAATAATCTGTAACTAAATGCATACTAAGGCAATATAAATAAAATATCTCATACATAATTAAAACTTATCATTCAATATTTCAAAAGCTGAGTGAGGTTTTTTAAGAAAAATAATACGCCTATTAGTCTTATTGCACCCTCAGAATAGTGTTACGTTTCAGTTAAATTATTTGACAAAACAAAAATTTTAAAACTAATACAATATCGTCTCAACTGGATACAAAATGAGCACAAAAAACTACAAATCTAGTTCAATCATACATCTCATTTACTTAAAGAGAAGATCAGTACGAAACAGCGATGACAAGCGATATTTCTATTTTATTATGAGTAATTTGTGCGATATCAGGTGTGCCTTGGCAGTTTTTGTTATGATGTGCTTGTTATACAAATATGAGTTATCAGTATTTTTATTGGCGCTAGGGAGCGGAAAATTAACTAATATACTACAGGGTTATAACAACTCGTATATATCAAAACGTATGTGTAAATTCCGCCGCTTATCTTGAGATATGGCGTTGAAGGTTTCGTTCCATTACAGCGACGGCTATGAAACTCAACAAATGAAAATACATTCATTTATTTTGCGGCTGATTTAACGACTAATCCGTTTGGCTTTGAAAGGTGAAGTGAACTATAAGTCTAAATCGCACTATTTAATTGCTGAAATAAGCAGGATGGTGGCACTGGTAAGACGTTTTTCATTTAAGGAGATACATGTGTAGTTGTAAGCTGCAGTGTACAAATTTAGCGGATACATGAAAAATATCTACGAATTATTAGCTTAAATAACAAAGATGTGACGTCTAGATTATTTGCGTCACACTGATGTTTCACCACGAAGACTACATATAGATTTTATTGGATATAATGTCTGAAATACACAGTTGAAGAAAGCGTATTATTAACACAATGAATAAAATTACCATGAGAACAAACTTAATAATACTATGTCTTCCATATACATACATACATACGTCCAACTTCCAAGTGAATAAATTAAGAGACAAAAGAGTTAATGCACCATGTAAAATGTATATTTGAAACGCCGACGACAACAGCCTTATTGGATTAAATATGATATTGCAATATAGCGGAATATGGAAAGTTGGATCAGAACATGTTGTTGGGAGCTCTAGAGCGCTGGGGTATGCAAATATCAAGCGTCGAGTGATTCAAATTACGAGAATTATCTGCTTTTAATGCTTGAATTTGCAAGGTAGTATATAGTTATCTTAATTCAAGTACGTAAAATATAAACTTTACGGGTAGAGTTTATGTATATCGTAAATTATATTTAGTTTTGAAGTCAAAAATTTTTATAGTATTCCCCAGCATAACAAATCCGTAGCTATTATATTATAATAAATTGTTTTTTATAAATTAAAGCGAACAAAAAAGCGAGTGCTTATGGGGTTGTCTGTAAGTCCTTGGACATGTTTCAAACGACGTAGGAGAATAAGCGTAGGAGTCTATCTACGAGTATTTGTGCAATGTTGCGGAATGAAAAGATAACTGTAGCTTTACCGCATACTTTTCATACAAAAATGAAATAAAATTTGAGAATAATAAAACTGTCATAATATATTAATTTCACTAGTTTTTGCCTAGTTTAATTTTTTAATGAAATATTAAGGGTTAAAGTACGAAATTGCCGATTTGTACTGAAAAATTGAAATTCGTTTTTTTTCTTCCTTTTGACATATTTATTTAATCAAAATATCTACTATTATTATCATATTATACATTGCCGCCGCCTAATAGGAAGGTCATTTATGCCTTTGCGATAGAACTCTGGTGATCTAGATTCTACAAACTGTGGGAAAGCATTTCGTATTGGGAAGAAAACTTTTATCACGTAGAAAATTGTCCAAATCACGAAAAAAATGTAGTCCGTTGGAGCAAGGTCTGGGGAATACGACGGGTGACGAATGGCTTTTAATTGCAGTTCCTATAGAGTTAAAACGGTTTCTTGTGCTATATGAGGTCTCGCGTTATCATGGAGCAATAATGGTGAAGATCAATTTATGAGTCGGGGCTGTTTCACTGCAAGTTTTGCTATCATTGTTCGGAGCTCGCACAGTAGACATCTGCCGTTATTGTTTGACCAGATCGGAGAAAGCTATAGTGAATAACACCATGCTGAGACCACCAAATAGTTACCATTACCTTTTATTGGTAAGTTTTGTTTTAGGACACTGTTGCGGTGAGCTGGGGTCAGCTAATGCATTTTTCGCTTACGGTTATCGTAAAGAATCCACTTTTCATTACATTTCACAATTTGATCCAATATTCCTTCATTTCTGTAGTGATTCAACAAGGCAACACAAGTTTCAACAGAGTTTCTTTGAGGCACCCATTTTTCAAAAAAAAAATTTATCGATTTGACGCAAATGAGTTAATATTGTTGATAAGGTAACGTTAAGTCATGCCGCTAATTCATGGGTAGTTTGGCTCGGATCGGCTTCCACCATCTCTTTCAATTCATTGTTGTTCACATGTGTAGGCATCTTCCACGAGGTTCGTTCTTCAAATCAAAATTTTCACCACGAAAGCGTTTAAACCAAAATCGCATGGTGCGTTTATTAGCAATCTCCTCTCCAAATGTGACATTGATATTGCGAGCTGTTTTTGCATCGTTAGTTCCGCGGGGAAGGGGGAAGCTCGTATTCAGAAACCACTCGTATTTTCGAAGTATCCATCTTTCTAGTCTAAGCTGAATAAAAACTGAAACTAAAACTGATTAACTGAAAGTCGATCGAATGTTGCACATTTTTTAAAAGAATAACCTCATAGGTACCATTTGAAAAAAGTTTTACTCAAAAATCTCAGATTATGAAGGTTTATGTCAATTTGAATTACCTATTACAACAGAACGGCAATTTCATACTTAAACCCCTATTACATTTTAACACATGGTACAAAACAAGTCTCTGAGGTGGGTAACATAAATTAAAAAAAACACTCAGAACACTTCAGAGAATTTCAATTTAAGCTACTTCTGAAAACAAACTCCTTCATTATTTCATAATTGATTGCACGTACTAAATCTGTTTTGTGTTAAATACATTCAGTCAGCAGTGTAAATGCTAAAGTGGTCTTTACCCTCATATTCATCAGGGATCCTTAATATTAAACTAAAATTGGGGAGGGAAGGAGAATTGTGATGTAGTACACGAAAGTATATTTCATTTAATTAGAAGATAACTGAGATAGGTACTTAATTTTCTCTGTGGTCAATCAGTTCATTCGTAAAATTTTCTATTCTTCTTGTATACTTGACATGACACCGGTATATTTCTACCTACGCACGTAGATCACAGAATGAAATTTGAAATGCATTGATACATCTCAACCAGATTGAGAACAGAGACACAAAAACATTGAGGAAACTGGCATTTGACGACTACGCACAAATAAAGAAAAAACTCTTAAGTTAAGTGGAAATGTTGCAAAGATGCCTGCGACATTGTCGCAAAAACATCATAACGAGAAACTTTGAGATAGCAGATCGTTAAAAGTAATCTTACCAAGATTTTTATTAAAATTCTTTCTACAGTACCGCTGTCTGAGCTAAGCCGTAATCCATCTGATTCCGGTAAGGAAATTAAAAAAAAGCCGGGAGAGACGTGACATGATTTTTTTACTTTAACTTCATATCATGCCTTTGGGAAACCAGGTCTGTTTTTAGTGTGTGACGAAGTTACGTGTTAAAGAAACTTCTTACGTGCGTACATAAGTAGACACTATTTTTTTTAATATATTGTTAGTCAAGATTTTCAGACGAATTCAAAATTCACTTGGTGGAAAGTGATTACCAGAACTCATACAAATTACAAAGCGAATGAAGGTGAGTCACTTTATGATAAAAAGGCAGTACTTGCCTGTTTTAAAACAAAATCCGTTAGTAGGCGTTAATAATAATTTCGTAGAACCGATTCATAATAAAATCTACTTAACTACTACCGTGCAATACGTAATAAATATTGTACCTTTAAAATTTTATTGTTAGATTAATGTTTCCACCACAGTAGCAATTTTATTACAGCGATAAAAAAGTTCCTTTACGCTATAATAAATATTAAAAATATCCATTAAGTTCTGGTCATCTAAATTATGGTTTGGTGGTAATAATCGCAAATTATTCATCGGTAATCCTTTAAAACTACTTAATGCTCACGAAAGTAATTGTTTTAGTAACATTTATTTTGATTACAATTTTTATTCACAGATTAACGTCATTGATAACGACAGAAACTTGTTGTATTTTCTTTTTAAGCCCCATAAATCTAGACATAAAAGGTCTCATGTAAACAGAATATGATTGATTCGAAAGTCAATTTCCATCTTTCTCTTTTATTATTCTTACTAAGGTCACGACTATTCCAATTTTTTACAGAAATACATGATTTGAATCGGAACCAAAGTTTTATTATTAATTGTTTTCTTTATTGCTGTATGTGTTCGATGTTGTTCTCGTGGTCGTTATGAATGTTAGGAGCACAGTCAAGCCGCTAGGGAGCAGGGTGGACATGCGTTTCTCACTAAACGCGACACCTTGTGTCCAGCTTGACTCGGATGAGTTCGGTTCTCATCCCTCTCTCGCTTGTTGTCGAATAAACTGCGACACACTCTGTCTACCGTTTGTGAAAGGTAGGCGAAGGTAAATTTTATAAATATTTAAATTTTGTAATTTTATTTTATAATCAATACATATAATAAAATCGTAACTGGTCGCTGTCTGTACATGGAAGATATCTCAGGAAAACTGTTATAGGGGGCTTTATGAACGCAATAGAACCCAAAAAAGTGATTTTTAGAATTTTTGTCTGTTTGTCTGTGCGTTTGTGCAGGCTAATCTCAGAAACAAGCCGATTTAAATGTGGTTTTATTGTGGTAAGCTTCACTTAACATTTAGTGTTTGTTTCATGTCAATCGGTTCATAAATAAAAAAAGTTATACTAATTTAAAGAATAACGTAGCTGGGCGTTTGTAGATTGTTTACGATTTTTTTTTTTATGATTGAGAGATTACTAATGGCCATAACGCCAGTTTCACCAGGACAGGTGGGCGAGCAAAGGCTCAGCCAAGAGGGGTGGGATTTGCTAACAGCTGCCCGAGCGCCTCCGAAGGAGACCTAACAACTCAAGAGCAATTGCTTCGCGAATGAATCTACTACCGGATCGGAATCGCGACCCGCTGAGAAGATCCGGCGAGAAACTCAGCGGGCTGATGCATGGGCTAGGTTGCACGTCGACCTCTTTGTCGAGTTCGACGAGTACGGTTACTGGGGTCCCTAAGCCTGCTCCTAGTATTAGAGCTGAAGGCATCTAATGCAAAGGTTATTGGATCTGATGGATCCGTAAGGACGTGTCTAGGGCGTCGACGGTGACTGGCTCCTGCATGATCAGGATTCGGTGAGTAGTCAGCGGCGGCAACGATAAGGCGATTATCATGACGCATAGCTTATCGAAGTACCGTTCCGACGCTGACTTCATGTATTTCTGGATTGATTCAAGGCCCAGGTCGTCGTGTAGGTCAACGTTCCTCACGAACCACGGAGCCCCGACGGCTAACCTGCAAAAGCGGGATTGTAGGGATTGAAGGGTGTCTATGTGTGTGCAGGCCGCGTGAGCGAACACCACACTCGCGTAAGTTATGACGGACCTTATGCAAGTTTTGTAAAGTGTCACCTTGTTCCAAAGGGACATTTTACTCCGCTTACAGATCATGGAAAGACCTGGAAAAACTTATGATCACAGGGAAAGTTGAAGGCAACAGATCTAGAGGCCGCAGCCATACTCGTTGGTCCGACCAGATCCGCACCGCTTTGGACAGTACAGTGTACAGCGCGCTGCATGACGCCGTGGACAGGGGAAAGTGGAAAAAGATCCTAAGATTGAAGCTCATGGGTGATGGTGGTCACGACCCTCAGACATGAGGAACACGACTCGAGGAGGAGGAGGACAGATCATGGGATAGAGTCTGCCGAGAATGAATGCGGCACGGTCGCGGACTGTTTTTATGTGTGGGCGGAATGTCATGGATGCATCCAGGGTGACTCCCAGGTTCCTTCCCAACCTTCCTGACCCAGGGTATAGGTTGGCCGAAGAGGGTGATCGGGGGAGTGATATTTCTCCACCTAATGCGGGAGGAAATAAGCGGTGAGTTTCCCCTTTGAAATAACACTGCTGTGCTTTTCGCCGGGTTGATGTCTATGCGCTATTTTCGGAACCACTGTCCGAGGGCTAACGCTGTCCTCTGGAGTTTACTCGCGATTAAGGACATGTTTCTACTTAAGTAGTAAACGGTTGTGTCGTCAGCGAATAAGGCTGGCTGGGTCGGCGGCGACCGGGGAATGTCATTAATAAATAAACTAAATAGGAGCGGAGAGAGAACGGAGCCTTGCGGCAGCCTTGTGTGAGTGGTCGCGGGGAGGAGCGGGTTCCCTCTACTCGATATCGAAAAGAGCGGTTCGACAAGAAGTCCCGTATGATGAGCACGAGACTATCCGGCACGCCCATGTTGAATAGTTTGAAAATCAGACCGTTATGCCAGACTTTGTCGAACGCTTTTGCGACGTCGAAGAAGAGAGCTCCCGTGTATAACGGTTTTGGTCGATTAAGTCCCACAAGAATGTGCTCCGTGAGGCGGTGCACCTGTTGAACGCATGAGTGATTTGCACGGAATCCGAATTGTTCATCGATGAGAATGCCCTTGGATGAGACGAAGTCTCTGAGGCGTTTGTAGAGCAGACGCTCATACAGTTTGCCTAGAGACATGAGGAGGCTAATCGGGCGGTAGCTCGTCGGATGATTTTTTGGTTTACCGGGTTTATGTATGCCGATAACGTCCGCTTCTTTCCACACCGCGGGAAAGATACAGTTCGCCATAGCGGCATTGAAAATAGATGCCAACATCACGATGAGTTGGACGGGTAGAAGTTTAATAACGCGGTTAGATATACCGTCGGAACCGGGAGCCTTGCGAGGACGTAGGTCTTTGATCAAGTCTTTAACTTCCATCGGGGTGACGGGTGGTAACGCATCCGAGGGTGGCAAGGAGGCTCTGCGTTCTACCTCACTGTCTACTAATTCTACATGAACAGGGTCCGCGGATTGAATGCTGGGCATGCACTGGGCTTGCAATGTATCGGCCAGCAGCTCTGCTTTTTCGTCATTATCGAACGCCGTGAGTCGGCCTGAGGGGCCTACGAGGGGGGGGGCATAGTTACTACCGTATCCGATTTGAGATTACGAGCTAAGCGGTAGTAAGACCTTTGAGAGGGCGCGAGTCCTTCTAAGAAATCAGACCATCTGGCATCTCGGACTTCGGCGATGCGAGACTTTACGTCGCGTTGTAGGGCACGCATTCGAATACGATTTTCCGCGGTAGGATACCTATCGTACGCACGGATCGGCGTTCTTAGCTCTAAGGAGTTCCCTAATATAGTCGGGCAATTTGAAGCGAGCCTATGCTTCGTGATGATAATAAATAAAACCCAAGGTCAGACGCTAAAAGTTTTGGGTGTAGATATAAGTGTTAACTGCTTTTCACACAGTCAACTCGGTCACACGTTTATGTAGCTCTGTCACATGTTAGCAATCCTAGCAACCTGTATGCTTTGATTCCCGACGGCTAAACGTCTATGTCGTGTATAGAGAAGCATTACTTTAAATTAGATTTTTCTAAATACCTAAATGACGGTGTTTATAAACCAAAAGATATGTCCTAAAACTACTGCCCAAAGTCGCTATTCCACGCGGATGGAGTCGCGGGCACAGCTAGTAGTGAATAAAAGGCGACACAATTAATGGTGGAGCGTGTCAATAGTTTCACTACAGGAGTGAGAGGATATACGAGCCGTATGCAGACGATTTTTGGTAGCGCAGTAAAATAGGAAAACAGGTTATCAAAGTCTATACCTGTGACTCACTTGTGGTCTTCAAATCCTTAATTTCGAATAAAGAATATTTTTTGTTTGCATTTGACGGCGTAAAATGAAATAGTTTTATGTTAAACAGCGTTGGCGTTTTATTATTTATTTTAACACTGGAAGTATGTATAAGTATTATACCAACAGTAGTAATATACCTATTCCCACAAATCAATATATATACAATTTAAAGGGAATAAAAAAAAAATGATTTGATTTGTAAAAAGTAGTATTGATTTTTGTTTTTTATTTATGTTTAGTTATTATTTAGATCACGACAATTTGCACAAAGAGAGATTTTTTTATATATATTCACCACATGTGGTTCTTTTTTAAATCAGAGTAGACATCAAACCTAACGCATGGCCAGCAATAAAAAAAAAAACAGAAAAAAAAACAAAAATAAAAAAGAAGACTATCGCCGACCGCACACCGCTTGTTTTTTCATCTCAATATTTTTATGGACTTTTACTACTTTTCTATTAAATTACGAACTCTTACTGAAGATCATACTTACTGTGAACAAACAATTTAGAAAAGTGCCGTCAAGTCGTCACGCCGGCCGCCGCCATTACGCGTCGTCCGGCAGTCACGTTCCTAAAATTCTGCAGCCTGCAAGAAGCCAGCGACGGGTTGGCAGGTACGTCTACTTCTCATTACCTAGCCTCGGTCTGTCCCTCTTTTTTGTTTACTTTTAGTAATACTCGCCCCGCAGAAACTTCAAAAATATAGAACTAGCGCATCGCCGTGGTGAAAATTTATATAGAATTTTTCCCACTAACATGCTTTTTACAACGAGCTCATCTATTCATAGTTTTATTTTCATTGCAAAACAGAACTTTTAAGGCTCTTCAAGATGTCATTCAAGTTTTCCTGTTCTAATGGATCTTTATACTGTTACGAAAAGATCTTCTGCAAATTGACACAAAAAAAAATGTTCGCAATATATTTTTGCTTGCTTTGTTATGTTATTTCGTCGTACAGAACCCATGCACATACTGCCGCTAAGTCGAGAATGTTAAAAAATACTTCGGGATCCTGACTTCATACTATATTTTTTGGACATTTCATCTGTCATATCTACTCTACATTTAGTTTTATTATAAAATATAGTACTTTCTGATTTTTCAGTATTGACTAGAGTTATGTGTTGTATTCACTAGAAGTACTTTTTTGGATGGCTTACTTTTCAATACCCTCAAAGTACAATTTCAGATCGATAGAAAAATTTCAGATGCAAATCTTCTTCTCTACTTCTAAAATTCTGTATAAACTTGAACGTCTCGGCATTTTAGGGTAAACTTTTATAACTGAATATAATATTTTAAATATATTTTCCCTTATTATAATTAAAATTTACACAATTTACTTAGAACGTAACAATAATTTTAATTTGAAAGGAAAATATACAAAACACAGGAATTTTCTAATATTCTTCGGGTTTCAAATACACTTTATGCATCATAAAATATTAAATGAAATATGTATAACAAAAAATTTCGCGAGCACAACTGGTCATTTTGACCAGTCGGTTGTTCTAGTGCTAATTTAGGTATTTTTTAAATGAAATGTAATGACATGTGCTATCTCTAAGAATAAAAGTAGAGAGTGTACAAGAGTTTCACTGGTGGTAGGACCTCTTAGGAGTCCGCACGGGTAGGTACCACCACCCCGCCTATTTCCGCCGTGAAGCAGTAATGCGTTTCGGTTCGAAGGATGGGGTAGCCGTTGTAACTATACTGAGACCTTAGAACTTATATCTCGAGGTGGGTGGCACATTTACGTTGTAAATGTCTATGGGTTCCAGTAACCACTTAACACCAGGTGGGCTGTGAGCTCGTCCACACATCTAGGCAATAAAAAAAAAAGGAGGCACAGTTCCCAAGATACTGGCTACATTACCTCGTTGAACAGCCAGACTCACTCTTTGTGCAAAATACCAGCCAGCATTAGCATCACGTGTAACCTCCTTCAAGCGTTTGGAGATTTCTGATGAATTCGCCTACGATCGATATCCCACGGATTCAAACCGGACTCGGATGCGTCGCTTACAGCGGGAGGTCAGATCCCGCTTAAGCGACGCCCGAAACGAAAACTGGGATAGTTATTTAGAAGAACTCGCGCCCACTCACCAAGCATACTGGCAACTAGCTAGGACCCTCAAGTCCGAAACTATAGCCACTATGCCGCCTCTCGTACGCCCCTCAGGCCAATCACCGGCTTACGATGACGATGACAAGGCAGAGTTGCTGGCCGATGCACTGCAAGAGCAGTGCACCACCAGCACTCAACACGCGGACCCCGAACACACCGAGTTCGTCGACAGGGAGGTCGAGCGCAGAGCTTCCCTGCCGCCCTCGGACGCGTTACCCCCCATTACCACTTCCGAGGTCAAGGAGGCGATCGATAGCCTACAACCACGGAAAGCTCCCGGCTCCGACGGCATCCGCAACCGCGCGCTTAAACTGTTACCAGCCCAACTGATAACGATGTTGGCCACCATATTAAATGCTGCTATGACGAACTGCATCTTTCCCGCGGCGTGGAAAGAAGCGGACGTTATCGGCATACACAAGCCGGGCAAACCGAAGAACGAAACCGCGAGTTACCGCCCCATCAGTCTCCTCCCGGCGATAGGCAAACTATACGAACGGCTCCTTCGTAAACGCCTCTGGGACTTCGTATCCGCGAATAAAATTCTTATAGACGAGCAGTTTGGATTCCGCGCCAGACACTCGTGCGTCCATCAAGTGCACCGCCTCACGGAGCACATCTTACTAGGGCTGAACAGGCGGAAACCCATTCCGACAGGAGCCCTCTTCTTCGATATAGCGAAGGCGTTCGACAAAGTCTGGCACAACGGTTTGATATACAAACTGTATAACATGGGAGTGCCAGACAGACTCGTGCTCATCATACGAGACTACTTGTCGAACCGTTCGTTCCGATATCGAGTCGAGGGAACGCGTTCCCGGCCCCGTCACGTCACAGCCGGAGTCCCGCAAGGCTCCGCCCTCTCCCCGTTACTATTCAGTTTGTATATCAACGATATACCCCGGTCTCCGGAGACCCATCTGGCGCTCTTCGCCGATGACACCGCCATCTACTACTCGTGTAGGAAGAAGGCGTTGCTTCATCGACGACTTCAGACCGCAGCTACCACCATGGGACAGTGGTTCCGGAAGTGGCGCATCGACATTAACCCCACGAAAAGCACAGCGGTGCTCTTCAAAAGGGGTCGCCCTCCGAACACCACGCTGAGCATCCCTCTCCCGACTAGGCGCGTCAACACCCCCGCCCCCGCCGTTCGCCCAATCACGATGTTCGACCAGCCCATACCGTGGGCCCCGAAGGTCAAATATTTAGGCGTCACCCTCGACAGTAGGATGACATTCCGCCCCCACATCAAGACGGTACGCGACCGTGCCGCCTTCATTCTAGGACGTCTCTACCCGATGATATGTAGGCGAAGTAAAATGTCCCTTAGAAATAAGGTGACACTCTACAAAACTTGCATACGCCCCGTCATGACCTATGCAAGTGTAGTGTTCGCTCACGCGGCCCGCATACACTTAAAATCCTTTCAAATCATTCAATCCCGTTTTTGCAGGATAGCCGTCGGAGCCCCGTGGTTCGTCAGGAACGTCGACCTCCATGACGACCTGGAACGAGCTTTATGACCTGGCGCCGAGTCTTGCTGGAAGGACCATTCTTGATTATTGAACCTGGTGTTAATAAGGGGCTTCACTACCTTCTCAAGAATGGTATCTTGTACACTTGTGCCGATGTTTTGATACCTTTTTCACAAAAGTATGGCTCAGTCACTCCTTCATGATGATAAGTAACTAGCCTAACAATAAAACACTTAACTTTTCGTGATAAAATTAATTTTATTTTTGGACATAGTCTCCGTGAACTTCTACGCACTTATTCCATCTTCGTTCTAAAGCAGTAATGCTTTCCATAAAATAATTTCTTTCGAGGCCTGCAAAATACTCCTCTACAGCGCCTATGACTTCATCATTTGTGGCAAATTTCTATCCGCCCAAAAAAGTTTTGAGCTTAGGGAATAAGTGGAAGTCTGATGGCGCTATATCAGGCGAATAAGGTGGGTGGGACAGCAAATTATACTTCAATTCGTTGATTTTTGCCATAGCTTTAACACATGTGTGAACCCTAGCGTTGTCTTGGGGGAAGATGATTTTTTTTCCGCCAAATCTGGTTGTTTTTGCTGAATACACTGATGAAAATTATATAGAAGATTAGCGTAGTATTCTCCATTAATCGTTTGACCTTTAGGAAGGTAATCTATCATCAAGATCCCATCTGCATCTCAAAAGACGGAAGCCATCACTTTTCCAGCCGACTTTATAGCCATGGCTTTTTTGGAGCCGGGCATCGCGATTGCGTCCACTGTTTTGATTGAATTTTTGATTCTGGCGTGTAATAACGAACCCATGTTTCATCTGTTGTTACAAATCGACGTAAAAAATCGGCATTATTACTTTGAAATGTTCCAGACATTCTTTTGACCTTTGCACTCGAACCCTCTTTTGATCGTGCGTAAGCAATCGCGGCACCCAACGGGCCGATGACTTTTTCATATTTCATTCCTCACTTAGGATATGATGTACCGCTTTTGAGATACCTGTAGTATCAGCTGTTTCAGATAACTTCAGTCGTCGATCTGTTAAAACCATATCATGATGTACTTTCAAGACCATTTCCGCAGTCGAGACGCTTTTTGGACGTCCGGGGTGGGCTTCATCTTGGACACATGTACGACCGTGTTTAAACTCAGCCACCCAGTTTTTTACTGTGGTATAAGAAGGAACACATTCACCCTAAGCATTATTTAACTCGTCATAGATATCTTTCCCCTTCATGCCCTTCATATGAAGAAACTTTATCACCGCTCTTTGTTCAATTTTATCCATTTTGAAAACACTTGACGAAATATATTTTCAAATGACAAAAAATCAATAAAATTTTCACGCCACCAAATTCAAATTTAGAACACAGGTAGCCAGAGATACGAATTTAAAAATGACATATACATTTTTTTAATTTTAACTTTTTAAATAGTAGAGGCTAGTTACTTATCATCCCGCCCTCGTAGCTAATACCCCATCAAACCATCACTGAAGTCGGATAGTGCCCACGATGCACTCTGTCGACTAATTGGGAAGCTTTCTTAGAGCTTTGAGCATAAATACGGTCATTTTGTTTGTTAAAATGTTGCTCAATTGTAAAAAAATTCTATTCCGTAAACAAAATTTTTCTATGACCTCCCTTTGCGTACCGCTTCAGTAGCTGTTTCGATTTCACCACCCTATTCTCTTTTAAATTATCAGTTAAGAAATGACCAGTACGTCTCTTATAAGCTGCAAGTCCTGTCATCTTTTAAAATACGCGACATGGTTCTAGGTGCTATCTTTTTGACGGGTAGACTTGTGTTGTTGAGGAAGGAGGGGCGCCCGGTGGATACAGCCGCCGGGTATCGTCCTATCGTACTGCTGGACGAGGCGGGAAAATTGCTGGAACGTATTCTGGCTGCCCGCATCGTTCGGCACCTGGTCGGGGTGGGGCCTGACCTGTCGGCGGAGCAGTACGGCTTCCGGGAGGGCCGTTCGATCGTGGATGCAATTCTTCGCGTGCGGTCCCTCTCGGACGAGGCCGTTTCTCGGGGTGGGGTGGCGCTGGCGGTGTCTCTTGACATCGCCAACGCATTTAACACTCTGCCCTGGACCGTGATAGGGGGGGCACTGGAGAGGCATGGAGTGCCCCTCTACCTCCGCCGGCTGGTTGGGTCCTATTTGGGGGCCAGGTCGGTCGTATGTACCGGGTACGGTGGGACCCTTCATCGTTTTCCGGTCGTGCGTGGTGTTCCGCAGGGGTCGGTTCTCGGCCCCCTCTTGTGGAATATCGGGTACGACTGGGTGCTGAGGGGCGCCCTCCTCCCGGGCCTCCGCGTTATTTGTTACGCGGACGACACGTTGGTCGTGGCCCGGGGGGATGATTTTAGGGAGTCTGCCCGTCTCGCCACAGCGGGAGTGGCCCTCGTCGTCGGAAGGATAAGGAGGCTGGGTCTCGACGTGGCGCTCAATAAATCCGAGGCTCTGTGGTTTCACGGGCCGCGGAGGGCGCCACCCGTTGACACCCACATCGTGGTTGGAGGCGTCCGGATAGGGGTCGGGGTGCAGTTGAAGTACCTCGGCCTCGTGTTGGACAGCCGGTGGGCCTTTCGTGCTCACTTTGCGGAGCTGGTCCCCCGATTGATGGGGACGGCCGGTTCTTTGAGCCGGCTGCTCCCGAATATTGGGGGACCGGATCAGGTTGTGCGCCGTCTCTACGCGGGGGTGGTGCGATCGATGGCCCTGTACGGTGCACCTGTGTGGGCTGAGCCGCGCAACCGGGCCACTATGGCTCGGTTCTTGCGCCGGCCGCAGCGCACCGTTGCCATCAGGGTCATCCGCGGATATCGCACCGTCTCCTTCGAGGCGGCGTGTGTTTTGGCGGGGACGCCGCCATGGGAGCTGGAGGCGGAGTCGCTCGCTGCCGACTATCGGTGGCGCAGCGAGCTTCGTGCTCGGGGCGTGGCGCGTGTCCCCGAGAGTGAGCTGCGGGCGCGGAAGGCCCATTCTCGGCGGTCCGTGCTCGAGTCGTGGTCGAGGCGATTGGCCAACCCCACGTGGGGGCTACGGACCGTCGAGGCGGTTTACCCGGTCTTTGATGACTGGGTGAATCGTGGCGAGGGACGTCTCACCTTTCGTCTGGTGCAGGTGCTGACCGGGCACGGATGCTTCGGGAAGTACCTGCGCCGGATAGGGGCTGAGCCGACGACGAGGTGTCACCATTGTGGACACGACCTGGACACGGCGGAGCATACGCTCGCTGTCTGCCCCGCTTGGGAGGTGCAGCGCCGTGTCCTGGTCGCAAAGATAGGACCTGACTTGTCGCTGCCTGGCGTCGTGGCGTCGATGCTTGGCAGCGATGAGTCATGGAAGGCTATGCTCGACTTCTGCGAGTGCACCATCTCGCAGAAGGAGGCGGCGGGGCGAGTGAGGGAAAGCTCTCCTCACTACGCAGAAACCCGCCGCCGCCGAGCAGGGGGTCGGGACCGGGGTCGTATCCGTGACCTGGCCCCCTAAGAGCTAGGGGTCCCACCCGTTTTGTGCGGGGAGAGACCCAGACGTGGGGTGGCGTGCTTTGCACGCTCACTCGCAATAGTAAGTCGGGTGATGGTAGACCGCGTTCCCCCGACCGCTCTGGGGGAAGGTGTAACGCGGCGCCATCAAAGCGGGCTCTCGGCCCGCTGAACGAGGGAACCGGTGGTCGTGTCGCTGGCGGCCACCGGTCCGGCGTCCGTGGGACGGTGGGATGGATGTAATGTGCTCTGCGTCAACCCTGTCCCGCCTTTTCAATAACCCCGACTGGGCTCCGGCCCGGTCCGAGGTAGGGCGCCGGTTGTGAGCGGCAGGAGTTTTTAGTGAGGTTCAACTCCCACATAAAAAAAAAAAGGTGCTATCTTTATCTCCCGAGATAAAATCTTTTGCTTTCGGACTGGATTTCTTCGAATTCTTTCCCTTACTGCTTTGAATACCTTTTTCATACGAACACTACGTGGACGGCCAGACTTTTTTCTGTCACAAACAGAGGAGGTCTCATTACACCTATTAATAGCCCGG
The DNA here is from genome assembly GCF_003987935.1 of Bombyx mandarina. Next base: position 197,702 of record NW_021011587.1, on the reverse strand, counting down.
TACACAAACATTTTACTAATACCAAGCGTATGGAGAGTTTTAAAAATGCATTTGGCTCCATACCTACTTTGTGTAACGCAATCACAGCGAATCGGTTCCCTTTATCACCCCACTCCATTTTAATATCGGAAAATATTGTACAATGTATTGGCGCCAAAATGAGAAAACTCAATAGTTTATTTTTAATTGTAACAGTATTTATGGCCAGACTAAGTACATTACAGAGTTGCTGTTGTAATTATTTGCTTAAAATTGCAACATGGTTTTTATGTCAAAAATAATATTGGTTGTTTGAATTTCATAATGCTATCTGGATATGACGATAAAGTCCTCTTTGATGTACTCGTGGGAAGCTCAAAGTGGAGAGAGATCAGTATGAAATTTAAAAGAAATTTTAAGTTTACTGTTCACCGTGCACATACTGCATATAATAATAATCTCTATTTTAAATATAAAAAAAACATATCAATAAAATACATGAGATCTTGAAGAAATCGTATTACATTGGTGTTATGTTCTAGTCAAAGACTATACTTTTCGGATCTAAATTATTCACACAAAAAAAAATTGGTTTGTTTTGAAAGTGTATTGAAAGTCAAAATATGCCACGGACTAAAAAATATCACTGTGTAGGCATAAAAGCTTTTTTCCTTTTACTAGAAGTTGAAATTAACTTTTAATAACTTTTTTATTAGATAAGTAAAATGACTTGGAGACCTTTGAAACCTCCACGATTCAATGTAAACCGTTCGCCAGTATTATATACACAAAGAGCAGATTCGGATTGTCGAAAATAACGATTTCACGAATCGTTTGGATTCTAGCCTTACGCAGATTTTATATTTCCGTGCTATCTGTATTTGGTACCGTGTTTTTTATGAAAGCCGTTAGAAAGTAGTAAATGACATTAGCCGGAAGCGACGGTAACCGCTTGTAACGGTTGACAATGAGCTCGATTACCTGCGATGTGAATAGAATACTGTGAATGTAAAATCAGAAATGTCAGCCGCGCTTTATATTTTTTGGGCTAAATGTATTTGGTATCAATTACTTCATTAATCAACAAGTTTCCATCCGACCAATAAAATTGTTTTGAATATAAACTTGAAATTGTTCTAATATGCATTGGAGAAAAAAATTTCATGAATTGTTTAAAAATATTTCTAAAATTATTTTAGGATTCAATGAAAAAGATTACGTAAAATGTACCCCGTGTGCGTAAATCGTACGCAAGGGTCGCGCAATTGTCACCTCGCTTTCTGGCAATGTCACCGAAGAACTCAAATATCCTCTTAAGGTAGATGGTAGAGAGCCAGGTTTGGATATTGAGCTGTCTTAATGCGTTAATGTGTTAGTCTAATATGCTGTCCACCGGATCCATAGCATATTCCTCCAGCACCACATCTCGAAGGCATTAATGCGGTGGTGATCAGCTGATTTCATAGTCCACGTCTCAGTACCATAAAGAAGGATTGAGAACACCAGAGCTCGGACAAGTCTCATTTTGGTTTGAAGAGATATTTTTATCTCTCCATGTTCTATGGAGCCGAGATATGCCGCTCTTTGCTATGCTTATGCGCCGTCTAACGTCACCCTCTCAAGACCCGCTGCTGCAGATATTAGCACCTATCGGTTGCGCGTGCCAGTTAATGGCATTTGGTTCCCTCGATCTATCGCCATTATGGTGAGGCTTAAGCGGTTGCTTACTCTTTCTATTTTTCCCAGGAGTATAGCCATCTCGGACTCACTAGAGAATGCAGTCCTGACGTACCCCCTTTCCCCCTTTTCGTAAGTAAAATGTTTCTATGGAAGTCAGTAAGATAGCTTGGAAAGTTTAATAAGGAAAAAGGTTTCACTAAAACTTGAGACATAGAAGCTTAGAATAATTAGCTGAGTAAAGACAATTTAAATTGGCGAGCGTTTACGTAGAGATCATAGCGTTAGTTAAATTTTTGAATAATTCGAATTTATTATTGACTCTCCAGTTATTAATTTATCTGGGAAATTTTGACTTTCTGGTTAATTTGGAAGTTTCATTCAAACTGTTCATTTTTTATTAAAAATTAAAAAAAAGTGTTATATTTGTGTCAACATTACCAACTAGTAGTAGTAAAACTAACAATGCAATTAATTTAGGTATAAAATGAAAACTTTTATCTACTCTCTGATTTTTATCACTTGGTGTACTGGGAGCTTAATTAAACTTTCATCGTTATTACTTGTTTAATTTTTTAAAGTTTACGAAAGAAGTTGTTCATTATTATTTGTTTATTATGAATAAATAAATATTATATAGTACTATATTACATTATTACTATATTACACATAACTATTTGCTTGATTATGAAAAATATATTTTCCAAGTGAAAGTGGAAACCGTTAACTTTGTTTAAAAAAAAGTGGATGACATGGACTATCCATAATCAAAATTGGTCAAGCGTAGCGATCGGAGCTCCCGATTAGCCTCTGTCAAAACTAGCTTGGGTTGGTTCATTCTGAAATCCGAATACGGCTGAGAGTCAACCAAGAGGCTTATGGTTTGGAATATTAAAAATGTTCTACGCTTTACTTTCTTTAAAAACATAAAAAAGTGTGCTCTCATCGCAATTCGATATTATATAATTAAGATTCGTTAATAAGTATTCGGAGTGATTAGAGGTGTGCAAATTTTATAATATTAGGGGTTAAAATATGAAATTGCCAATTAGTACTGAAAAATTGAAATTTGTTTTTTTTTTTCATTTAACATATTTATTTAATCAAAACAGCAACTGGCAAATACGCAGGGTGATGAATGGTTTCTAGTTGAAGTTCCTGTAGAGTTAAAATGGTTTCTCGTGCTGTATCAGGTCTCGCGTTATCATGGAGGAATGATGGTGAAGATCGATTCATAGGCCGGTCTGTTCCACTGCAAGTTTTGCTATCATTGTTCGGAGTGCACAGTAGACATCTGCCGTTATTGTTTGACTAGATCGGAGAAAGCTACAGTGAATAACACCTGAGACTACTAAACAGTTACCATTACTTTTTTATTGGCAAGCTTTGCTTTAGGACAATGTTGCGGCGTTTGACCTGGGGTTAGCCATTGCATTTTTCACTTACGCCTATCGTAAAGAATCCACTTTTTATCACATGTCACAATTCGACCCAATATTCTTTCATTTCTGTATCGATTCAACAAGGCACAACACAAGTTTCAACACGCATTTCTTTTTGTAGATCAGTCAAATCATGAGGTACCCATTTTTCATATTTTTTATTTTATTGATTTGACGCAAATGACTCAGTATTGTTGATAAGATAACGTTAAACCATGCCGCTAATTTCTGGGTAATTTGGCTCGGATCGGCTTCACATGTGTGGGCGGACATCCACGTGGTTCGTTCTTCAAATCAAAATTTCCATCACGAAAGCGTTTAAACCAAAATCACACGGTGCGCTTATTAGGAGTCCCCTCTCCAAACGCAACATTGATATTGCGAGCTGTTTCTACAGCGTTAGTTCCGCGTCGGAACTCGTATTCAAAAATCACTCAAATTTTCGAAGTATCCATCTTTCGTGTCTAAGCTGAATTAAAAAAACAACTGAAAGTCGATAATCGAATGTTGCACAAATTTTTTAAGAATAACCTCACAGGTACCATGTGAAGCGGTGCAAGGTGGCTCCTGTGCGCCGCTCACGGTGTGTCTCCCGAGACGAGGTTCTTCAGGATTTTCCCGGGGATGAGATCCCGTCTTAACGTTAGTACGGGTACCGGCTAAGGCGAGACTTTCGGCGCGCACCGCGGTACCGTAAGTTTTGTGTAGTCAGTGTGGTGGGGCTCGATGGGGTTTAGTCGGTAGTCGTTCTGCGGGGCAAGTGCTTCGCGCGCCTTTTTCAAGGCGTAGTCTCCTGTGAGAAATTGGGGGAGGTGAAGGACCTCGGCCCTTCTCTTCTCCCCTTCTTCCTCTCAGGAGGCGTCGGAGTCTGACATAACCCGGTCCGTTACCCCCCTCGACCGGGTAACGGACCGTAAATGGATTCCCCAGCGTTAAAAAAAAAAGGTACCATTTGAAAAAGTTTAACTCAAAAATCTCAAACTATGAAGGTTCTATGTCAATTCGAAATACCTATTACAATAAAACGGCGTTTTCATACTTTAACCTCTATTATTTATTTGTACATTTTCAAAGATGGATTTATGAAAAATAATTTATTTTTGTTACATAACATTTTTACAGTGTATTTATTAAAGTTAAATTATGGGATAATAATCACATTGTGGACACATTTGTGGCTCCAGGATGTTGCGAATAATTGTTTTTATGTTGCTAGATTATTTTTCGTTTCAAACATTATAAGCAGATTGGAGGTATAAATAGCTATACCTGTATAATGTATAATATGAGGATAGTGTTGGTAATGGTAATGCGTGACGTATAGACCGCAAACCCCATCAGGGATTAATTACGCAAATGAATCGAATTATATTATACCATTCATGAATAGCCAGATCAATCTATGTAGTAAACAGTTTTTAAAAGAAACAACGGCTATGTATATAATGATAGTGTAGTGGAGTTCCTTAGATACATTGCTCGAAAGGGGGGTCACAATCTTGAGCAGTTGATGGTGACAGGCAAGATAGAGTGCAAACGTCCCAGAAGACGCTGTCCCACACGATGGACCAAATTGGATCTTGTCTGGACGTCAAACTCCACGGTGCCCTCCACGAGGCTAAGGATTGGATCAGATGGAGAAGAATTGTACTTGAGAAAGTGATGCAGCGGAGGAGTTACGACCCTCAGTAATGAGGAGAGCGGCTCCAGTAGGATAATGAAAACTAATTAATTCCCATTGATTAGCTGGACAACTAATGTATTTGAAGTTGTTTGAGAACACATAACTTCACACAGATTTAGGGTGTTGATAATCCTAATCTCGTGCATCGTTTAAAATTTATAGTATGCGGAGAGGTTCAGCTAGTATGTTTTGTTCCATGGCGAAAGCTCTGAGGAATTATTTCAAATGGTTTCATCCCATCCTCCTTAGTATCGCACCACCTGTTAGCAGATCAGAATTCGTCCTGGTCGCCGATGTCCATGAGTAACACCAAGTGGACTGTATACAGGTCTGGCTTCTAAGGCAATATAAAAAACTTAAATACGTACTGACAAAGTATAAATTCCCTAATAGCTAATTATATATTTTATAGTTATAAATATTTTAGGCAAGCAAATCTTTTTCGACTGACCACTTATACTCGTAGCTGTTTGTGTGTTATTATACTTAGTCTGGCCATAAATACTGTTACAAAGGAAAACAAAAAAAAATCTATGGCAAATAAAATTTATTACTTTAACAGTGTGTTAGTTTAATACATAAATATAAAACAATTTAAAGTATAAAAAGCTTATTCGAAGTGGTCTCCATTGGTTGCAATACAGTCCTTTAAACGTTGAGGCCAGTTATCAATAGAAGCACGCACTCTTTCCATGGGAAAAATTTTCATTGTCAATCGTACGGATCATTTTAGGGACTCCAAATTATCATGGCGTTTAGAGCAAGCTGTACTCACTAAAACTGACCATAAATCATAATCCAGCGGATTAAGATCGGAACTAGACGACGGCCAGTCTTCAGCTCTGATGTATGTATGGCTCAGTCACTCCTTCATAGCTAATACCCCACCATCACTAAAGTCGGATAGTGCCCACGTTGCACTCTGTCGACTAATTGGGAAGCTTCCTTAGAACTTTGAGCATAAATACGGTCATTTTGTTTGTTAAAATGTTGCTCAATTGTAAAAATTTTCTCATCCGTAAACAAAATTTTTCTATGGCCTCCCTTTGCGTATCGCTTCAGTAGTTGTTTCGATTTTACCACCCTATTCTCTTTTAAATTATCAGTTAAGACATGACCAGTACGTCTCTTATAGGCTGCAAATCCTAAGTCATCTTTTAAAATACGCGATATGGTTCTAGGTGCTATCTTCATCTCCCGAGATAAAATCTTTTGCTTTCGGACAGGATTTCTTCGAATTCTTTCCCTTACTGCTTTGACAACCTTTTTCGTATGAACACTACGTGGACGGCCAGATCTTTTTCTGTCACAAACAGAGGAGGTCTCATTGCACCTATTAATAGCCCGGTACACAAACAATTTTTAAAACTCTCCATAGGTATTAGTAAAAACTAATACCAAGCGTATGCAGAGTTTTAAAAATTGCATTTGGCTCCATACCTACTTTGTGTAATGCAATCACAGCGATTCGGTTCTCTTTATCACTTCACTCCATTTTAATATCGCAAAATGTTGTACCTATTGGCGCCAAAATGAGAAAACTCAATGAGCAATCATATAAAAATGACAGATTCCAAATTCAAATGTAATATTTTGTTTATTTTTAATTGTAACAGTATTTATGGGCAGACTAAGTATACGAATATTAAAATGTCAAAATGCCAAATTTATTCGAAGCTGTTTAAATTTGCAAAAAATAATTTTTGTAATATGAAGGACGAAGGAATGGGATAGAGCTAAATATTCGTCCAGGAAAAAAACAAACGCGAAATGTGCTCTCCGAGGCTATTCGTTGCTGAAGATAGAGCTACACAACGGAATAGATAGAGCTTAAGCCACACTATTGAAGCATACGGTGTAAGGACTAAGAAATATAAATAAGTTTTTGAAATAACTTTGCAAAAAGAACTATTAGAGGTTATTTTAACCTGAAATTTCAACGAGACGTGACAATGAGACAATGAGACAATGAAGAGATGATGACAATGAGAATAGTGATAATTATCACTATTTATCCAATCGGTTAATCAATCGGATCCGATTATCAATTCGGAAAACGTAATGAAGTTAAAATTTTTTCGTGTGGTAAATTTTATTAAAAACGCATGTATGTATGTATGTACGTCACATAAACATGTGTAATGTATTATAGTAGCATATGTTAGCTACATAAAGTAAGTTCAACAAAACTAAATATTAGATAGATAGTTAATCGTATAATGGACTATTGAATTAAATGACCTTCATCCCGTTTCCTACACACTGTACACATAGGACGATTTAGCACAATATTTAATATACTGAGAGCTTAGTGAGATAGAAATCACAAGAAAAAGTCTTAGGCGGGTGCGAGAACGAGAACGAGATATAAGAGTTGTGAGCACGTTATTTGTTTTATCTATGATCTAATCTATATATATATATATAAATGAATTGCCGTTCGTTAGTCCCGCTAAAACTCGAGAACGGCAGGACCGATTTGGCTAATTTTAGTCTTGAATTATTTGTGGAAGTCCAGAGAAGGTTTAAAAGTTAGATAAATCTTCTATTTATCGATTGAGGCACTACGAAGTCTGCTGGGTCAGCTAGTATAGTATAATTTTTATTTTACTTCTTCAAATTCATTTCTGTATACTTTGCTCTATAATTTATTTCTTTGATTTATGCTTTTTATTTTATTTCCCTTGTAGGAAGACGAACATACGGTCCGCTTGATAGTGAGTGTTTACCGTCGCTCGGACGATAGCAATGACAGGGGCAGAGTCAAGCCGCTGCCTTATTGCATACGTTGATAAATTGTGTTTCTTCCCGTCCAAATTCACTTTTACAAACACAAAACTTAACTAAATAACGATAATTTGCCTGTTGTCGGTCGGTTAGACAACACTGTTTCATCCGTGTAATTTTCTCGCTGGTATTCAGCGAGTATCGTCTTCAAGGTTTTATATTTCAAGCCTTAAAAGTATGACTAAATTTTGGTACCAAACTTTGCTTTTATTTCAGTATCAGGTGTCCGTATAAATTTGAAAGAGTACCTTTCCATGGCCTCACCGCAACAGGTGCGTAACTTGGCGCAAGCGTGGCACGCGCGTCGATACCGCGTCCCACTCCTCCCGCACCCCTTTACGATCGTCATACTGGCTATCTTCGCCCATTCACATTTCCACACATTTAAACATACTCACACAAGCCTATATGTCACACATACTTACTTACTAGCGGGACAAGTGCTAAATTTTGTGGATTTTTCTAATTGAAAATAGATTTTATCTTAAATTGTAAAACTCAATTGTACCATACATATAAATATATCGCATGTTTTATCACTCTTAATTTCGTAGTTATTACATTAACGTCTAATGCGGAGGACGTTTATCGAAACACGACGATTCAAAGCAAACACAACAATTGTGTTAGAGGAATACTGACCATTGGTCACGTTCGAGTTCGAATTGTCTGTCCACGGCGGAAATCGTAGTCACCAAACAGCTCGGAACAACACGTAATGGCACACTAAAGCTTACTTAAGCCATTTTTATGGTTGTCAGAGCCTTTCATCCAATAACATTGCTTAAAAGCATATATTAAGTCTCTATAGATCTTTAGGAGGTTATATTGTAACTTAATAAAAAAAAGATCGTATATTTAATTTAAAATCGGTGGATAATAAATAACGGTGGATACATCAAAAATAGTTTTAAAACTGTAAAAGAAACACTTTAGATGAAATTAAAAGTTATTGTATTATTAACGGACGTTGATACGTGTGAAAATTTTCAAGATAATAAGAAGTCTTGAAGTTAGGTAATGAAAGTTATATTATATTATAAAAGATTTCATTAATAGATACATAGTTAGATATAAAGGTCAAGCTAATAAAATTGTGGTAAGGTTAAATGAAAACGATAAATTGACATTTTCACAAGAAACGTCAATTCGAATTTCGTAAATGGATGTGTCATTCAAATTTCGGGTTCAAGGGATAGATCTCGATGAGACATAATACGATCTTGCTATTCCCAAACGAAATACATAATATTATGTCGCAAAAACGTAGCTCAATTCGACAGGTATTGAACGTTTTTTGTTTGTTTTCTTAGGAATTATTTCATACATGAAAATTTTATGAGCAAACCTTTTGAAATTAATAAAAATGTGTATGTTATTACACAGATACATCCATCCATATATGTTTAGGATTGCGAAATTTTTATTATGTTTTTTAGTAGAATGTGATCTGATAAAAATCTTTATAAAAATATCTTATAAAAATATCTTTCTTAAAATATCTATTCTTTAGTAAATCAAAATACGAGCGTAGAGATTCACCTATAAATTCACCTGAAAAGTTTCACTATCCTTCTACATTGTTGTTGCTAGTTTGATGGACGTCTTAAGCTATATAAATTTTTTTTTTTATACAAAAAATACCTGGGTTATATATGTAAAGAAAAACCATTATCATTTAAAACCTTTAAAACTCATGAGTTTTAAAAATTGATTTTTCTTTGACGGAATCACTCATCTGTCTGTCATTTAGTGAAAAGGGAGTTCAGTTTTGTATAGTATAATAATACTTTTTAAAACAATAATTTTAAAAGAGATTAAGGGCTTTAAATGTTGTTTTCTTATTATATCACAGAAAACGCAATTAAGTCTTTTATTGTTTATTTATTCTGTAGTATTTGATATTGTTATATATGTGTGGCGGGGAACCTTCATACAACGCAAGATATTTGACAGATGCCTGAATCTCGTTTACGATATTTTCAAGATAAGCTTGCATAATATATACAGGTTCCGAACAATAATATTCGGACCGTTGGTCTATCGAGCAATATCACCCGCTCGGTGGAAGATCTTCCCTTTGTCCTATACCTACATATGTATATACTAAAGAATAAAGCTTTGTATGTATCTGAAGAATTACCTTCGCAATGTTTTGATTCTTGTATTATTTTTTTCTTTTTTTTCTACCTAATCTGAGTGCCTTGAGAAGCTATTTCAGCGTAACCTTAACTAGTAGGTGAGTTCACGGGGCTCAAACCTGACGACGTTGCTAACACGAACCTTGGCAAGAGCCGTGCTTCGCAGAATCTACCACGGGATCGGAAACGCGACCCATTGAGAAGATCCGGCGAGCAATTCAGTGGGCTGTGTCTGAGGGTTAATTTACTCGCCCTTCGTTGCAAATGACGGGTTCGACGAGAACGATGACCGGTGCTTGAGGTACCTAAAAGCCGTCAGTGGATCGGGAGGATCCGAAATGATGTGTCGACTGCTTTCCATTCTGTCCGCAGGATCGGGAATGATGACTCTTGTGTAACTATTGCTAGTCAAGAAATTATGTGAGTGATTGAATCGTAAATCTAATTTAACAGCTTATGGCTGAAGACTGGCATATGATAGGAATTATTTCAAAGTCACCACTGATCAGTATATTTTCAGTTTTATTTAGATTCAGTTGTACGTAGCGCGTAGTGTATTCACAAGGATTTCTCTGCATGGTGTCTGTCGATCTAGAATAACTCTATCCTGTCTTCCTGTGGGCTTCGTAAAAGGCGACTAAAGAATTCACAGGAGAATGCGCACAGGTCTTTTTATTTATTTATTTATTACGCCAACTCACGGTCCAATTGATTTTAAGTTGTTACTGGAGTTCAAGAATATCACAACGGGAATGCTGCCAGATCAGAGTAATCATTGTATTCTGTAACCTCTTTTCCATCCTTCAAACTGGTGTTTTCTTTACCTTATCTTCCCAACTAATCCCTTTTACTCCTGCGACACTCCTGTCTTGATTACATTTAAGAGGTAGAACATATAATGGTCCTTCACAGATTAATATTACCATCGTACCTATTTCAGTTGATTGCAGCGTAGTTCACAATGCTCCGTATATATAGAAAAGCGTAATCCCGTCCTTTCCACTTACAAGCTTAAGAATAAGTGATTGCGTTCAGTCCGTGCAACCGTAACACCTAGTGTCAAACGCTAAATGTTGAGTCTGTTTATTAATACGAGTATATGTTATTAGTAGCATTAAAGTTGTTCAAACAATATATATATATTAGTTTGTATTAACACGATTCGCAATAAGATAAACTGAGTAAGTGAGCGTGGTTAGTATGAACGAATAAAACTAAATGAAAATAACATTTTTAACAGACTTCTTATAATGGGCTTATAAGAGTCTATTAATTTATTATGAATATGAAACACTGTAAGACTTGTAGACACGAATTCCTAACTTGACGGATAAGAAGCTGCTTGAACCACCGAGTAACCCGGCCGTCGTGGTAGCATGGATTACCAAGGGTTACAGAGAGACTTAAGCCCTCTCAGTATGCTTAGTCGTATGTTTTTTAATCATGATATCCCTAGTAACTATTGTAAAGTGCATTGGGGTAAAACCTCAAAAATCTTACAATAATTTCAGTACATTTCTAGAAGTCACAAAGTTTGACTTCTAACAATTTGTAATGAATTGAACGCCATGTACCAAGGCCAATTTTACTTCCTTATTAAAACGGGGCTTAACCGATGCCCTGATATCATTGCTGTTTTTTTTACTGCCCTTGTAAGCTATCAGTAGTACGGCCCACCTAATGGTGAGTTGTTACCGTCGTTCAAGGACTTCAGGAATGCCAAGACCCAAGTCAAGCCGATGTCTACAATTGAGTAGTCTTCGCAAACCTCGTTTGGAGAAATGCATGTCATAGCGCTTAGTAAAAATCCAAGAAGGAAGTTCAGCCCAAAGTCGAATGGTAGGTGGCTTAAAAGATTACAAAAAAAATATTTTGCCGATGATTATTACCGCAGATTATTAGATTATTAGACTAGTATTTATTATTATTAAATTTGTAGACTAAAATATTGGGTAGGTAAATAAATTTTAGTCAAAAGTTCAATAGATGCAAAATGACCATAAAATGTGAAATTCATTTTTAAAACCCTTGCATTACTTCTATCACCACCTCAAGTACTCAATGCTGTGCTACAACTAATGCTTGAACTGCCTAAAAACTACTGCTCAAAATTAAATGTGAAGCAAATAATTTTCATTGGCTCTTCGGATCTGACAATGATTATTGTCGGTGGCGCAGATGATTATCTATATCTACAACTGCCTCTTGAAATAGTAATTACCAAACGGGCCGTAACAATTACTTAAATACTTCAAATTACTACTAACAAAAACTTAAATACTTCAAAATATTATTCACATTCTATTTTAACCATAGTCCTTGTACATATATATTAATTCAGATTTAAAATTGATACAAACTCAAACAAATAACAACTCAAAAAAACAATCAAACTCCAAGCTTCCTTCAAAAACAGTTTTTTTATTGCCCTTGTAGGTAGGCGAGCATACGGCTCACCTGATGGTGAGTGGTTACCGTCGCCCATGGACTTCCGCAATGCCAGGGGCAGAGCTAAGCCGCTGCCTACCGCTTAATACTCTCCACAAGCCTCGTTTGAAGAAGGACATGTCATAGCGCTCGGGAAACACCTCGGGGAGGGGAGTTCATTCCATAGCCGGATGGTACGTGACAAAAAAGATCTCTGGAAACGCACTGTAGATGACCGCAGTGGTTCCAGCTAGTATGGATGAACTCTACTCCGGTGGCGGGCGGTGCGATGGTAAAAACGAGATGCCGGTATCATCTCGAACAATTCCTCAGAGCACTCCCCATGGAACATACGGTACAAAATACAGAGGGAATCGAAGTCCCTCCGTAGACCCAGAGGTTCCAAGCGATCCGTGAGAATGGGATTATTGACAATCTGAACGGCCCTCCTCTGTATGGAGTCAAATGGAAGAAGCTGGTATTTGGGAGCCCCAGCCCAGAGATGGGGGCAGTACTCCACGCGAGGCCGGACTTGTGCTTTATAAAGCAAAAGTCTTTGTCCAGGCGTGAAGTACCGCTTCGCTCTGTTGAGGACTCCCAGCATTTTGGACGCCAACTTGGCTTTGTCAAGTTGGCGTCCAAGCGCTTATGAAATACGACAATCTTGCAATGAATTTAACGTAACAATTCCTGTTTTGAATTCCGTAGAATACTTGCATTCAAGCTTAAGTTTACGCTGTTAAGTTTAATATTACGTGGGAATAAACTTTCATCAAAAGGCTGGTTTTATTTGTACAGCAACAACAGTTTCAATCAACCTCAATATATTCAGGATTATCTTTGATCAAGCTAGAGGTGATTTTCGTATTGTCTCGATAACAATAAAATATTTATTGACTTCTGCTATTAAAGGTATGCTGTTCCGTAAAAGAAAAATATATTATAATAATATAGTATATGTTTTATTATAATAGTGGTAAGAACAGTATAGTGGTATAAAATGGCTGCCTATTTTTTTTGACATTTACGATATGACGAATCCCATATTCGTTATCTGTTTTTCTGAAAGCTGCACATCCAGTCAAGCCTTAAACACTTGCTTTATTTATAGGTATTATTTATTCAGGAAATGAAAAAACGAGTTCAAGGTCCACCGGGCTTAAGCTGGTCACCGGAGCCAATGGAGATCACGATGTGAACATACCCTCACACCGTGAGACATGGGAGCGAAATCTGAATTGGATTATTTATTGATTGTCCGACTTTTCAAAATAGAAAACATGTCTACTTCGCTTCGCAGCTGACGATCGTTGCACGCTAGTATACGACTAATGTCACGTCAGGTCTGGACTTACGACAAGAGATAAAGTAATAAATATGTTCCCATAGGAGAATAGGTTGAATATTTGATTTTGTTTTGAATGATGTCTCTGCGGTAACCCCAGTAATAATATTATGTCAATACACTGGGAGTAAGCAGTACGAGAAACTTGGTTTGTAGGTAAACATTGACATGTATTAGAACTTTTTGATGAATCGTAATACAATGTTTGTTTATTATAAAATGCGAAAGGATATAAATAAACTCCTAAATTCGGAAGCCTAGTTTCAATTATCATTGAATAATTACTGTATATTAAATTACTTTATTTATTAATGAAAATAATTAAAATTTAAAAAATATAGTAACTCAAATTTGAAAATCTTGATTGCATTGCTAAAGTTTTCAGTTATTTTAATGAGCAATTACTATAAATAAAAATTAAATCAAACGGCAATAACTGCCCGCACGAATTTTATATATAAATATATGCTTAAGCTAGGACCTATAATGCGTCATGGAAACTAGTGAGTTGCTTTGATAAAGGTTACTAAAATGAAAAGCACTATGTCCTTTCTTCTATTATCCACGAGAAGTAACTACATTCGTCTTAGTTTCATTGTATTTATTAAGTACCTATGTGACTTGAGTATTTAACACTAGGCAGTAAGTAGGTAATATTAATACTTGCTGATATTCTGTTGAGCTCGGACTTTTACTATAAGTTTAGATATTGTGGTAATAGTAAATGCGTAGATTATAAAAAAACCCTCGCCGTCCCATATTATGAACGGCATAGTTTTATACGTTCACGGTCTGGTCGGGTGGTGTAGGCGTTAACGGTTTCCGTGAACTACGAGTAAAAGCGAACATGAGTTTTCCTCAGTATTCCGAGAAAAGGTTAATTACTTTTTATTTGGCCACAACTGACTAGCGAATTGTTGAAGGAAAACACATAAAATTTCACAAACTTACTTAGGTTAGTAATTTTCTTTTGAAACCATAATGTAATGTAAAAGTAATTTGCATAGGCTAAAATTAAAAAGAAAAGTCTAAAATGTATTTCATTTTGTGAATTGCTTAATAAGAATTACTGAGGTCAACATCGCCATTCTGACATCGGAGTTCTATCAGTGGGTTGAACGAAATTGCGTTTGTTTCTGTAACATCTTTTTTAATTAAAAAGCAAAATGCTTTTTGAAATACGTTATTATTATAATATTATTTGCTGAAATTCAAAAATACAATTGTAATATAAATAATAACTCATTATTTTTAATGAGTAAAACTGCTCGCAATTTTTTTTTTTAAAACTGAATCTTTTGTAATTTTGTTTTAGCCAAAAAGAAACTAGACTTATAACAATGTAACTTATAAAATCATAATAATTAGGAGAGGTTTTTTTTTGTCAGGAGTAAATTGGCGGACTTCCGCCCTCCACTGGGGATGAGGGCGGGGCATGTCGGAGTCGAACTGACTAAAGCCTCCGGTCACTCAACAACCAACGTCCAAACCTCGCATAAGACAGAACTCATGAAAAGGCAAAGGGGGGAAAGTGAAGAGTTTAGTGCGGAGCACACATCTCCCATCACCCTCCCCCTCGGGACGCCGGACGTCGTCAGCGCCACGACCACCAGCCCTCTCGGTCGGCAGGCTATCCGGAGCCCGCCTAGATGGCGCCGGTTAGAGTGAGCTATCCTACGGAATACCCCGCTGGACCAGAACCAGCGTGGGTCGAGGATAGCCAGCCTTCCATCACCCGGATGCTATTGCGTAAAACGCGTGCAGAGCAGCTTGCACGTCGTCTTCTTAGGTCCCCCTCGCCGGTCCCCAGGCCGACATGTGAGGGAGACCCGAAAAACTTAGAGGGCCAGGACTTGAGCGAAATCCGTCTCCCTGGCCCCCGTTCGACGGCGGCGGGCCTGTGCGTCTTTCACGCGCCCCGTCGCCTCCTTCTGCGAGATGGTGCACTCGCAGGAGTCCAGCATCGCCTTTCACGGCTCGTAGTCACCGAGCATCGATGCCACAACATTGGGCAACGACAAGTCGTTTCCTATTTTTGCGACGAGGACACGGCGCTCTGACCACACTGGGGCTGAGACGCGCCACGCCCCGGGCACGAAGGTCAGCTCACCCCTGATAGTCAGCGGCGAGCGCCTCCGCTTCTAGGACCCAAGGTGGCGTCCCAGTCAGTACATACGCCGCCTCAAAGGAGATGGTGCGATAACCACGGAAATTAGGAGAGGTAAGCGAAAAGTGTTTTTGGCGAACTGAATAAAGGTCACTGTCGCTCAACAACCCGTTTTCGAGTTTCAGATGGGATAAAAGCTACCAAGAGAGGCAAGTTGATAAGTTTCATACGAAGCCCATCTCACCCTATCATCTCGTCGCGAAATATCTCAGTGGGATATACGAAGCAATCCCATAGCATCCCTTCTTCATTTCTCTGGAAAATCCGACTGAGTGAAAACCAACGTGGAAGGAAGAGCGCGGTCACTAGCCAACCGTTTGCTCTTTCGCAAACCTTTGTAAAGTATCTTACACGTTGTCTTTTAGGGTCATTCCTTCGCCATTCCTCAAATTGGCATTCGATGAGTAAAGANAATATCTCAGTGGGATATACGAAGCAATCCCATAGCATCCCTTCTTCATTTCTCTGGAAAATCCGACTGAGTGAAAACCAACGTGGAAGGAAGAGCGCGGTCACTAGCCAACCGTTTGCTCTTTCGCAAACCTTTGTAAAGTATCTTACACGTTGTCTTTTAGGGTCATTCCTTCGCCATTCCTCAAATTGGCATTCGACGAGTAAAGAGTACAGTCTGACAAGCGCAGTAATTAATCATTTCGCGGTATCTCTGGCACTTTTTCCACACGAGGCAGACCACAAACGTGTGCTCTGTCGTGTCCAAGTCGCGTTCGCATGACTGAAACTTCACCGTCAACTCATCATCGATTCGGTAGCGATACTGACAGAGTAAGTGTATCTGATCAGTACATTCACTAGTATTAAATACCTCTGCTTAAAAAAGTTAACGACGCAAGATATTCATTGCGATTTGGAGGCAACATTATGCTGCTCCACCGTATTCCACTGTCGCAAGGTGGGCTTGTAAATTTCGAGTAGGGAGAAGCACGGAAGACGAACATCGTTGCGGCCGTCCATCGACGTCAGTCACCCAAGAAAATTTTGCGAAAGTCGAGAAAATTCTATTGAGCGATCGAAGAGTTACCATCTGATACTTAATACAAGAAACGGGCATTTCATATAAAAAAAATAAATCATTCATATGGAAGTATTCAATTCATATTGTGTCTTTGAATATGAGAAAAGTCTTCGCGAGATGGTGCCGAGAATGTTAACCAAAGAATGTGAACAGTCAGAAACAAGATCGACTTGACATTTCGAAGAATTGTTGGACAAGTTTCAAGAAGATTCTGAAAACTTTTTGTCTCGTTTCATAACAATGGACGAAACATGGGTTCATCATTTTGATCCCGAGACAAAACAGCAATCTTCGCAATGGAAACGGCCATCACCGACCCCGAAGAAGTTTCGTGTCGTGGCATCGGCTGGCAAGGTTATGGCCTCAATATTTTGGGACTTAGAAGGGATATTGTTGATTGATTACTTTGAGCGTGGAACCACTATTACAGGCCAATATTATGCAGCTTTAATTTCCAAGTTGAGGAATGCCTTCAAAGAGAAAAAGAGAGGGAATCTTCGAAGGGGCGTGCTGTTTCATCACGACAATGCACCCGTGCACATACACTTGCAATGGTTGCCATTCAGCAAGCTGGCTTCGAATTGGGTTACCACTCTCCTTATTTACCAGATCTGGCGCCAAGCGATTTTTATCTGTTCCCCAAATTCAAAGAATACTTAAAGAGAAACAGGTACGAAGATGATGACGAGGCGATGGATGCCGTGGAGACCTTTTTGCAGGACCAAGATAAAAGTAATTTATTTTTCGGTTTAACTAGGTTTCATTAGTCAGATCTTTTACTAATTGCAGAGAAAGTAAAGTATTACTAAAGCAGCTTATTTTTATCAACTCGAAGACAAAGCTTCATTTTATCAATGTTAACAGGTGCTGTCGAGGTTGTGCGGCTGTCGGAAATAGTTAATGGACCTGTTGCTTGTGACTGATGGGTCAGCATTGCATTCCAACGGCGGTTCGTATAGCAAATCAACACCGACGCCCTATAACACCACTAAGTAAATTTATTTATATCAAGTATCTCTTGTCCGACCACTAAATAACTACAGCTGCTCATCATGGCAATTAGTTGGGCCGTTGTGTTCGAGTGGCTACTCTGAATAATAAACTCGTTTTAATTTCCCGACCAATGTTTTATTCATTGTGTTTAATCAAATTTCGCTTTTACTGAATCCTCCTCTTTATTTGTTCGTGAGACGCTGGCATTTAAATTATATCTACAAGAATATTAAATTACCTGTTTTTTTTTTTTTGAAATGTAACTTTAATCACAAGCGTGAGGTTTAACTTTTTGTCCTTATTATGCTTCTCTGAATTATCCTCCTAAGGGAGGTATTGATAATCCACAGTTACGAGAAAACAGTTTAGACAGCGAAATTATTTTCTTTTAGAGTAAATCATAGTATGCTAAAATTAAACGAGATTGATCATTTATTTAAAATAATTGCCTGGTATTAGTAAGAACNTTTTTTTTTTTTGGAAATGTAACTTTAATCACAAGCGTGAGGTTTAACTTTTTGTCCTTATTATGCTTCTCTGAATTATCCTCCTAAGGGAGGTATTGATAATCCACAGTTACGAGAAAACAGTTTAGACAGCGAAATTATTTTCTTTTAGAGTAAATCATAGTATGCTAAAATTAAACGAGATTGATCATTTATTTAAAATAATTGCCTGGTATTAGTAAGAACTAGAGGTCCCGCAGTAGTCGAAATTCGACTATAATTAGTTGGAATTGTAAGTTTGTACTCTATTATGATTGTATTTTATACTTCTATAATCACAAATTTCGTCAAGACTACACTATAAAAAATATTAACAAGACAAACAATATTTAATCTATTCTCAATTTGACAACAGACGTCAAGAACAAAAGTTTGACAATAAATAGTATGCATGCGTGTGTATGTAGTGTGTGTAATGTTTTCTTTATTGATTTAATGTATCTTTTAAGAATTATTTAAAAAAAATATTAGCATTGTTAATAATGTAAATATTAGCTCTATATTTTCTATAAGTGTGGAAAACTTCATACTCCTCCGTCCGCGCAATTTTCGTAAAAAGGGATACAAAGTTTTTGGTTCACGTATTAATATATAGATGAGTTAAATATTATCGAAATTCGCAAGTCACTAATCAATAATGTTGGATTGTTATTAATATTGGATTGACAATAATATCTGATAGTTATGTTTAAAACAAAAGATAGATACACTTGATATTCTGGTGAACATCTAGTTACTGTTTTCCAAATATCTTTAAAAAAAAACTTTTTTTAAAAACAACAACAAAATTGTTTTCATTAAAGTTAAATGGAGTTTGTCTCTATACTTATGAACAATTTATTAAAACCGGTGTTTTTCAAAATCAAACAACTGCCTCTACTCGTTAACAGTAACAGTAACAGAACGTTACAGAAATTGATGTCATTGTAAAGATAAATAAATGTTGAGGTTATTATATTCTGAAGTCGTTGCCACTTCAAAGGATAGATCTCTAGATATTTCCAAGCATTTTCATTTATTGGAAGTAAATTAATAGTTGGCTGTTATTTGATTACTATAGGTCTGTATTTGGATATCTGGATTGATCCAATTTTTCGCTGTGCTATTTTTCAACGTAGCTCAAATTTAGAGTAAAACCGATTATGACGTCTTCGTGGACTCTATTAAAACCTAGGCGAAGGCACAATTTGCTGTTATCTTTTCTTTTTTACAATTCTTATTTTACATGATTATACATAGAACATGTTATCGCATTTCTTCAGATAGTACTTTATAAATCATAAAATAGTTAAATTTAACGCTAACGTTACGCCTACGCTGAATAACATAAAACAAAAAAAAGTGAAATTGCCGCCGTCGAAGACACTCAGATCCTTCGTTGAGGATTCAGTTACAAGTTATACATATATTTTTATGTAACATTTCAACATTTTACTGCGTCACTGATTATTTCAATGAATATCATCGTGGCCTAAAAGTTAAGACGTCCGGTGCATACGTGTTGAGCGATGCACCGGTATTCGAATCTCAGGCGGGTACCGATTTTTCTAATGAAATACGTACTCAACAAATGTTCGCGATTGACTTCCACGGTGAAGGAATAACATCATGTAATAATATAAAGATGAATTGCTGTTCGTTAGTCTCGCTAAAACTCGAGAACGGCTCGACTGAGTTCGAAATGAAACGAAATGGGACGAAAGTTCATGGCTAGTACAACATTTAAAATTAAAAAACGCGACCAAGAAGAGAATTTCAATGAAGAATCAGCCTTTAGAAGAACTGTGTGTCATCAACTTAATATTTCATGTTTAGTCCATCGTGGTGGTTTATTGGTGGTGGAACCTCTTGTGAGTTCGCACGGGTAGGTACCACTGCCCTGCGTATTTCTGTCGTGAAGCAGTAATGCGTTTCGATTTGAAGGGTGGGGCAGCCGTTGTAACNAACGCGACCAAGAAGAGAATTTCAATGAAGAATCAGCCTTTAGAAGAACTGTGTGTCATCAACTTAATATTTCATGTTTAGTCCATCGTGGTGGTTTATTGGTGGTGGAACCTCTTGTGAGTTCGCACGGGTAGGTACCACTGCCCTGCGTATTTCTGTCGTGAAGCAGTAATGCGTTTCGATTTGAAGGGTGGGGCAGCCGTTGTAACTATACTGAGATCTTAGAACTTATATCTTAAGGTGGGTGGCGCATTTACGTTGTAGATGTCTATGGGTTCCAGTAACCACTCAACACTAGGTGAACTGTGAGTTTGTCCACCCATATAAGCAATAAATAGAAAAAATCGTTATTTGCAGATTTATATTATATATAAATATATGAGTTATTCTTTGTTTTTGAAGCATCTATATTTAGAAATAAGCTTTTCCGTGGAAGACGGCTAAATATGACCGTATATTATATTAGTAGGAGTGACACGTTTAGGTTTGTACGTGTTGCGTCGCTTCGCAATCGAAGGTTTTACGTGTCTACGGCGACGCGTATCTCCATCTGACTATTCCAAGCACGACTCTGTGACATACCTGTGTATTTTGTTTTAGTTATACAAAGTAGATTAGTTTTAGAGTATACTCAAAACTTTATATTGTTATAGTATTTTAAAGTTACCAATGTATTTATTACAATTTATAGTTTAACCACTATTTCATTTTTTTAAGGAAACTAACATCGTGATTCTCCTATCCATTACGTAATCGTATCTTTACGTACATAAACGATAAAAAGAACTTAACTTTCGTGTGATAATTAATATAATCTGTTTATAAGAAAAAACTCCTTAGAGACTAAAAGCCTTTTGAACAGAGAAAGGTCAAGGGTAGTCAACTCTTAAAATGTATAGAGATCAGTATGCTTACTAGATCACCAGTAATTACGAGAGTCGTATTCAGCAGCGAAGCTAGTCAGTTATACTCTAATTCCATTTACTAAATTTGTCTAATTAGAGGTTGTAGTGATTATTATAAGCCCCAAAGGGTTATGTTGGTAGTATACACGTGCTCATTTTTGCCCCGAGCCAATCGTGCATTCGGCTTTGAAGGGTGGAACAGCTGGTAGTTATATAGTGCAATTGAGACCTGGACCTCAAGGTGGGTGGCAGTACTCACGTTCTAATGTCTATGGACTACCTTGCACCATGTGGGTCATGAGCCTGTATATTCAACCGAGCATTATAAAATGTATGGATTGCCACTAATATTTGAGTAAATGGAAGGAAAAGATATTAACAATGCTGTTGTTAGTATTAACCATTGACATAGGTCAATTTAAAAAATATTTCGTTTCATATAGATGAAACGAAATATTTTTGAAATTGGGTCGATGGCGTTTAAACAACAGCCACCTATTATTATATATCGTTATAACAGTTCATAGAGTATGCCTAATTGCTAAATTTGATCTACATAATGCCAATAGCTTTCTTGTAATTTAAAAGTGAAATTGAAAGGCATTGAGACAGACGAGTCACATGGGTCCGAAATATAAAAAAATATAATTATGTAATGTAAAGACAAAGTTACTGTTTACTACAAACGTACCTACATATGTGATCACGTAAATTGTAGAGAGTATTAAAGTATTTAGTAGGTAAAATATAGCAAACTCTTTATACATATCGTATATTTCTATACAAACGAAGACCTATACATTAAAATAATGAGTTATTAACATACACACATATAAGGTTTATTGTAAAATAATTAAAACTAAAATAATAAAATGTATCATGTTAAACTTAAGGCAATTATCGGATCGTCAAATAGCAACACTGTTAGTGGGAGCAATGGAAGTAGTGGGGACGTGATATAATAAAAAAGGCGGTAGTCTGAAAAAACGAGAACAGAAATCAGTGTATTGGGTAGTGAGCAGATGTCTAAAGATTGTAAAAGTGGAGTTACAAATAAAGCAATACAGAATTAAGTAAACTACTGCAATCTGTGTATTATTTCCTGACTGATGGAAGTGTAGTTTTACACACATTAACAGAACATTAATATACGAGTGTTTCAGAAATGTACAATGTGCGTAAAGTCTTAAATTTCATGAAGATAACGGTAATAGATTCCGTTCCATATTTTATAATTTTCAGGTTCATAAGTCAGTGAACTGTTACGGTATTTGAATTATTGGAATTCATCACGATCAGCCTACCTACATGTGATGTAGTGTGTCAACTGGCGACGCGGTCGCTTGTACTGCCATTTTCATGCAATCATTTTGAACACGATTGCCATTTCAGAGTTCTGTTCACTCAAAGCTTTGGTTTTGACTGTGAACGTGCTCTTATCAGACGTCACGTCATTTTGTCCATTATATTTCGGTCAAAGCTCAGAACTACTAGGAGTATAGAGCTAATCGTAAATAAAAAATGTAAATATTTTTAACACTAATGTTTGACTTACCTATTTGTGGTACATCATAAGGTCGACTAGAGCGCGAAGCTCTTAGCATCATTTGGTTCGCAATTTCAGATGGAATTTGGTGTGGAGCCCTTTTGATGTTACGAGCCCGTCGTCGTTCTTTATGTAAGGCGCCTGGAGGTAAGGGTGGTGGCTGGCGAGAAGCGTATGCAACATCTGTGTCGGGAGAGGCATGTTCCGGGTCGAATATTTCTTGTAGAGGTCGAGATCGGGTCAGGTCACGGTCTGCACGCCACTCTGTGGGGTAACGGCGAGGAGGCTCAGCCGCTGAGCGCAGAGCCAGCGCCGCGAGCACCGTTGTCAGACAGTACACTCGCATACTTAGCGCTCGCGCCCCCAACCACAAGGGCATTTCCCTCCACTAAGTACACAGCTCGCCAACGTCACCCGATGGGCTTCTGCCCAACATTATATCACCTAAGGTACTCCCAAAAAGTCTCAGTTATTGTGTATGGTATTCGGTATTCTTATATTCTTGCTTGCTTCGCGAGTTTCATAGATTCTGTAACAAAAAAAAACTGTTGAAAATATTTTTAAGAACAGATAGAAATACATTTTGTGCGTTGAGAAATGTACTGATTTACACTTGCATTCATTTTAATAATCTTATCAAACATTTAAAAGTTCCACTAAATAGTGAACATTTTCCACTCAGAAACCCATTATGTAATGGGTTTTTGAGTATATTTGAATGGGTGTTTGAGTAATTGGTAATGTTAAAACACGATCGAAATAAAAAACACGTTCTACATCTATATTTGTATGTACAAATACTGTGTTCCAAAAGACCTTTCTTTGTCTATAACTGAAAGCTTTTAGTGTCATCAATTATTGTATTACTATTCTACGCAGATGTTTCTTCAGTATGTGGCGAAAAATTAGATAATTCGAGACAGAACTAGAAAAACGTTTCTGAAGTTTATTATGCCATTGACGAAGATTCGTTAGCTCAAAATTCACGTTACCTTTGAGGATACTGTAAATGTAAAAAGTTTTACAATGAAAGCAAATTATTTGCGGACTAAGCGCTTGCGTTGCTTGTATTTTCTGTTAACTTTCAGAGCCAAAGTTTTTCGATAACCTTTTGTTAGAATTCGTAGAAAGAAAAAAGTCGGTTGTAGCCAACAACCAGCATTCATTATCAACTCATTTTATAATGAAGATTCCTTAGCTGAGTCAATGGTGATAATCAACCTACACCCATACTACAGTTCTCATTGTTATTAATACAATCTAGTCCCTCTTTTTCTTGTCTGTTTCAGGTGAAAAAAATATATTAATTATAATACTTATTTAATAGTACCATGCAAGTCTAATTTGGTTACATATACATATATACACTACATTAGCTATTTATGGAAGTGTCACATACATGTGTTTGACAAAATAGGTACTATGAAATTGCAATTCCGAATATGCAGCTGTTTAATTTTGGTGAACATTAAGAACATTTTGTGACTTTTCAGTAAATAGGCGAAGATTAATGGATTGTTTGGGTGTGTTTTTTTTTCTTTTGTCATATCTAACTAATACTAGGAGAATTTTTCTCTTTTTCATTTACAAAATTACAAATCAGTAGGTACATTTCAAATGTCGTTTGGATTGTTCAGAAAGTCGAGCGGAATCTTTTGTTGAATTAGAATCTTTTTTTCTAATAAACAAGTTTACGATGTGTAGCGAATTGGGTAGTTACGTTTGGGTATCATTAGCGTTATTTTAGGTGTATAAAAGGTGACATCGAAATTTTTTAAAGTTACTTTTTTTATTGCTTAGATGGATGGACGAGCTCACAACCCACCTGGTGTTAAGTAGTTACTGGAACCCATAGACATCTACAACGTAAATGCGCCACCCACCTCGAGATATAAGTTCTAAGGTCTCAGTATAGTTACAACAGCTACCCCACCCTTCGAACCGAAACGCATTACTGCTTCACGCCGGAAATAGGCTGGGTGGTGGTACCTACCCGTGCGGACTCCCAAGAGGTCCCACCACCAGTGATAAGTCCACCAGCACGAATGTTTCGATCCAGTTAGGAATGAAATATACAGGTTCATCATATCATTTCATTCATATAACTATACAGGTTCATCTTTTGAAGATCGCTTTGATGTGTAAATATATAAACATCAACTAAAATACCGTGAATTTTCATTATAGTGTATATCCATCAGTACTAATTTGGCCGTTACAATTCCTCGAGCGGCCACGATTACGATGAATGATTCTCAGAAATGCGCGCTTCGCTTAATTACCGCTTTGTGTGTTGTAGTTGATTTCAGAGGTGGGTTCATTTTATTTAAATGACAAATTACACGGAGTTGTTTATAATATACTGTAACTTTGGATCATAAAAATCATCCTATACGATTCTAATATAAAATACACCGTTTTTGTCATTAATTCTACATAAAATATTATATAATTTATTGTAATTGTTCGTTGGACATTGTGAGTATGAAACAGGTATACGGCCTAGCTGTCAACATCTAATTGATTTATCAATAAAAGCAATTTCTTAATTCAATCAAGTAGAAATCGGTGTTGTTTCTACATATGTAACTATAATATTGCTATTTTTGTAGCCGTCGTCATGGCCTAAGGGATAAGATGTCTCGTGCAATAGTGTTGAGCGATATAACGGTGTTTGAATCCCGCAGGCGGGTACCAATTTTTAGAATGAAATACGTACTTAACAAATGCTCACGATTGATTTCCACGGTGAAGGATTATTTTTTTTGCTCGTGTAGGCAGACGAGCATACGGCCCACCTGATGGTGAGTGGCTACCGTCGCCCAAGGGCTTCAGCAATGCCAGAGGCAGAGCCAAGCCGCTGCCTACTGGACGAATAACATCATGTAGTATAAAATCAAACTCGCAAAACGAAAATTTGCGAATTACTGATGGTAGGACCTCTTGTGAGTCCGCACGGGTAGGCACCACCAACTGGCCTATTTCTGCCGTGAAGCAGTAATGCGTTTCAGTTTGCAGGGTGGGCACCCGTGTAACTATACTGAAAGCTTAGAACTCATATCTCAAGGTGGGTGGCGGCATTTACTTGGTAGATATCTATGGGCTCCGGTAACCACTGAACACCAGGTGGGCCGCGAGCTCGTCCATCCATATATGCAAAAGAAAATTAAAAAAAACAATGAGTGAGTACATAATGTTAATAAGTATTAATAGTAAAAGTGAATTATCTTGTAAAAATACTAAGAAATTAAAGGGCCTAAACCTGTGGCGTGCTATCGGTGTGGCTATATTTATAAAAGGGGAGGCCGCGGTGGGCCGTTGACGTCATCACTAGAGTCGCGGCTCTGAGGGCTCGGGTGGGGTAAGCGCCGCGCCCTCTGATACGCACTTGCAAATTCGCACCTCCATGAATGAACGAATTATATTATCGTTCTGCCGAGCCGTGAATTTCCAAACCTGACCAGAAAGAAGAATTCTCTTTTTCTGAAATCGCCCTTTGACGTTATTAAATTTGCGACAATTTTAATAATACATTTTGTTTCCTTTTATTTTGTAACTTAATGGCTAAATTATATTAGTATACCTTGAAATTCATAGAATCTGTCTGACCCGCGCAAGCTTGAAAGCTACTGTCTAGGTTTGTAAAGTAGCAAATAGCTGTGGAATAATAAAATTAGAAATTGAGTGTGTTATTTTACCTCAATTAAGGTATCAAATATCATGAATACATAAAAAGAGTAATTTGGGAGTCTTCCTGTCTAATAATAATATGTCTTTCCGTCGTGTAACTATTTCGTGGTCTGATCTTAGGGCAGAACTTTAATAGCGTTTACGAAACTCGTATTAATGAAATATATCTAAGGTGAAAAAATTAAATAGTAAATCTTAATTTATTTTGATGTTTTCAAGTGCCCAGATTACGAATTTATTCATGAAAGTATTGAAAGTGCTTTTGTTTTTTAAGTCGTCGTGGCCTAAAGGATAAGACGTCCGGTGCATTCGTATGTAGCGATGCATTATATATTATATTATATTATGTGGAAGGCATTGGGGAAGGCCTATGTCCAGCAGTGGGCAGATAAAGGCTGATGATGATGATGATGATGCACCGGTGTTCGAATCCCGCAAGCGGGTATCAATGTTTCCAATGAAATAGGTACTCAACAAATGTTCACGATTGACTTCCACGGTGAAGGAATAACATCGTGTAATAAAAATCAAACCCGCAAAATTATAATTTGCGTAATTACTGGTGGTAGGACCACTTGTGAGTCCGCGCGGATAGGTACCACCGCCCTGCCTATTTCCGCCGTGAAGCAGTAATGCGTTTCGGTTCGAAGGGTGGGGTAGCCGTTGTAACTATACTGAGACCTTAGAACTTATANCTGCCTATTTCCGCCGTGAAGCAGTAATGCGTTTCGGTTCGAAGGGTGGGGTAGCCGTTGTAACTATACTGAGACCTTAGAACTTATATCTCGAGGTGGGTGGCGCATTTACGTTGTAGATGTCTATGGGCTCCAGTAACCACTTAACACCAGGTGGGCTGTGAGCTCGTCCATCCATCTAAGCAATAAAAAAAAAAAATGTTTTTATGATTATTGCATATCTTATAATTTGTGCAATTTATCGGCTTGTCAGTAATAAAATTTACTTTATTATTTTACTTTCACGAAATACCCGATACACGAAATATCCTTGCTTGACTTGTAAGTGGGACAGTAGAGCTAAGCAGCTTCATTGGGATAATATGCTAGGTTTGTAAGAATTTCTTTAACGGTCGGTAAAGCCACTGTAATAAGGGAGGCGTTGATAAGTAGAAACAAAGTCATACTTCCACCATTACATTTCAAATTACGAATGATATAGCAATTTGTCAAAGCGTTGCACAAGGAAAGAGATTGAGAGATGCACAAGGATCGAAAATTTCGAAACAATCTCTTTCGAATTCAAAATTTTCTTCATTTGAAGAAAACTTCGAAGCTTAGTATGGAAAAGACATAAATACGGCAACTTCATCAAAGCTGACTGTTCCGGAAAGCGAAGCTTGGAGAAGTTTTGTGTTAGTAGTCAAAAATTCCCTAGGTAACAATAAAGTTTTTTTTTTATTGTTTAGATGGATGGACGAGCTCACTGCCCACCTGATATTAAGTGGTTACTGGAGCCCATAGACATCTACAACGTAAATGCGCCACCCACCTTGAGATATAAGTTCTAAGGTCTCAGTATAGTTACAACGGCTGCCCCACCCTTCAAACCGAAACGCATTACTGCTTCACGGCAGAAATAGGCGGGGCGGTGGTACCTACCCGTGCGGACTCACAAGAGGTCCTACCACCAGCANTGATATTAAGTGGTTACTGGAGCCCATAGACATCTACAACGTAAATGCGCCACCCACCTTGAGATATAAGTTCTAAGGTCTCAGTATAGTTACAACGGCTGCCCCACCCTTCAAACCGAAACGCATTACTGCTTCACGGCAGAAATAGGCGGGGCGGTGGTACCTACCCGTGCGGACTCACAAGAGGTCCTACCACCAGCAATTACGCAAATTATAATTTTGCGGGTTTGATTTTTATTACACGATGTTATTCCTTCACCGTGGAAGTCAATCGTGAACAATTGTTAAGTAGGTACGTATTTCATTAGAAAAATTGGTACCCGCCTGCGGGATTGGAACATCGGTGCATCGCTAGATCCGAATGCACCGGACGTCTTATCCTTTAGGCCACGACGACTTCAAAGTGCCAAATTATGAAGAAATTATGGAAATTATGCTGACAAACTTTCAGACTCGAAGAGCAAACATAAGTTACATTATCAAGTTACACTATCTCCGCAATCATCTGGATAAATTTCCGGATAATTTAGGAAGTTATTTTGAGTAACAGGAAGAGCGGTTCCACCAGGATCTAAAAGTGATGGAAGAAAGGTATCAGGGTTGGTGGGATCGTGATGTGATGGCCGATTTCTGCTGGTCCTTAAAAATAGATTTTCCACTGCAAAACTATAAAAGAAAAGCTCATAAAAGACGTTTTATTGAAATATAACATATCTTTTCGACATTTTTCCGTCTGTTTACTTCGATTTATTCTTATTTTTCAAAGCAAAACTGACATTATAAATATATCTGTTACTTTGTCTCATGTTTTCCGATTTTTGTAATGTAAAATGAAAATAAAGGGTTACAATTAAATGAGAACAAATCTTATAAAAGTATTGTGAGCATAAATATGTCCAAAATCGATCTTATATTTAGGGCCAAAAAGCAATGTTATCACCTTAATGGGACTTAAATAATTGTAATTTTTGTAATAATTGTTCGGGAGGCGGTATCAAGGCTAAAAAATTGCGACCAACCTGCCTATTCTTGCTCCAATAACTACTTGATATTAATTATATCGTACGCTTGACTGACCATCAATGGTTTCAAAATAAATGAAATGAAGAATAACAAAATTATTTCAACTATGAAATAAAGTCGCTTAATGATATGTACATTACTTATAAATTACGTAAATAAGCTGAACTGAACTCGTTAACGACCGAAATATAGATCAGAAGAACGTTTGTTACGTAAATGATCGAACGACAAAAAAAATGTTTTTCGTAAAATTTTCCCAGCCATTACCATTACCACAAAATTATGCTTTTCATATTTATGTAGTCAAGTAAATATATAAATTAGACTTAGATTAGATGTTATGTTTTCATACTCATATATATAAAGACCATATCTCAAATTTAAAAAACACACGTTTTGACAATGTGATTATACTGGTGTTTGAACTCCTCAGGCAGATATCAATTTTTCTAAGAAATACATAGGATTATTTCTGTTCATACCTTCCAAGCTGAAAGCGTTGTCATAAATAACATTTAAATATCTCAACATAGTCACATGATTTAATACGAGCATCTTTTCGTTTTGGCCACGACTACTTTATTTGGCAGCTTATAGGATGGGACAGAGGTTGTAACCGACCTGTGGGTGTCTTGATTCACTTTGTGATGTCTAGGGAGTTCCCGTGGATCCATTAATGCCTTATATAAAAAAGTATATAAGTAATTGTATTCTATCTGTATTTTTGAGTGTTCAGTTAAATTTTACCCATAAATAATCACCTATTTCCAAAATTATGTCGCCGTTATTGAAATCTGCATGGAATGCAGCATTATGTTTCAAGGTTGGTGTTCAAATTCGTGACGATCGTGTGATATCGGATTTCAATAATTCAATCATCATTTAAACTAGGGTGGTTTTCAAGTGGTTTTTTAATTGTTTACAAACTGCAGTACAAATACATTTCGTGTGATTTTCTTTCGGAAATAAAACGATTGTACAATTATTTGAATACATCTTCAATTTTTAAAATAAACGATTTTCTCTCCGAGCATAAGTAGAATTTGGAGACTTATAAAAAGCATAAGAATACAATATATTTGAATTGTACGCCAAGTATGTTAAGAGTACAATGAAACTGGCAAGCCCGCATATAATTTACATGGCCGATGTCGCGACCTATTGTGTGTTTCATGCTAAGTATCGCTCTGCACTCGTTCCGATGGAATCCCCAACTCTTTTTTTATTAATATTAATAATTCATGTCACGTACGTTTTGCGCGAATAGAATACATGAGTATAATTCCCTGTAATATTTTCCGACTGAAGTAATAGTCACGAGTTTCATTAAATTAACTGTATCGCATCGGTCTGTTGTGTTGATAAAATGATTTTTCAAATTTAGAACCGATATTTTTTAATAATTCTTCAGTTTCATATTAATCCTATAATATAATTTTTTGTTATATATTAATGATCCTTTTTCTTATAATAATTAATATTCTAAGTGTCATCCGGGATGTAACACTTTTATTAAGGATTTGTTATACGTTTTTCTGAAATCACTATTTTTCCGTTCCTTTGCTACATCTTCGCGTCGATGAAGATATTTTCCCGTATGTAAATTGAAACGTGCAGACTAATTCAATGGCTTATAGTCGAGGAGCTGTAGAAACTGTGCCCCTAACCTAATTGGCGGGGATAGTTCGGAAAATGCTAATTTTATTACCACAAGCTCCAGAGTGAAGATATTCTCTTAACTAAAAGATATACTATAATATAATTGATAAACTTTTCGAGGTTAAGTGACATTTCTAAGATAAAATCACTCCAAACCAGGTCGCTTAGCTCATTGTACTGGATTCGAGACAGGGTTACAGTTTCACAGAGCTCTTTAGATTAGTAGCAAGATATATTATTAACTTATACCTATATGAAAAAAGATTTTACTTTGGTTGATTTGTCTGATAGAAGTCTTCATTTATGAATTTATGAAAATAACATACTCGTAATTTTCTATGCATTCGTTTGTCATTTATACGGTTGAGTTTAAGCTTTGTCCAATCATTGTAGGCTCTTCAGGAAATGTTTTGGGATTGAAATATTAATGTGCGGCAGGTGCTGCTTAAGTGGTTTAAACAAAATTTATGTTTTTCGCACAATACTAGTGTCCCAGCAGTAGTCGAAATTTGACTAGAATTAATTGAAGCTATAAGCTTTATTTTTTATTATTTCTTAGATGGGTGGACGAGCTCACAGCCCACCTGGTGTTAAGTGGTTACTGGAGCCCATTGATCATCTACAACGTAAATGCGCCACCCACCTCGAGATATAAGTTCTAAGGTCTCAATTATAGTTACAACGGCTGCCCCACCCTTCAAACCGAAACGCATTACTGCTTCACGGCAGAAATATTCAGAGTGGTGGTACCGGGTAGGTACTCGCGCGGACTCACAAGAGGTCCTACCACCAGTTTAAAACATTATTAAGTTTGAACATTATTAAGCTTCTATTGCCAAAGGCTATTTATTATACTTCTTTGTTCACAGATTTCGCCAAGACCACACTACAGACAAATAATATTAAAGACAAACAATATTATCCTATTCTCAATTTGACCACCGCCTTTAAGCAATAACAAAAGTTTTACAATAAACAAAGAGTATATAATAATATGTAATAGTTTGGGGAAAAAGTTTCTTCGCATTTTTTTATATAGTTTATTTACATTTAACTAAAGTACGTAGGTAGGTACCATTTTGTTCGATAAGTTTTTGCCATCTTGTAGGTAGGGGCATGATCCCATTGCTGTGGAAATTTTGGGGTTTCTGATCAAAGTACTGCGACAATTGGTTTTCGTAGTCCTCTCGTGATGTGAATTTTGAAGAGACCGAAATAGGTGGAAATCTGAAGGTGCAAGGTCAGATTATACGACGGATGTATTAACACCTCCCAGCCAAGCTCTCTTAATTTTTGCTGAGTGGCTAAAGATGTGTGAGGTCTAGCGTTATCATGATGAAAAACCACACCCTTTTTGTTGATTAATTCCGGCCACTTTCTCTCAACTTCTTGCTTTAATCTTATCAGTTGTTCGCAGTAGAGTTTAGAATCGATGGTCCTGCCTGGTGTTAACAGCTCATAATGAATAATGCCCTTCCAATCCCGCCTCTTGTGAGTCCGCGTGGGCTTACTGGTGGTAGGACCTCTTGTGAGTCCGCACGGGTAGGTACCACCGCCCTGCCTATTTCTGCCGTGAAGCAGTTATGCATTTCGGTCTTAAGGGTAGGGCAGCCGTTGTAACCATACTGAGATCTTAGAACTTATATCTCAAGGTGGGTGGTGCACTTACGTTGTAGATGTCTATGGACTCCAGTAACCACTTAACACCAGGTGGGCTGTGCGCTCGTCCACCCATCTAAGCAATAAAAAAAAACCCGGGTTTCGCCACAGTCGATGCGATCTCCGCTCCAGGGGGGAGCCGCGTCCCGGCGCGGCGGAAGTTCGAGCGCGGAAGCTTCAATCTCGGCGTGCCGTGCTCGAGGCGTGGTTTCGCCGCCTGGTGGACCCCACCTACGGGTGAGGGACCGTCGAGGCGATCCACCTGGTCCTCTCGGACTGGGTGAATCGCGACCGAGGGCGTCTCACCTTCCGAGCGACGCAGGTGCTCACGGGACACGGTTGTTTCGGTTGCTACTTGCACCTCG
The DNA here is from genome assembly GCF_003987935.1 of Bombyx mandarina. The sequence goes on along the minus strand of NW_021011587.1, from coordinate 165,079 downwards.
TCGCCCAGAGGGAGCCGACGCCGAAGTGCCACCACTGCAGTGGCTGCAACGAGGACACGGCGGAGCACACGCTCGCGTACTGCCCTGCTTTCGCGGAGCAGCGCCGCGTCCTCGTTGCAAAAATAGAACCGGACTGGTCGCTTTTGACCGTCGTGGCTACGATGCTCGGCAGTGACGAGTCCTGACAAGCGATCCTCGACTTCTGCGAGTCTACCATCTCGCAGAAGGAGGCGGCGGAACGGGAGAGGGAGAGCTCTTCTTCCCTCTCGGCGCCGTGCCGCCGCCGCCGAGCCAGGGTCGGAGGAGGGCGTTTGTCCAGCTCTAGCCCCTATGAGGAGGCAGTCTCCTCCCGGTGATGGTCACGGGGCGACCTAAGGGGGTTGAAGCTGGGCTGCACGCTACCGTCACTCTAGCGCGCTGGCACCAGGAGGATGAGACGACGCGTCGGCGGCTGCGGACTGCGATACGGTCCGAATTTTCGTCGTCGCTGTCGTCGCCGAACACACTGTGGAAGAGCAACCCGGTCGGCGGAGTATCGCATTCTGACCCGGCAGGCTGGTTCTGGCCCAGCGGGGTATCCCGGAACACCAGCGGCATCGCCCGGGCGGCCTGGTAGGGCCGCCGTACCGCGGAGACCGACGTCGCTGGTCGTCGACTATCGCCTCGACGACCCGTCAGTCGGGCGTCCTCGGGGTGGCACCGCGTGTCTGGTTGTAGTGTTGACAGCGGGAACCCCTCTACTCTGACCGGGTTTTGACCCCGGACGGAGATCGGACGTCGGGTGTAAGAGTGCAGGGGAGTCGTTTAGTGGGTGGGCCCTAAAATTCTTTGGGCCCGCGGTTTGCTCTCAACACCTGCAGATCGTTGACTAGGCGCGGGGACCTCGTAGGAGGTTCGGCAATCGGCCCGGAAAAAAAAAGGGTTTTGCCAAAGTCTGTGAACCCTGACTAGCCTTTGACCACGACCTTTTTCGCGCGTTTTTGTCGTACGTGTTCCACTTTTCATCGCCAGTTGTCAGCTTCTTCAAAAATGGTTCGGTTTCATTACGTCGTAATAAAGAATCACAAATGAGTACGTGGTTCATTAAGTTTCTTTCAGTGAGCTCGTGAGGTACCCAATTATCGAGCTTTTTTGTGTACCCAGTTTTTTTCAAATGCGCCAGAACTGTTTTGTGGTCAATTCCCAGTTCTTCAGCTACGTCGTAACTACTGATATGCCGATCTTGCTTCACTTTTTCAAAAATGGCATTCATTTTATCCGTAACAGGGCGATCAGAGCGACGTGCATCTTTGACATCAAAATTTCCGGATTGAAACGCTTAAACCAAACTTGTGCTACTCTCACAGACACTGCACTAGGTTCATAAACATCGCAAATTTTGTCGCGACTTGCGTTGCATTTTTACCTTTATTTCAGTAAAATTTTAAAATGTATCGAATTTCTTCATTAGATTCACTCATCTTGACTATACGAAAAATAAATAAAAATCACACATTTTTCTAATTTGAATTTGGAATTATCTTCTTTAAAATTAAAACTTTTAATGATACCAAAACCAGCCAGATACAAATTGTATAGCCTAAGAGATTTTATAACAAGTTCATTATAATACGAAAAGACTTTTTCCCTAACCTATTATATGTGTGTGTGTGTGTGCCTGTGTGCGTGTGTGTGTGTGCGCGCGCGCGCGTGTGGGTGTGTGTGCGCGTGTGTGCGTTCGTGCGTGTGTGTGTGTGTGTGTGTGTATGTGTGTGTGTGTGTGGTAGGGTGTGTAATGTTTTTTTATTGATTTAATGTACCTATTATTAATGCATAATTTTAAAAATATATTAGCATTTTGCACTCCTCTATAAGTGTGGGAAATTTCATACTCTCCTCTGTCCGCACAATTTTCGTCATTCCGATAGAGGCACCCGTCACGTGCGGACGTGCTCATCGACCACTCGATCGCCCGGTCTTTGTTCGCCCGGCCATTGTTCGCGCGGCCTGTGTTCGTGGTACATCTGCCGACAAACTGTTTTCCTGGAAGTGTTTAATTGTTCTATTTCTTTTTGTTATTTCCGTTTTGTTGTGTTTTTTCTTTGTCCTGTAGTAATCGTGCCGCATCGCCACCTGTGTTCAATAGAACCGCTCAGGTCCGAGAAGTTGGGGCCTCGCTGCAAGGCGAGTGTTTTCAAGACCCGGGGCCGCTCCACCTGGGCACTCAGCGATCATGGACGCTGTATTCGCGGAATTCCTCCGACTTCGCCACCCACAGCTCGCCTCAGAGTTTCTGGCCTTCAAGGCCGATCACACCGCGAGCCCTCTCGTGGACTCCGCCGAGCTCGCTGCTCCTGCGTCGCCTGTACCTGCGTGCAAAGCTTCTGCATCGAGCACCGCAGCCTCCGTCGTGCCTGCCGTTCCCGCGTCGCCTATACTGGCGAGTAAAACTGCTGCGTCGTCCGCCGTGGCCACCGTTCCAGCAGCGCGATCATCCGCAGCCTCCGTCGTGCCCTCCAAAACACCTGCTCGTAGGTCACCTGCGCCCGCCTCCTCGTCCTCCGACTCTGACTCGGAGATGGAGGTCGACCTCGCTCCCGCCTCATCGACGGATGGATTCACCCTGGTACAAAAGGGTAAGAAGCGTGCCGCGGAGTCTCGAGCTCCCGCGGCCGCTAAAATTAGCAAAGCCGCGAACGCGTCGCGCCCCCGCCCTCAGACTCCCGTTGCGCCTCCAGCCCGTGCCACTCCGTCGCCGCGTCCGGTGGCACAAAATAAAACCCAGACCCCTCCCCCGGTAATCCTCCAAGAGAAGGCAGCTTGGGATCGAGTTTCCCTGGCCCTTAAGGCCAAAAATATCAACTTCACGAATGCCCGTAACCTCGCGAACGGCATTCAAATTAAGGTTCGAACACCCGACGACCATAGGGCCCTCTCTTCTTACCTCCGTAAGGAGCGTATAAGTTTCCACACGTATACGCTCCAGGAGGAGCGCGAACTCCGTGCCGTCATACGTGGCATCCCTAAAGAGTTGGATGCCGAGCTAGTCAAGGCCGACCTTCTCGAACAAGGCCTACCGGTTAACTCCGTACACCGCATGCACACAGGTCGCGGAAGGGAGCCATATAACATGGTTCTCGTCGCCCTCCAGCCTACCCCCGAGGGTAAGCAAATATTCAACATCCGAACGGTCTGTAGCCTTTCCGGAATCGCCGTCGAAACCCCACACAAGAAAGGCACACCTAGCCAGTGCCATAACTGCCAATTATACGGGCATTCTTCCCGTAACTGTCACGCGCGCCCCCGATGCGTCAAGTGCTTAGGCGATCACGCCACGGCCCTATGCACTCGCGATCAAAAAACCGCGACAGAACCGCCTAGCTGCGTCCTGTGTCGAACACAGGGTCACCCCGCAAATTACCGCGGATGCCCCCGAGCCCCGAAAATAAATCGCCGCGTCGCCCGCCAAAACCGCCTCCGAGCTTCCGGCCCAGACATCAAAGCCTCGGCACCCTCTGTGTCGCAGGCTAAGCCAGCGTTCGTTCCGGCGCCGGTGCCCAGTGTCTCGGCTTGGGCGAAACCGCTGCCGTACACGAACACGGTTACAACTCCCTCCTCCGCGATTCGTCCCGCCCCCGCAACTCGTCCCTCTCCCGCGACTTGCCCTCCGACCGCGTCCGACAATCTCGCTTTAGCGATCGACTTCTTTCAGTCGATCAACTTTGAGCGCGTTAACGCTTTGGGCGACGCCATTCGCGCTGCCTCCACTGCACAACACTTTATCGCCGTTGTGCAAGAATACGCCGACGTATACGCGTCATTAAATACGTACGTCCTCCCCTCACTCCGCCGGTAATCAATGGCGTATATAAGTAGAATAAAGCCCCTATCCGTAACGATAGGATTTTTTAACGCTTACGGTCTCGCAAATCAACGTGATCAGGTTTCTGACTTTTTGCGTGACCATCAAATTGATATCTTTTTAGTGCAGGAGACCCTACTTAAGCCCGCGCGCCGTGACCCTAAAATCGCGAACTATAACATGGTCAGGAACGACAGGCTCTCTGCTCGTGGTGGTGGTACCGTCATTTACTATAGAAGAGCCCTGCATTGCGTCCCACTCGATCCTCCCGCGCTCGCTAATATCGAAGCATCAGTGTGCCGAATCTCACTGACGGGACACGCGCCGATCGTTATCGCGTCCGTTTATCTTCCACCGGATAAGATCGTTCTAAGCAGTGATATCGAGGCGCTGCTCGGTATGGGGAGCTCTGTCATTCTGGCGGGCGACCTAAATTGTAAACACATCAGGTGGAACTCACACACCACAACCCCGAATGGCAGGCGGCTTGACGCGTTAGTCGATGATCTCGCCTTCGATATCGTCGCTCCGCTAACCCCGACTCACTACCCGCTAAATATCGCGCATCGCCCGGATATACTCGACATAGCGTTATTAAAAAACGTAACTCTGCGCTTACACTCGATCGAAGTAGTTTCAGAGTTAGATTCAGACCACCGTCCCGTCGTTATGAAGCTCGGTCGCGCTCCCGATTCCGTTCCCGTCACGAGGACTGTGGTGGATTGGCACACGCTGGGCATCAGCCTGGCTGAATCTGATCCACCATCGCTCCCGTTTAACCCGGACTCTATCCCGTCTCCTCAGGATACCGCTGAAGCCATAGACATCTTAACGTCACACATCACCTCGACATTAGATAGGTCATCGAAACAAGTTGTAGCGGAGGACTTCCTTCACCGCTTCAAATTGTCCGACGATATTAGGGAACTCCTTAGAGCTAAGAACGCCTCGATACGCGCCTACGACAGGTATCCTACCGCGGAAAATCGTATTCGAATGCGTGCCCTACAACGCGACGTAAAGTCTCGCATCGCCGAAGTCCGAGATGCCAGATGGTCTGATTTCTTAGAAGGACTCGCGCCCTCCCAAAGGTCTTACTACCGCTTAGCTCGTACTCTCAAATCGGATACGGTAGTAACTATGCCCCCCCTCGTAGGCCCCTCAGGCCGACTCGCGGCGTTCGATGATGACGAAAAAGCAGAGCTGCTGGCCGATACATTGCAAACCCAGTGCACGCCCAGCACTCAATCCGTGGACCCTGTTCATGTAGAATTAGTAGACAGTGAGGTAGAACGCAGAGCCTCCTTGCCACCCTCGGATGCGTTACCACCCGTCACCCCGATGGAAGTTAAAGACTTGATCAAAGACCTACGTCCTCGCAAGGCTCCCGGTTCCGACGGTATATCCAACCGCGTTATTAAACTTCTACCCGTCCAACTCATCGTGATGTTGGCATCTATTTTCAATGCCGCTATGGCGAACTGTATCTTTCCCGCGGTGTGGAAAGAAGCGGACGTTATCGGCATACATAAACCCGGTAAACCAAAAAATCATCCGACGAGCTACCGCCCGATTAGCCTCCTCATGTCTCTAGGCAAACTGTATGAGCGTCTGCTCTACAAACGCCTCAGAGACTTCGTCTCATCCAAGGGCATTCTCATCGATGAACAATTCGGATTCCGTACAAATCACTCATGCGTTCAACAGGTGCACCGCCTCACGGAGCACATTCTTGTGGGGCTTAATCGACCAAAACCGTTATACACGGGAGCTCTCTTCTTCGACGTCGCAAAAGCGTTCGACAAAGTCTGGCACAATGGTTTGATTTTCAAACTATTCAACATGGGCGTGCCGGATAGTCTCGTGCTCATCATACGGGACTTCTTGTCGAACCGCTCTTTTCGATATCGAGTCGAGGGAACCCGCTCCTCCCCACGACCTCTCACAGCTGGAGTCCCGCAAGGCTCTGTCCTCTCACCCCTCCTATTTAGCTTATTCGTCAACGATATTCCCCGGTCGCCGCCGACCCATTTAGCTTTATTCGCCGACGACACGACTGTTTACTATTCTAGTAGAAATAAGTCCCTAATCGCGAAGAAGCTTCAGAGCGCAGCCCTAGCCCTAGGACAGTGGTTCCGAAAATGGCGCATAGACATCAACCCAGCGAAAAGTACTGCGGTGCTATTTCAGAGGGGAAGCTCCACACGGATTTCCTCCCGGATTAGGAGGAGGAATCTCACACCCCCGATTACTCTCTTTAGACAACCCATACCCTGGGCCAGGAAGGTCAAGTACCTGGGCGTTACCCTGGATGCATCGATGACATTCCGCCCGCATATAAAATCAGTCCGTGACCGTGCCGCGTTTATTCTCGGTAGACTCTACCCCATGATCTGTAAGCGGAGTAAAATGTCCCTTCGGAACAAGGTGACACTTTACAAAACTTGCATAAGGCCCGTCATGACTTACGCGAGTGTGGTGTTCGCTCACGCGGCCCGCACACACATAGACACCCTCCAATCCCTACAATCCCGCTTTTGCAGGTTAGCTGTCGGGGCTCCGTGGTTCGTGAGGAACGTTGACCTACACGACGACCTGGGCCTCGAATCAATTCGGAAATACATGAAGTCAGCGTCGGAACGATACTTCGATAAGGCTATGCGTCATGATAATCGCCTTATCGTTGCCGCCGCTGACTACTCCCCGAATCCTGATCATGCAGGAGCCAGTCACCGTCGACGCCCTAGACACGTCCTTACGGATCCATCAGATCCAATAACCTTTGCACTAGACGCCTTCAGCTCTAGGAGCAGGCTTAGGGACCTCGGTAACCGTACTCGTCGAACTCGACAAAGAGTTCGCCGTGCAACCTAACCCATGAATCAGCTCGCTGAGTTTCTCGCCGGATCTTCTCAGCGGGTCGCGATTCCGATCCGGTAGTAAATTCATTCGCGAAGCAGCTACTCTTGAGTTGTTAGGTCTCCTTCGGAGGCGCTCGGGCAGCTGTTAGCAAATCCCACCCCTCCTGGCTGAGCCTTTGCTCGCCCACCTGTCCTGGTGAAACTGGAAAGGCCTCCGGGCCACCAGTAATCCTTCAATCATAAAAAAAAAAACAATTTTCGTAAAAAGAGGTACAAAGTTTTTGCTTCACGTATTATTACTACGAGTATAGATAATATTTGACCATAGTTCCATTGAAGCTTGTATGCAATTTATAAGTATAGTACTAAAATTGAAGTCCCTAATTCTATGTATTTAGAATGTATAGTCATATATGTTTTCATCAAACATTCATCGCGTGTGGACCTTTTCTGACCCATCTAAATTTAACAAAGGAAGAGATCAGAACCAATCGCTGCTTATAGATAAGCTTACGATCATTTTATCTTTGTTTTACTCAACAGCCCTTTATGATGTGGAATCAACTCCGATAGTATACCACGTTTAAAATAACAATGTGATTTCTTTGGGTCGAACCCTATTGCGAAGAAATTGTAAATTGAATACCATTTCCTGTTATTTCAGTATTAAATCCAGAATCATATCGTATAAAAATACCGCTTAGCCATTAGTAGGTACGTTAAGGCGCCGTACAACGACAACGTTGAAATGTATGTACCTAAACATTTTACAACAAATATTCATTATTTGAATATTATTTGAATAATGAACATTTGTTACGATGTAAAATGTTTACATTCCAATATTTATATAAATGTATAGACGACTTGAAACGGTCATCACTTAAAATTAGGTAAGTCAGGGTTGTTTTGTTTATCTCAGCCTATAAACAAGAAAGAATGGTAAATATCTTGTAGACAAGCGGAGAATATATTTCAATTAAAATAAATGACCATTTTACGAAGCTATTTCAGTTTTATTTTATATCATAAATTACATTTGTTGCTTTTCAGTAGCTTAAACACAGAAAAATAGCCGTAGATATCAGCAATCTAAGGACAAGTAGTTCTTGTTTTGTTTGTCTTTAAATCTAGCCCTGAACCATTCAGATTTGTGACGCTTTAGTTCCAGATAAACATCAGTAAATGTATTCGAATCATTGGAGGCGTAAACATGCCACCTCAAAACACATGGAACTCAGAATTTCTACGGTTGTTATTCAAGCGACGAATAAAGAATGTGGGTAAACAAACTGTAGTGATAAAATAATAATACAAACACACTCATCGTTAATAACTCACGTTACCTATAAACAAGTTCATAATCGCCCTATAGAATCTCAGAACAACATAAATAAATGTTTTGAGGTAGAAAAATGGTTTATTGATAGTTTATTTAAAGACGCTATGAACGAACAGTTTATTTATAAATGACCTTAAGAGTTGGGTGAGCCCTTGCTCACCTATTCGTCGTCGTAAAACTGGAAAGGCATCCGGGCCACCAGTAATCCCTCAATCATAAAAAAAAACTGGTGGTAGGACGTCCTGTGAGTCCGCACAGGTAGGTACCACCGCCCTGCCTGTTCCTGCCATGAAGCAGTAATGTGTTTCGGTTTGAAGGGCGGGCCAGCCGTTGTACTGCTACAAGTGAGACCTTGTCGTTTATATTTTCTGAAAAGATGACGATGGAGGTTTATCTAGTAGAAACTTGAGCAGTTTACATTTTAACTTTAGTCTGATTTTTCCTGAACTTTCAATAATGATAATGAATCAAATAATAACTTTAACAGTTTTTTGTCGTACAGACCTACCTTCTAAATCTCGGAAACGTCATACAGGACTGTTTTTAAAAAATGAACACATCAAATTTTATTTCCAAAATCTATAAACATGGCTAGTTCCTCATAATCTATGAAACATTACCCATTATCTTCGAACAATGCGAATAAGAAAAACGCTGTTCGCTTCTAGCACATGAAAAAGATCATTGTTTTTTTTTGAAAATATTTCATACTTTTTAACACATGACGTCACGTTTTGTTTGTTACTCTTATAGTTCTCAATTTGGTTATTCAGTTTGAATATAAAGCATCATTCACCCGATTAGAGTTGGAGAGTGGCGGCGTGGAGGGCGCCCGCTTGTTTGCGAGCAGTTAAAAACCACAAATCGCGTGTTATTTCCGAAGGATTAAACGCTTGCAGACTGTCAGTTACGGAGCCACTTATTTCCGCGCTTGGACATTGGACGTGTCCGGCCTGACTAAACGATTACATAATGAACCAGATTTGCGGATAATGTAAAATAGAAACGGCAGCACTTGGTTTCTGTATTAGTTAGAGACAACATTTCAAAATACATCAGCTCTAGTTACATGAAACAAATCTAGTGCTATTCAAAGACTGTAGACTATTTAACGTTTGTGACGTCAATAGACCTGCAGACAGTCAAAGTCCCATAGAAAGCAAAATACAGAAGATACAATCACACCGGCTGTAGACGAGTACGAAATAAATTATCTACAGTACTCTATGCATTTAAATCGAATTTTAATACTATTTTTGGAATTAGGTTCACATATGTTGCTTCTATTTTTCATATTCTATATTGGCTGATCGAAAAAATCTAATGTTTTATATTTTATGATAGCTACGTTTAATTTAATTTAAGAAAATTTAATTTATTTTTGAAAAGAGTGAGCTATCTATGTTCATGTCTTAAGCACAGAAAGTACATGTATACCTAGAAAGTAAATAAGGAAGAATTTAAGAGCATAGTTGAATTATTTTGCGAAATTTTTCCGTCGGGCACGCGTGGTGTGTAACGTAATAGTATATTATATTCTTATTTATAGAATATAGATAGAATACAGAATATATAGTTATAGAAATTACCTATAAAACATGTTAATCACAGTACGGTCCTACATATGTTAAGATACCGTAAGAAATACATAAACGAATAAATGCACTTTTATATTTAATATTTATTTATTTAAGGATTACCGACAGGGTTTACAGTAAGACATAAAATTACGTTGACATGTTTAGAGCAATTGATAACTGCAACTCTAATTATAGGCAATCACAGCATATTAATGGTAAATAAAATAAATACATGTATTATATAGTATATAATGAATAAATATAAGTACTACTTGCATTCAAGGATAAGATAGAATAGTCACCATGAGAATGATGAAAATTTTATTTTAACTTCCTGTCCGCGTGCATAGTGAAAGTGTGGATATAGAATTATAATATACTTTTATGTTTGTAGTATAAAAAGTGAATATCATATACAGATTCTGTAATATTTATATTTACTGATGGTAGGACCTCTTGTGAGTCCGCACGGGTAGGTACCACCGCCCCGCCTATTTCTGCCGTGAAGCAGTAATGCGTTTCGGTTTGAAGGGTGGGGCAGCCGTTGTGACTATACTGAGACCTTAGAACTACATATATATATCAAGGTTTGTGGCGCATTTACGTTGTAGATGTCTATGGGCTCCATTAACCACTTAACACCAGGTGGGCTGTTAGCTCGTCCACACATCTAAGCAATAATAATAATAATAATAATTATTATTATTATTATTGCTTAGATTATAATAATAAGCCCCCTATAATCCAACCATACGTCCGAGTCGAACACCAGACTCACGTGGGGGGCGGACACGCGATATAATGTTACTGGCGCGGCTAACATGGCTTTGGGAACCCATAAAAAATGGAGAATTAAGAAATAAATATACGTATAGGGCCGCTACCTGGAGGTCGCCAGGGCACGTCTGGAGCTGGCGCTGGACGTGGCAGCATGCGGACCGCCAGTGGTCGTAGATTGAACAGGCGGGTCACGACCAACCAAGCTACTACAGCCGAAACACAAATCACACTTACACCAGACACTCAACAGGAATCAGCAAGAAGTGTTTTGCAGGACATGCTACCTGCAACCACCCTTGCTGGCAGAAACAGGCAGCGAATGAAGTGGACGGACGAAGTAAATAAACAACTACTTCGCTGCTATTACACGGTTACAAATTGCGAAAGTAATCTTACAGGATATCGCCTAGCACTCTACACGAAATTCATTGACATATACCCAGACCTTCACATAATATCAGAACAACGTTTAGCAGATCAGGTGCGAGTTATATACCGCAATAATAGAATCTCAGCCGCAGAAAGGGAAATAATTAAGACCGAAG